>CAWUFW010000544.1:600000-902500 GCA_963921515.1 Calotriton arnoldi | reverse complement strand
GGCTCCCCGAGCAGGCCGGCAGGGAGAGGACATGGCCTGGGCTTAACCCTCCTAGGTTCCTGCCCCGGGCTCCGGGAAGGTGGAAGGCACACCTGCCCGAGTCAGCACCCTGATGCCCAAGAGTCTGGGTGTGGGGGTGACAGTCAGTAGCCAGGGCAGGGCGGCTGCAGAGTGGGGAGGACTGCCTAGCTCCCCGCTGTCTCCGGGGCGAGGAGCGGCAGGAGGCCAGCCCTGCATGAAAGGGGGGCCGAGCCGGAGTTGGAGCCCCTGGAGAGCTTGGAGAAGCCCTGAGCAGGGGACGCCTGGGCCCGGTCTGGGATGGCAGCGACTTGCGGATGTCCCGCGCTGCCCAGGGGGGTCCACCGGGGCCCGGGGACGCTCTCCCCGGCCTGGCTAGGGTTTGGAAGCAGGGACCGGACCCATGGCTTTAGCTCTGTCCGGCGGGCACCGGGGTGCGGGAGCCCCCCGTCCTGCAAGCCAGCCGAGGGTCCGGGCGCTGGGGACGGGTGTCCATCGGGGCCCGGGGATGCTCTCCCCGGCCTTACTATGGTTCAGAAGCTGGGACCGGGCCCGGGGCTTGAGCTCCGTCCGGCGGGCCCCGGGGTGCGGGAGCCTCCCCGTCCTGCAAGCCAGCCAAGGGTACGGGCGCTGGGGACGGGGGTCCACCGTGGCCTGGGGAGGCTCTCCCGGCCTGGCTAGGGTTTGGAAGCTGGGACCTGGCCGGGGCTTCAGCTCCGTCCGGCGGGCCCCGGGGTGCAGGAGCCCCCGTCCTGCAAGCCAGCCGAGGGTCTGGGCGCTGGGGACGGGGGTCCATCATGGCTGGGGGAGGCTCTCCCCGGCCTGACTAGGGTACGGAAGCTGGGACCGGGCCTGGGGCTTGAGCTCCGTCTGGCGGGCCCTGGGGCGTGGGAGCCCTCCGTCCTGCAAGCCATCCGAGGGTCCGGGTGCTGTGGACGGGGGTCCATCGGGGCCCGGGGAGGCTCTCCCCGGCCTGGCTAGGGTTCGGAAGCTGGGACCAGGCCTGGGGCTTGAGCTCCATCCGGCGGGCTCCAGGGTGCAGGAGCCCCCCGTCCTGCAAGCCAGCCGAGGGTCCGGGGGTCCATCGGGGCCCGGGAAGGCTCTCCCCGGCCTGGCTAGGGTTCGGAAGCTGGGACCGGGCCCGGGGCTTGAGCTCCATCCGGCAGGCCCCGGGTGCGGTAGCCCCCCGTCCTGCAAGCCAGCCGAGGGTCCGGGCGCTGTGGACGGGGGTCCATCGGGGCCCGGGGAGGCTCTCCCTGGCCTGGCTAGGGTTCCAAAGCTGGGACAGGGCCAGGGGGCGGAGGTGGCAGGCTAACTCCACTCCGCTGGCGGAGCAGAGTTCTCTGCCCACCCCTAAAGCAATGAAGGCGAGTGCTTTTCAGTCCATCCATCTCACGACAGACATGCGGACATCACTTCACACTGGGTCTCATCAGGCGGGTTAAGCAAAGGCTAGCCGCTTGTCTCACCCTTAAGGATGCTTTTCGAGGCTTTCGGTGGCATGCAACAGTTGCAGTGGTCTGCATAGATAAATCACATACAGTTGGCAACATCATGAAAGAATGGAATATTCAAGTCAATGAACGGTTTAAACCCAAGGGTCTCAGCTCTGGTTTTGATGCCAGTGATAATGGCAGTAATATTGTCAAATCCAGGGCAGACGGAGGATACTTCAGACTCTTATGTTCCGAGCATCGCATCAACCTAATTGTGCAGAACACCATTGAAAAAGAAGCCTGGTCAACAACAAACAGGTCCCCAGTCTCAGGATTTGAACCCATTTAAGTAATTGTTGAGGTTCAATTAGTGGCTAATAGAGTCCCTGTAAAAGCCATTATACAGGAGGGGCCGACCTGTTGGAGCGTCACCTTTTACAAGCTGCAGCGCCTGTGTGAGGAGTACAGGTCGGGCAATAATACTGTACTACAAAGGAGAGGGGATGCAACTGCCAAAGCCATGACAACAGAGTGGGTAAATGGGGGCTGGCAGAGTGCCTGAGACAAATACTACTCCCTTTTGAGTTTTTGACACAGAAAGGCAGCGAGGAGGAGAGTACCATGAGCCACGTAATCCCACTGTTGCACCTGCAGCAGGAACATTTGTAAAAGGTGGAGAAACATTTGCCAATGTCAATGAAGAAGCAGTCCTTTGCTCAACAGCTCAATCCGTCAAGTGACCCCAAACCAAAGAATGCAAAAAGAGAGTCTGTCTTCCGAAGAGTACATCTGTGACACAATATCGGACCAATGGCGCAAAAAAACCCTGGCCACTTCCGTTCTTTTAACAACATTAGATGTCTCAATTTACAACTGGATTGTCAGAAAAGCGCACAACTTAAAAGATGAACTATATGAATGTGTAAATATATATATATATATATATATATATATATATATACGAAATTCACCGCCCCACCACTCTTACCTGCATGGGCCATGGCTAATATATCTATATTAGCCGTGGCCCAGAGAGGTAAGAGTGGTGGGGTGGTGAATTTCGATAGATGATGATGAGGGAAAATAAATAAATAATACATTTTCATTGAAATACAATCCCCCACACCCAGCCCCCACCGCCCCAATGCTCTTACCTGCACAGGCCGCGACTGATCTACATATATATACATATATATATATGTATTTATATATATATGTGTATATATATATATATTCACTGAAAAAACCCACAGGTTTCAGGGATGTTATAGTTAGTTGGACATTTCACTCGTATAAAACCAGAGAAATTCTGCCGTTATAGTTAGTAGAGCTAACTATAACTCGCGCCCCCGCATTGCACTGCTGATTACGTCACATATTACATCACTCATGACATGGTCAGTGACATCACTGATGACATCACTGATGACATCTCAAATTACACCACTGATGGCATCATCCAGTGACTGAGTGTTTCTAAAATGTTCAAGAATATTATATATATATATGCCAAGGTGTATTGAAGAATTAGTGGGTTTATGAGTATCTGAATGGATGATTTAGTGGGTGCGTGACTCACTGTATAAGTGAGGGATTAAACGTGTCTTAGTGAATGCATGGGTGAATGATTAATCTGTGTGAATGGCTGTATCAGTCTGTCAATTGGTATGTAAGTGACTGCATGGGTTGGTGAATAGCTACATCAGTGTCTATATGGGTTAATGATTGGTTGTCTGAGTACCTGTATGGGTTCCTGAGTGTCTGTGTGGGTGGGTGGGGGGGTGTGACTCCCTGCACGGATGTGTGAGTGGGTGATTCACTGGGTGTATGGGATTATGAGTGCGTGTGTTAGGGACTGTATGGGTGAGTGAGTGTACGTATAGCTGTGTTGGTGAGTGAATGGATGTCTTAATGGTAGATGTGTAAGTAACTACATATGTGAAAGGCAGTATATGAGAGTGTTGGAGTATATAAGTGAGTATATGTGACAGTGAGTGATTGTGACAGTGGCTGCATGGATAAGTGTGTGCTTATGTCAGTAATTGTTGAACAGAGTACGTATATGGTAATATCTGTATGAATAAATGTGTTGGTGTGTGTGTGTATAACTGTATAGGTGAGTAAATGGCAGTGTAATTAATTTTTTGGGTGACTGACTAGGTGTTTGAGTAACTCTTTGGGTGAGTGTCTATATGGGTGTATGAGTGGATATATCAGTGGCTGTATTGATGAATGACTGCATGTATGAGTGGCTGAATGGGTTAGTGAGTGGATGTGTGTGTAGATGTATGAATCACTGAGCGGGTATATACTAACTGCTATTGGTCTGTCTATGGTTTCGATATTGGTGGTCTGTATTTTAGAGTGGGTGTATAAAGGTATTATTAGGGTGTGAGGAGGTGCATCAGATGATCACATGGATGATGTCATCAGTGATGTCATCAGTGATGTCATTTGAGATGTCATCAGTGATGTCACTGACCATGTCATGAGTGATGTAATATGTGACGTCATCAGCAGTGCATTGCGGGGCACGAGTTATAGTTAGCTCTACTAATACTAACTATAACGGCCGAATTTCTCTGACTTTATACGAGTAAAATGTCCAACTAACTATAACGTCCCTGAAACCTGTGGTTTTTTCAGTGAATTTCTAAGGTTTTTTAAATGCTAATTTCTAACTATGCCTACATAGGTAGGACATGTGCAGAAAGAGGAAGAAAGGCATAGAAAGAAGCAAGAGAAGCGCAGAAAGAGGCAAGAGAGGTGCAGAAAGAAGAAGAAAGGTGCAGAAAGAAGCAAGAGAAATGCAGAAAGAGGCAACAGAAGTCCAGGAAAGAGGAAGAAAGATGCAGAAAGAAGCAAGAGATGTGCAGAAAGAACCAACAGAGGTGCAGAAAGAGGCCTACTTTGACCGTACCTTACAACAGACTCATACAAAGTACCCTAATCACTAATCCTTCTCCGAAGATGTCTTAAGCTTCACTTTTCTCTTGAAGGTTCACTATTAATCGACTGCTCAGATTGTTAGGCCTACCAAATATAAAACAGCAATCCTAAGCATATCACTGTTGTAAGTCTGACCAAGTTTTTGAAGTTATGCATGCACGTCTATGCTTTTACCTAGTGACATGTTAAATGAAAATAAACATACAAACACTTGAATACCTGTGTTTCAAACAGCATACTCTGTAAATTTGTGTAAAAAAAGGTGTATGCATTTCTTTCTGCTTACAATACAGGGCACATGGGTATTCAATAGAATATTTGAGGTGCTCTATAACACATATATACATAAGACATGTCTGCGTGTGCAACCGAATGACAGAGCAGAACTGAGAAAATGTGTCCACCTATAGGAGAAGTTACCCGCTTTTTAAGCTACCATCTTCAGATGCATAACACATGTAAGAATACATATACAAGTAGACATATACCTCAGTCATGAGAGCACGCAGACCTTTAAACTTGACAGCTTGCACTTCCCATTTGAGTACAGAAAGAGGCGAGAGAAGTTCATAAAGAAGCAAGAGAGTTGCAGAAACAGACAAAAGAGGTGCAGAAATAGGGAACAGGGGTGCAGACACAGGCAAGAGTGGTGCAGAAAGAGGGGTGCAGAAAGAGGTAAGATGGGTGCATACATTTGCAAGAGAGGTGCAGAAAGAAGCAAGAGCAGTGCAGAAAGAACCAACAGAGGTGCAGAAGGAGGCAAGAGGGGTGCAGAAAGAGGCAAGAGAAGTGCAGAAAGAAGCAACAGAGGTGCAGAAGGAGACAAGAGAACTGCAGAAAGAGGCAAGAGAGTTGCAGAAACAGGCAAGAGAGGTATAGAAAAAGGGAAAAGGGGTGCAGAAAGAGACACGACATGTGCAGAAAGGGGGAAGAAGGGTGCAGAAAGAGGCAAGAGGAGTGCAAAACGAAGCAACAGAAGTGCAGAAAAAAGCAACAGAACTGCAGAAAGAAGCAACAGAGATGCAGAAAGAGGCAAGAGGGGTGCAGAAAGAGGCAAGAGAAGTGTAGAAAGAAGTAACAGAGGTGCAGAAAGAGGCAATAGAGATGCAGAAAGAGGGAAGAGGGGTGCAGAAAGAAGCAACAGAGGTGCAGAAGGAGGCAAGAGAAGTGCAGAAAGAGGCAAGAGAGGTGCAGAAAGAGGCAATAGGGGTGCAGAAAGAAGCAGGAGATGTGCAGAAAGAAGCAAGAGAAGTGCAGAAAGAAGCAACAGAGGTGCAGAAAGAGGCAAGAGTGGTGCAGCAAGAGAAGTGCAGACAGAAGCAACAGAGGTGCAGAAGGAGGCAATAGAAGTGCAGAAACAGGCAAAAAATGTACAGAAAGAAGCAAGAGCAGTGCAGAAAGAACCAACAGAGGTGCAGAAGGAGGCAAGAGGGGTGCAGAAAGAGGCAAGAGGGGTGCAGAAATTTACAAGAGAGGTACAGAAAGAAGCAACAGAGGTGCAGAAGGAGACAAGAGAACTGCAGAAACAGGCAAGAGAGTTGCAGAAACAGGCAAAAGGGATACAGAAAGAGGAAACAGGTGGCCAGACTGAGGCAAGAGAGGTGCAGAAAGAGGCAAGAGGGATGCAGAAATTTGGAACAGAGGTGCAGAAAGAAGCAAGATCAGTGCAGAAAGAACCAACAGAGGTGCTGAAAGAGGCAAAAGGAGTACAGAAAGAGGCAAGTGAAGTGCAGAACAAAGCAAAAGAGGTGCAGAAAGAGGCAAGAGAACTGCAGAAAAAGGCAAGTGAGGTGCATAATAAGGCAGGAGAGGTGCAGAAAGAGGCAAGAGGGGTACAGAAAGAGGCAAGAGGGTACAGAAAGAAGCAAGAGAAGTGCAGAAAGAACAACAGAGGTGCTGAAAGAGGCAAGAGGGGTGCAGAAAGAGGCAAGAGAAGTGCAGAAAGAAGCAACAGAGGTGCAGAAAGAGGCAAAAGAGGTCCAGAAGCAGGCAAGAAAGGTGCAGAAATAGGGAACAGGGGTGCAGAAAGAGGCAAGAGGGATACAGATATATGCAAGAGAGGTGCAAAAAGAAGCAAGAGTAGTGCAGAAAGAAGCAAGAGAAGTGCAGAAAGAAGCAAGAGGGGTGCAGAAAGGGTTAGGAGAGGTGCACAAAGAGGCAAGAGGGGCACAGAAATTGGCAGGAGGGGTGCAGAAAGAAGGAAGAGAAGTGCATAAAGAAGCACCAGAGGTGCTGAAAGAGGCATGAAGGGTGCAGAAAGAGGCAAGAAAAGTGCAGAAAGATGGAAGAGAGGTATAGAAAGAGGCAAGAGAGTTGCCCGAAGAGGGTGCAGAAAGAGGCAAGAGGGGTGCAGAAAGAAGCAAGTGAGGTGCAGAAAGAGGCAAGAGAGGTGCAGAAAGAGGCAAGAGAGGTGCAGAAAGAGGCAAGAGAGGTGCAGAAAGAGGCAAGAGAATTGCAGAAAGAAGCAACAGAGGTATAGAAAGAAGCAATAGAAGTGCAGAAAGAGGCATGTGAGGTGCAGAAAGAGGCAAGAGAGGTGTAGAAAGAGACAAGAGAGTTGCACAAAGAGGGAAGAGGGGTGCAGAAAGAGGCAAGAGGGGTGCAGAAAGAAGCAAGTGAGGTGCAGAAAGAGGCAAGAGAGGTGCAGAAAGAGGCAAGAGAGGCACAGAAACAGGCAAGAGAATTGCAGAAAGAGGCAAGAGAATTGCAGAAAGAAGCAACAGAGGTATAGAAAGAAGCAAGAGAAGTGCAGAAAGAGGCATGTGAGGTGCAGAAAGAGGCAAGAGAGGTGCAGAAAGAGGACAGACAAGTGCAGAAAGAGACAACAGGGGTGCAGAAAGAAGCATGGGAAGTGCAGAATGAAGCAACAGGGGTGCAGAAAGAGGCAAGAGAAGTGCAGAAAGAAGCAACAGAGGTGCAGAAGGATGCAAGAGAACTACAGAAAGAGGCAAGAGAGTTGCAGAAACAGGAAAAAGAGATACAGAAAGAGGGAACAGGGATGCAGACAGAGGCAAGAGAGGTACAGAAAGAGATAAGATGGGTGAAGAAAGAGGCAATAGGGGTGCAGAAATTTGCAAGAGAGGTGCAGAAAGAAGCAAGAGCAGTGCAAAAGAACCAACAGAGGTGCAGAAAGAGGCAAGTGAGGTGCAGAAGGAGGCAAGAGAACTGCAGAAAGAGGCAAGAGAGTTGCAGGAACAGGGAAAAGGGGTGCAGAAAGAGGGAACAGGTGGGCAGACTGAGGCAAGAGAGGTGCAGAAAGAGGCAAGAGAAGTGTAGAAAGAGGCAAGAGAGGTGCAGAAACAGGCAGGAGAGGTGCAGAAAGAGGGAACAGGGGTGCAGAAAGAGGCAAGAGAGGTGCAGAAAGAGGGAAGAAGGGTGCAGAAAGAGGCAAGAGAAGTTCAGAAAGAAGCAAGATAGTTGCAGAAACAGATAAAAGAGGTGCAGAAAGAGGGAACAGGGGTGCAGACAGAGGCAAGAGAGGTGCAGAAAGAGGGAAGAGGGGTGCAGAAAGAGGCAAGATGGGTGCATAAATTTGCAAGAGAGGTGCAGAAAGAAGCAAGAGCAGTGCAGAAAGAACCAACAGAGGTGCAGAAGGAGGCAAGAGGGGTGCAGAAAGAGGCAGGAGAAGTGCAGAAAAAAGCAACAGAGGTGCAGAAAGAGGCAAGAAAAGTGTAGAAAGAGGAAAGAAAGGTGCAGAAACAGGCAGGAGAGGTGCAGAAAGAGGGAACAGGGGTGCAGACAGAGGCAAGAGAGGTGCAGAAAGAGGGAAGAAGGGTGCAAAAGAGGCAAGAGGGGTACAGGAAGAAGCAAGTGAGGTACAGAAAGAGGCAAAAGAAGTACAGAAAAAAATAAAGGTGCAGAGAGAAGCAACAGAAATGCAGAAAGAGGCAAGAGAGGCCCAGAAAGAAGCAAGAGTGATTTGCATACCATTAGTACCAATTTAATACCCACATTTAGCAATAAGTAACAGGTGACGATTCTAGGTTTGCAATGGGGCTTCCACCACGCTGTAACACTTGTCGCTGCATTTTTGGTAACGTTTGAGCAGTTTGAGCTAGAAACAAGGTTTTTTTGTTCAAATCTGCAGATTATGCAGCAGATGATGGATTATGTGGCAAATGCGGAAATTGTATAATTGTGCGAAAGTCGGTGCAGCCAAACAGTCGCATAATTCCAGTGGCCCTGCTCATACCTTTGGCTAGGTCCAGAAGTGCTCCTCAGTGGTTCCTTCTTTTTTTTGTCTCATTGAGTTTATAATTGAGCTTCTATGGAAACGAGGAAGACTAAACCTGAGGTTACCACTCACAACACAGACTACCATACCACATAATTACTCTCCATAACACATAATCCCACTATACATAATTCCTATACACTAAATACCACATACCTCTATCCACATCAAAGTCATAGTCTATCCACATAATTTCACTGCACATCATGCCACATAATTCCACTACACACAACCTACATCCACTCCACTCCAAGAAACATTAGTAAAACACTTTTACATTTACAACGCCTATAGCTCTAACTCTCTCAAATGTGAAACCTATTACATTGCGAATGCTTCTTTAACTAGTAGTCGCATTTGCAGAGAGGTGGAGAAAGGGGGCTGGGCCTCCGACCAGCGCTCAGGAATTCCGCTGCGTAGGACTTACAGGAGGTACCAGGAGGGCTTCTTGGCCCCCAAAGTCCCTCAGGAGCAAAGTGGACTTAATCCCCCAACCCGTAGTGCACCAGGAGGCACGTTTGCAGAGCGGTGGAGAAAGGGGGGGCGTGGCCTCTGAAGATGTCTTACCAATACCACTGTGTGGGACTTACTGGAGGTAACCGGAGGGATAGTTGGCCCCCAAGGGCAACCTTGGAGGCCAACTACCCCTCCTATTACCTCCAGTAAGTCCCACACAGCAGCATTGGTAAGTTCTCAAAGCAGGCCACGCCCCCTTTGCCCACCAGTCTGAAAACGCGCTCCCCAGCACACTCTTGGATGGGGATTGAAGTCCCCTTCGCTGCTGGGGGCCCTTAGGGGCCAACTAGCCTACCTGATACCTCCAGTAAGCCCCATATAGTGGGATTGCTGAGAGGTGGACACAGGCCACGCCCCCTTTCTGCACCACTCTGCAAACGCACCTCCTGGCGCGCTCTTGTTTGGAGGATGAAGTCCCCTTGCCTCCTGAGTGTCCCTGGGGGCTAACTAGCCCTCCTGTTATCTGTAGTAAGCCCCACACAGCTGGATTGCTGAGAGTGGTCTGAGGCCACGCCCCCTTTTTACACCACTCTGCAAACCCGCCTCCTGGCACACTCCTGCTCGGGGGATGAAGTCCACTTTAGTCCTGAGGTCCTCAGGACACAAGAGGACCTCATGGCCCCACCAGCAGTGCGCCAACAGGCGCGTTTGCAGAGTGGTGTAAAAAGGGGCATGGCCTCGGACCACCTCACAGCAATCCCACTGTGTGGGGCTAACTGGAGGTGCCTGGTGGGCTAGTTGGCCCCTAAGAACCCTTAAGATTCTAGGGGACTTAATCCCCCAACCCAGAATGCACCAGGAGGCAGAGTGGTGCAGGAAGGGGGCGGGGCCTCGGGTGAGATGCCGGCTTTTTTGGGGGGGTTTGTTAGAAGGGGGGCTCTGTGACCCCCTTTCCTTAATATTTTTAGGGCCCTGGGGACCACATCCCCCAGGGCCTGACCCATTTAAAAAAAAAAAAAAAAAACGGGAAGGGCCCCCCCCCCTGGCCGATTTCGGCCCCGGGGACTCCACACCCCCGGGGCATGGCCTCATATTTTTATTTATTTTTTCTCTCTTTTTAATAGAGGCAGGCCGCGCGGCTCCCCTCCTGAGGCCTTTATCAGCCCCGGGGACCCCATCCCCGAGCATTGCCTCGTTTTTTTAAAAAATTAAATATTCGGGAGGGGGGCCGTGTGGCCCCTCTTCCCTGGGCCACTATTGGCCCCAGGCACCCCATCCCCCGGGGCCGGCCCTCACGTTGGGGACAGCAGGGGGAGCCCAAATGCCCCCCTGCAGGAGCCGGCATTGCTTTTGGACAAGGGGAGCTGCTGACATGCAGCTCCCCTTGTCCAAAAGCAATTCTGCTTCGCTTCTTGGAAGCGAGAGCAGGTTTCATGCTCTCGCTTCCATGAAGCAAAGCAGAGTTTGATATGACAGGGCGGGAGCCGTACTCCTGCCCTGCCATTGCAAACTGCAATGTCCCGGGTGTGGGCACCCCGGGACATTGCTGGAGCCGGCCCTGGGTGGTGGCGGTCCCCAGGGCCAAGGAGGGCTCCAGGAGGGGGGCCAAGTGGCCCCCCTCTCAACATGATTTAAGCCCCTGGGAGTTGGTGGTTCCCAGGGCCCTGGGGACACCCACCCGTAATTAAAGTTTGCCCCGGTGAGGTGGTGGTCCCTGGGGGAGTGTGGGGAGGGGCAGGAGCTCCCCACACTTTCTTTTACTTTATTTAAGGAGGTGGCGGTCCCCCGGGTTTGGGTGGCCCACAAGGCCCCCTCCGCTCATTATTACTGAATGCCCCGGGGAGGTGGTGGTTTCCGGGGCCCCCCCACGCATAATTTACACAAGCCCCTGGGAGGTGGTGGTCCCCGGGACAGCGGGGGTCCGGCGAGGCCCCCCTGCTCATTATTATTGAATGCCCCAGGGAGGTGGCGGTCCCCGGGGCTGCAGGGGGGCCGTGTGTCCCCTGCATATTATTAATCATTCCCCGGGGAGGTGGCGGTCCCCAGGGCTGCGGGGGCCCCCGCGGCCCCCGCATATACTTCCCTTATTGCCCCCGGGACCTGGCCTACCCAAGGGCTTATTAAAACGAAGCGCGGGAAACCGCGCTTTGTTTTTTTTAATTTTCTCGGTAGGATTCGCGCACCCAGCACGAATCCCGCCGTTTAAAAAAAAATGCTTTTTGAGGCCCTGGGGTAGGCCTAGGTGTTGAACTCCACTCCGTTCGTGGAGTTTGCGGAGTTTTCTGCACTCTGCACTCAGTGGAGCTCGCGAAGTGCAAGAAAACCCCACTTCGCGTAGTGCAGCTGAGTTTTTTCCCTGCTCGCGCTCGCGAACGGTAAGTTCGCAAGCGCGAGCTGCCGCTCAGGTAGAATTTCTACCCGAGCGGCAGAATGACCAGCCCAAACAGCAGTTTGCACTACACTCCGCCACTTGCGGAACATCGCAGAGTTTTTTGTAACTTCGCGAAGTTCCACGTAGCAAAACTCAGCGAACTACGCCCAGGCTTACCTGGGGGTCCCTGTGGCACCCCCTGACCAGGCCTAGGGGGTCAAGGTGTTTCTACCCTGCCCCCTTTTTAAAAAAATCATTTTCATCCCTTTTTTCTTGTGACTCGGGGGCATATTAGCAAGGGCACTATCGCTGCTTTAGCGGCACTTTTTGCCGCTAAAGCGGCGATATTCTTATCGCCCTATCAGCAAACTGTCTCTAACAGTAGTTAGTGACAGTTTTCAGGCATTAGCGCCCGTGTTTTTACAGCTTTGCATGTCAGCGATATTTATCGCTAATGACATGCAAAGTGGGCGTTGCCGACGAACAACCTGGGAAACACCCGCTAACAGGCCTATCGCCTATTAGCAAGGTGGCCATGGCCCCAGTTAGCGACTTGAAAAGTCGCGCTAACCGGGGTCATCGCCATTTATTTGACACCTGCAATTAGCAGGTGTTAGCCATATCTAACATGGGGGTTGGATTATGCTGATACGACCACAGGGTCGTATCAGCAAGGTTGTCGCCGTTTTCCATGAAACATCGCTGGAAAACCAGCGATGTTTCATGGAAAACACCGCTATGGCTGGAATAATTATCGCCATAGCGCTAAATGTCACTAATACAGCGTTAGCATGGCAAATTATTCCGACGATAGCCGGCGATAAGAAAGTGCTCGCTAAACACGCTTTGCGATGTTTAGCGCACTTTTTAGATAATATGCCCCTCGGTTTTACCGAGTCACAAGATGGCTGTCAACACTTCTTGCTTTGGAGTGTTGACAGCCAATCAAAATGAAGCTTGTGATCGGGAGGGTTCGCGAATCCTCCTCGGCCACCAGATATCGGTATTTTTTTTTTTATTTCTCAGGAAATACCAAACGAATTTATACCATTTAAAAGAAGGTCGCTTTCTGAACCAATAGCTACCTTTTTACCAAATTTGGTGTAATTCCGTTCAGCAGTTCGGGCTGTAGCTTTGTCTAAAGATTCCTAAGGAAATTAACATGGAGATAACGTGTTTAGGGATGCCCATGAATGTTGGCCCATGCTTGACGAATCACCCCGAAACTTTCAAGACAGGAGCTGAACTGAGCGAACCATTAGTTTTGAAAATTTCGCGAAGATTCGTCAAACGGCGCGAAAGATATTGGCAAAAGAAAAAACGCTTTTTGAATAGAAACGAGGTCCTAACTATAACTACCTACTGGCGACCGCCAGTAGCTAACATAATATATATATATACACACACACAAAAATACATACACATACGTGCATATCTACAAGATATATTAGACAATAAATATGGTTTACCATTGTAGAAAAACATTTACTGTTTAATTGATGTTAAATATATGCAAATCGACCTTTATGTGTACATACATTAGCGCATACACATCAAGATATATTATGCATTATGATTTCTTTCAATTTAGTTCGTAGGATGGTAGTGGGGCGTGTTTGGTCCAGAGTGAGACTAGTGTTGAATGTCAAGGAGGGTTTTAGGGGAAATGGGAATGGACTGGTCTTTAAGCCATAGGGCCAGGTATTAGGATTTAAAAAAGAAATCTGTTCCACAAATCCACGTTGAGTGGAGAACTCCTAGGATGTCTGCAGCAGGCAGCGTGGGCGCCGGGTCTACTTGGCTTAGATGATGGGCAGGACATGGAGAGGATAGAAAACAGTTGTCTCAGTTAACATATTTTTCCCAAAGGCTTTAATCCTTAATTATTATTAACCCTGGGCGTAGTTTGCGTCGTAGTAGTACTATGCAAACTACATTTTGAACTACACGTAGCGTAGCTGTGCGCTTGACTACACTGTACAACAATTGCCAAAAGCATTTTGCACAGTGCAAGTAGAGATAAAATAAATATCTCTGTCTTTATATGCTAAAATTGCATATAGTCATTTCACAAAAGTGAAAACAATAAATTAACAAGCAGTGAGAGAGAGGTGATGATTTTGGGATCCTCCCTAACCTAGGGAGAGAACCAAGCAGATGCCTTGAAAACAAAAAGCACATCTTTTGAACGATTCGGTGGTGGTCCCATCCTCTTAGGACCACCCCAAGCACAGTTATTGGCAAAAATACAATCCCAACCAAAGGCCCTGCAAAGCATTATGGGACGAGATAAGCAGTGGGCAGTGAATATTATAGTATCCAATATCAAAATAATTATACAAAGAGCTGCAGTTCCACTAGTCGTTACTAGATGTCCCTCACGAGTCAAATGCAAAAGCTTCATGAAAGGGTTTCAATGCTTTTGCATTTGACTCGTGAGGGACATCTTGTAATGACTAGTGGAACTGCAGCTTGATGTATTAATAATTTCAATGCTTTTGCATTTGACTCGTGAGGGACATCTAGTAACGACTAGTTGAACTGCAGCTCTTTGTAGAATTATTTTGATATTGGACACTATAATATTCACTGCCCACTGCTAATCTCGTCCCATAATGCTTTGCAGGGCTTTTGGTTGGGATTGTATTTTTGCCCATAACTGTGCTTGGGGTAGTCCTAGGAGGAAGGGACCACCACTGAATCGTTCACATGATATGCTTTTGTGTTCAAGGCATCTGCTTGGTCCTCCCCCTAGGTTAGGGGGACCCCAAAATCATCACCTCTCTCATTGCTTGATATTTTATTGTGAGAGTTCACTTTTGTGAATTTGTTATATGCTTTTTTTTTTAGCATAGAAAATTGCTTTTTCAAAGCATTTGTAGGTGTTTATTATATTGCTGCTACACTATCTCAATTAGCACAGTTTTTCACTCTACTGCGTGCAATTTGCGTAGCGAAGTATTATGCCTAGGATTAATTATTATATTACATTTTCAGTATTTTAGTGTAAGCACTGAAGTAAGCTGTGTGTTCCTTTCTTTTTCCTGAAACCCAGACAGGAAGTGGATTGGACCCTCAGTGGGAGAAGATGGGATTTGTCTTACTGCCCAGTGCTCGTTCATTCCACCACCATGCCACATATATAGTGGGGGGGCTCTCTTCCAGCTGGGCTCTGGGGTTAAGAGGAGTGTGCAGGTCTTTGTTGATGGTGTATGATGGCACTGTGTGGAGAGCTCTGGTCCAGCTGAGTAGACCTGCTAGGAGGAGCATGTGGGTGTTTGTCAACAGCGTGTGATGTTACTTTAGAGGGCTCTCATCCAGCATGGTAAAGTGACTATGAAGTGTGTGGGTCATGGTCAATGGTGTATGATGGCACTGTGAGGGGCTCTCTTCGAACTGGGCCCATTGGCTAGGAGGAGCGTGTGGGTCTTGGCCAAGGGTGAGTGATGGCACTGTGGGGTTATCTCTTCAGCTCACCCAGTGGCTAGGAAGGGTGAGCGGGTCTTGGCTGACGGTATGTGATGGCACTGTGGGGGGATCTCTTCAGCTCACCCAGTGGCTAGGAAGGGTGTGCGGGTCTTGGCCGATGGTGCGTGATGGCACTGTGGGGGGATCTCTTCAGCGCACCCAGTGGCTAGGAAGAGTGTGCGGGTCTTGGCCGACGGTGCCTGATGGCACTGTGGGAGGATCTCTTCAGCTCACCCAGTGGCTAGGAAGGGTGTGCTGGTGTTGGCCGACGGTGCGTGATGGCACTGTGGGGGGATCTCTTCAGCTCATCCAGTGGCTAGGAAGGGTGTGCGGGTCTTGACCGACGGTGCGTGATGGCACTGTGGGGAGATCTCTTCAGCTCACCCAGTGGCTAGGAAGGGTGTGTGGGTCTTGGCCTGCGGTGTGCAATGGCACTGTGGGGGGATCTCTTCAGCTCACCCAGTGGCTAGGAAGGGTGTGCGAGTCTTGGCCGAAGGTGCGTGATGGCACTGTGGGGGGATCTCTTCAGCTCACCCAGTGGCTAGGAAAGGTGTGCAGGTCTTGGCCAAAAGTGCTTGATGGCACTGTGGGGGGATCTCTTCTAGTTGGGCCCATTGGCTAGTAAGGGTGTCCGGGTCTTGGCTGACGGTGTGTGATGGCACTGTGGGGGGATCTCTTCAGCTCACCCAGTGGCTAGGAAAGGTGTGCGGGTCTTGGCCAACAGTGCTTGATGGCACTGTGGGGGGATCTCTTCAGCTCACCCAGTGGCTAGGAAGGGTGTGCGGGTCTTGGCCGATGGTGCGTGATGGCAATGTGGGGGGATCTCTTCAGCTCACCCAGTGGCTAGGAAGGATGTGTGTATCTTGGCCGATGGTGCGTGGTGGCACTGTGGGGGGATCTCTTCAGCTCACCCAGTGGCTAGGAAGGGTGTGCGGGTCTTGGCCAACGGTGTGTGATGGCACTGTGGGGGGATCTCTTCAGCTCACCCAGTGGCTAGGAAGGGTGTGTGGGTCTTGGCCTACGGTGTGCAATGGCAGTGTGGGGGATCTCTTCAGCTCACCCAGTGGCTAGGAAGGGTGCGTGGGTCTTGGCCGACGGTGCGTGATGGCACTGTGGGGGATCTCTTCAGCTCACCCAGTGGCTAGGAAGGGTATGCGGGTCATGGTCGAAGGTGCATGATGGCACTGTGGGGGGATCTCTTCAGCTCACCCAGTGGCTAGGAAGGGTGTGCGGGTCTTGGCCGATGGTGCGTGATGGCACTGTGGGGGGATCTCTTCAGCGCACCCAGTGGCTAGGAAGAGTGTGCGGGTCTTGGCCGACGGTGCCTGATGGCACTGTGTGAGGATCTCTTCAGCTCACCCAGTGGCTAGGAAGGGTGTGCTGGTGTTGGCCGACGGTGCGTGATGGCACTGTGGGGGGATCTCTTCAGCTCATCCAGTGGCTAGGAAGGGCATGCGGGTCTTGGACGACGGTGCGTGATGGCACTGTGGGGGGATCTCTTCAGCTCACCCAGTGGCTAGAAAAGGCGTGCGGGTCTTGGCCGACGGTGCGTGATGGCACTGTGGGGGGATCTCATCAGCTCACCGAGTGGCTAGGACGGGCGTGCGGGTCTTGGCCGACGGTGCATGATGGCACTGTGGGAGGATCTCTTCAGCTCACCCAGTGGCTAGGAAGGGTGTGCTGGTGTTGGCCGACGGTGCGTGATGGCACTGTGGGGGGATCTCTTCAGCTCATCCAGTGGCTAGGAAGGGCATGCGGGTCTTGGACGACGGTGCGTGATGGCACTGTGGGGGATCTCTTCAGCTCACCCAGTGGCTAGAAAAGGCGTGCGGGTCTTGGCCGACGGTGCGTGATGGCACTGTGGGGGGATCTCATCAGCTCACCGAGTGGCTAGGACGGGCGTGCGGGTCTTGGCCGACGGTGCGTGATGGCACTGTGGGAGGATCTCTTCAGCTCACCCAGTGGCTAGGAAGGGTGTGCTGGTGTTGGCCGACGGTGCGTGATGGCACTGTGGGGGATCTCTTCAGCTCATCCAGTGGATAGGAAGGGCATGCGGGTCTTGGACGACGGTGCGTGATGGCACTGTGGGGGATCTCTTCAGCTCACCCAGTGGCTAGAAAAGGCGTGCGGGTCTTGGCCGACGGTGCGTGATGGCACTGTGGGGGATCTCATCAGCTCACCGAGTGGCTAGGACGGGCGTGCGGGTCTTGGCCGACGGTGCGTGATGGTACTGTGGGGGGATCTCTTCAGCTCACCCAGTGGCCAGGAAGGGTGTGCGTGTCTTGGCCGACGGTGCCCGATGACACTGTGGGGGATCTCTTCAGCTCACCCTTTGGCTAGGAAGGGTGTGCGGGTCATGGTCGATGGTGCGCGATGGTGCGCGATGGCACTGTGGGGGATCTCTTCAGCTCACCCAGTGGTTAGGAAGGGTGTGCAGGTCTTAGCCGACGGTGCGCAATGGCACTGTGGGGGATCTCTTCAGCTCACCCAGTGGCTAGGAAGGGTGTGCGGTCTTGGCCGACGGTGGGCGATGGCACTGTGGGGGGATCTCTTCAGCTCACCCAGTGGCTAGGAAGGGTATGCGGGTCTTGGCCGACGGTGCGTGATGGCACTGTGGGGGGATCTCTTCTGCTCACGCAGTGGCTAGGAAGGGTGTGCGGGTCTTGGCCGACAGTGCGTGATGGCACTGTGGGGGATCCCTTCAGCTCACCCAGTGGCTAGGAAGGGTGTGCGGGTCTTGGCTGGCGGTGCGTGATGGCACTGTGGGGGATCTATTCAGCTCGCCCAGTGGCTAGGAAGGGTGTGCGTGTCTTGGCCAATGGTGCGTGATGGCACTGTGGGGGGATCTCTTCTAGTTAGGCCCATTGGCTAGGAAGTGTGTCCGGGTCTTGGCTGACGGTGCGTGATGGCACTGTGGGGGATCTCTTCTAGTTGGGCCCATTGGCTAGGAAGGGTGTCCGGGTTTTGGCTGACGGTGTGTGATGGCACTGTGGGGGGATCTCTTCAGCTCTCCCACTGGCTAGGAAGGGTGTGTGGGTCTTGGCTGACCGTGTGTGATGGCACTGTGGGGGATCTCTTCAGCTCACCCAGTGGCTAGGAAGGGTGTGCGGGTCTTGGCTGACAGTGTGTGATGGCACTGTGGGGGGATCTCTTCAGCTCACCCAATTGCTATTAAGGGTGTGTGGGTCTTGGCCGACGGTGCGTGATGGCACTGTGGGGGGGATCTCTTTAGCTCACCCAGTGGCTAGGAAGGGTGTGCGGGTCTTGGCCGACGGTGCGTGATGACACTGTGGGGGATCTCTTCAGCTCACCCAGTGGCTAGGATGGGTGTGCAGGTCTTGGCCGACAGTGCGTGATGGCACTGTGGGGGATCTCTTCAGCTCACCCAGAGGCTAGGAAGGGTGTGTGGGTCTTGGCCGACAGTGCGTGATGGCACTGTGGGGGATCTCTTCAGCTCACCCAGTGGCTAGGAAGGGTGTGCGGGTCTAGGCCGACGGTGTGTGATGGCACTGTGGGGGGATCTCTGCAGCTCACCCAGTGGCTAGGAAGGGTGTGTGGGTCTTGGCCTTTGGTGTGCAATGGCACTGTGGGGGATCTCTTCAGCTCACCCAGTTGCTAGGAAGGGTGTGCGGGTCTTGGCCGATGGTGCGCAATGGCACTGTGGGGGATCTCTTCAGCTCACCCAGTGGCTAGGAAAGGTGTGCAGGTCTTGGCCGACAGTGCGTGATGGCACTGTGGGGGATCTCTTCAGCTCACCCAGAGGCTAGGAAGGGTGTGTGGGTCTTGGCCGACAGTGCGTGATGGCACTGTGGGGGATCTCTTCAGGTCACCCAGTGGCTAGGAAGGGTGTGCGGGTCTAGGCCGACGGTGTGTGATGGCACTGTGGGGGGATCTCTTCAGCTCACCCAGTTGCTAGGAAGGGTGTGCGGGTCTTGGCCGATGGTGCGCAATGGCACTGTGGGGGATCTCTTCAGCTCACCCAGTGGCTAGGAAAGGTGTGCAGGTCTTGCCGACGGTGCTTGATGGCACTGTGGGAGGATCTCTTCAGCTCACCCAGTGGCTAGGATGGGTGTGCAGGTCTTGGCCGACAGTGCGTGATGGCACTGTGGGGGGATCTCTTCAGCTCACCCAGAGGCTAGGAAGGGTGTGTGGGTCTTGGCCGACAGTGCGTGATGGCACTGTGGGGGGATCTCTTCAGCTCACCCAGTGGCTAGGAAGGGTGTGCGGGTCTAGGCCGACGGTGTGTGATGGCACTGTGGGGGATCTCTGCAGCTCACCCAGTGGCTAGGAAGGGTGTGTGGGTCTTGGCCTTTGGTGTGCAATGGCACTGTGGGGGGATCTCTTCAGCTCACCCAGTTGCTAGGAAGGGTGTGCGGGTCTTGGCCGATGGTGCGCAATGGCACTGTGGGGGGATCTCTTCAGCTCACCCAGTGGCTAGGAAAGGTGTGCAGGTCTTGCCGACGGTGCTTGATGGCACTGTGGGGGGATCTCTGCAGCTCACCCAGTGGCTAGGAAGGGTGTGTGGGTCTTGGCCTTTGGTGTGCAATGGCACTGTGGGGGGATCTCTTCAGCTCACCCAGTGGCTAGGAAGGGTGTGCGGGTCTTGGCCGATGGTGCGTGATGGCAATGTGGGGGGATCTCTTCAGCTCACCCAGTGGCTAGGAAGGATGTGTGTATCTTGGCCGATGGTGCGTGGTGGCACTGTGGGGGGATCTCTTCAGCTCACCCAGTGGCTAGGAAGGGTGTGCGGGTCTTGGCCAACGGTGTGTGATGGCACTGTGGGGGATCTCTTCAGCTCACCCAGTGGCTAGGAAGGGTGTGTGGGTCTTGGCCTACGGTGTGCAATGGCAGTGTGGGGGGATCTCTTCAGCTCACCCAGTGGCTAGGAAGGGTGCGTGGGTCTTGGCCGACGGTGCGTGATGGCACTGTGGGGGGATCTCTTCAGCTCACCCAGTGGCTAGGAAGGGTATGCGGGTCATGGTCGAAGGTGCATGATGGCACTGTGGGGGGATCTCTTCAGCTCACCCAGTGGCTAGGAAGGGTGTGCGGGTCTTGGCCGATGGTGCGTGATGGCACTGTGGGGGGATCTCTTCAGCGCACCCAGTGGCTAGGAAGAGTGTGCGGGTCTTGGCCGACGGTGCCTGATGGCACTGTGTGAGGATCTCTTCAGCTCACCCAGTGGCTAGGAAGGGTGTGCTGGTGTTGGCCGACGGTGCGTGATGGCACTGTGGGGGATCTCTTCAGCTCATCCAGTGGCTAGGAAGGGCATGCGGGTCTTGGACGACGGTGCGTGATGGCACTGTGGGGGATCTCTTCAGCTCACCCAGTGGCTAGAAAAGGCGTGCGGGTCTTGGCCGACGGTGCGTGATGGCACTGTGGGGGGATCTCATCAGCTCACCGAGTGGCTAGGACGGGCGTGCGGGTCTTGGCCGACGGTGCATGATGGCACTGTGGGAGGATCTCTTCAGCTCACCCAGTGGCTAGGAAGGGTGTGCTGGTGTTGGCCGACGGTGCGTGATGGCACTGTGGGGGGATCTCTTCAGCTCATCCAGTGGCTAGGAAGGGCATGCGGGTCTTGGACGACGGTGCGTGATGGCACTGTGGGGGGATCTCTTCAGCTCACCCAGTGGCTAGAAAAGGCGTGCGGGTCTTGGCCGACGGTGCGTGATGGCACTGTGGGGGATCTCATCAGCTCACCGAGTGGCTAGGACGGGCGTGCGGGTCTTGGCCGACGGTGCGTGATGGCACTGTGGGAGGATCTCTTCAGCTCACCCAGTGGCTAGGAAGGGTGTGCTGGTGTTGGCCGACGGTGCGTGATGGCACTGTGGGGGGATCTCTTCAGCTCATCCAGTGGATAGGAAGGGCATGCGGGTCTTGGACGACGGTGCGTGATGGCACTGTGGGGGGATCTCTTCAGCTCACCCAGTGGCTAGAAAAGGCGTGCGGGTCTTGGCCGACGGTGCGTGATGGCACTGTGGGGGGATCTCATCAGCTCACCGAGTGGCTAGGACGGGCGTGCGGGTCTTGGCCGACGGTGCGTGATGGTACTGTGGGGGGATCTCTTCAGCTCACCCAGTGGCCAGGAAGGGTGTGCGTGTCTTGGCCGACGGTGCCCGATGACACTGTGGGGGGATCTCTTCAGCTCACCCTTTGGCTAGGAAGGGTGTGCGGGTCATGGTCGATGGTGCGCGATGGTGCGCGATGGCACTGTGGGGGGATCTCTTCAGCTCACCCAGTGGTTAGGAAGGGTGTGCAGGTCTTAGCCGACGGTGCGCAATGGCACTGTGGGGGGATCTCTTCAGCTCACCCAGTGGCTAGGAAGGGTGTGCGGTCTTGGCCGACGGTGGGCGATGGCACTGTGGGGGGATCTCTTCAGCTCACCCAGTGGCTAGGAAGGGTATGCGGGTCTTGGCCGACGGTGCGTGATGGCACTGTGGGGGATCTCTTCTGCTCACGCAGTGGCTAGGAAGGGTGTGCGGGTCTTGGCCGACAGTGCGTGATGGCACTGTGGGGGGATCCCTTCAGCTCACCCAGTGGCTAGGAAGGGTGTGCGGGTCTTGGCTGGCGGTGCGTGATGGCACTGTGGGGGGATCTATTCAGCTCGCCCAGTGGCTAGGAAGGGTGTGCGTGTCTTGGCCAATGGTGCGTGATGGCACTGTGGGGGGATCTCTTCTAGTTAGGCCCATTGGCTAGGAAGTGTGTCCGGGTCTTGGCTGACGGTGCGTGATGGCACTGTGGGGGATCTCTTCTAGTTGGGCCCATTGGCTAGGAAGGGTGTCCGGGTTTTGGCTGACGGTGTGTGATGGCACTGTGGGGGGATCTCTTCAGCTCTCCCACTGGCTAGGAAGGGTGTGTGGGTCTTGGCTGACCGTGTGTGATGGCACTGTGGGGGATCTCTTCAGCTCACCCAGTGGCTAGGAAGGGTGTGCGGGTCTTGGCTGACAGTGTGTGATGGCACTGTGGGGGATCTCTTCAGCTCACCCAATTGCTATTAAGGGTGTGTGGGTCTTGGCCGACGGTGCGTGATGGCACTGTGGGGGGATCTCTTTAGCTCACCCAGTGGCTAGGAAGGGTGTGCGGGTCTTGGCCGACGGTGCGTGATGACACTGTGGGGGATCTCTTCAGCTCACCCAGTGGCTAGGATGGGTGTGCAGGTCTTGGCCGACAGTGCGTGATGGCACTGTGGGGGATCTCTTCAGCTCACCCAGAGGCTAGGAAGGGTGTGTGGGTCTTGGCCGACAGTGCGTGATGGCACTGTGGGGGATCTCTTCAGCTCACCCAGTGGCTAGGAAGGGTGTGCGGGTCTAGGCCGACGGTGTGTGATGGCACTGTGGGGGATCTCTGCAGCTCACCCAGTGGCTAGGAAGGGTGTGTGGGTCTTGGCCTTGGGTGTGCAAGGGCACTGTGGGGGGATCTCTTCAGCTCACCCAGTGGCTAGGAAGGGTGTGCGGGTCTTGGCCGATGGTGCGCAATGGCACTGTGGGGGGATCTCTTCAGCTCACCCAGTGGCTAGGAAAGGTGTGCAGGTCTTGGCCGACAGTGCGTGATGGCACTGTGGGGGATCTCTTCAGCTCACCCAGAGGCTAGGAAGGGTGTGTGGGTCTTGGCCGACAGTGCGTGATGGCACTGTGGGGGATCTCTTCAGGTCACCCAGTGGCTAGGAAGGGTGTGCGGGTCTAGGCCGACGGTGTGTGATGGCACTGTGGGGGGATCTCTGCAGCTCACCCAGTGGCTAGGAAGGGTGTGTGGGTCTTGGCCTTTGGTGTGCAATGGCACTGTGGGGGGATCTCTTCAGCTCACCCAGTTGCTAGGAAGGGTGTGCGGGTCTTGGCCGATGGTGCGCAATGGCACTGTGGGGGGATCTCTTCAGCTCACCCAGTGGCTAGGAAAGGTGTGCAGGTCTTGCCGACGGTGCTTGATGGCACTGTGGGAGGATCTCTTCAGCTCACCCAGTGGCTAGGATGGGTGTGCAGGTCTTGGCCGACAGTGCGTGATGGCACTGTGGGGGATCTCTTCAGCTCACCCAGAGGCTAGGAAGGGTGTGTGGGTCTTGGCCGACAGTGCGTGATGGCACTGTGGGGGATCTCTTCAGCTCACCCAGTGGCTAGGAAGGGTGTGCGGGTCTAGGCCGACGGTGTGTGATGGCACTGTGGGGGGATCTCTGCAGCTCACCCAGTGGCTAGGAAGGGTGTGTGGGTCTTGGCCTTTGGTGTGCAATGGCACTGTGGGGGATCTCTTCAGCTCACCCAGTTGCTAGGAAGGGTGTGCGGGTCTTGGCCGATGGTGCGCAATGGCACTGTGGGGGATCTCTTCAGCTCACCCAGTGGCTAGGAAAGGTGTGCAGGTCTTGCCGACGGTGCTTGATGGCACTGTGGGAGGATCTCTTCAGCTCACCCAGTGGCTAGGAAGGGTGTGCGGGTCTTGGCCGACATTGCGTGATGGCACTTTGGGGGATCACTTCAGCTCGCCCAGTGGCTAGGAAGGATGTGCGTGTCTTGGCAGACGGTGTGTGATGGCACTGTGGGGGGATCTATTCAGCTCGCCCAGTGGCTAGGAAGGGTGTGCGTGTCTTGGCCAATGGTGCGTGATGGCACTGTGGGGGGATCTCTTCTAGTTAGGCCCATTGGCTAGGAAGTGTGTACGGGTCTTGGCTGACGGTGCGTGATGGCACTGTGGGGGGATCTCTTCTAGTTGGGCCCATTGGCTAGGAAGGGTGTCCGGGTCTTGGCTGACGGTGCGTGATGGCACTGTGGGGGGATCTCTTTAGCTCACCCAGTGGCTAGGAAGGGTGTGCGGGTCTTGGCCGACGGTGCGTGATGGCACTGTGGGGGGATCTCTTCAGCTCACCCAGTGGCTAGGAAGGATATGCGGGTCTAGGCCGACGGTGTGTGATGGCACTGTGGGGGGATCTCTGCAGCTCACCCAGTGGCTAGGAAGGGTGTGTGGGTCTTGGCCTATGGTGTGCAATGGCACTGTGGGGGAATCTCTTCAGCTCACCCAGTTGCTAGGAAGGGTGTGCGGGTCTTGGCCGATGGTGCGCAATGGCACTGTGGGGGATCTCTTCAGCTCACCCAGTGGCTAGGAAAGGTGTGCGGGTCTTGGCCGACGGTGCTTGATGGCACTGTGGGAGGATCTCTTCAGCTCACCCAGTGGCTAGGAAGGGTGTGCGGGTCTTGGCCGACATTGCGTGATGGCACTTTGGGGGATCACTTCAGCTCACCCAGTGGCTAGGAAGGATGTGCATGTCTTGGCAGATGGTGTGTGGTGGCACTGTGGGGGGATCTCTTCTTGTTAGGCCCATTGCCTAGGAAGGGTGTCTGGGTCTTAGCTGATGGTGTGTGATGGCACTGTGGGGATCTCTTCAGCTCACCCTCTGGCTAGGAAGGGTGTGCGGGTCTTGGCCAACAGTGCGTGATGGCACTGTGGGGGGATCTCTTCAGCTCACCCAGTGGCTAGGAAGGGCAGGCGGGTCTTGGCCGACGGTGCGTGATGGCACTGTGGGGGATCTCTTCAGCTCTCCCACTGGCTAGGAAGGGTGTGTGGGTCTTGGCTGACCGTGTGTGATGGCACTGTGGGGGATCTCTTCAGCTCACCCAGTGGCTAGGAAGGGTGTGCGGGTCTTGGCTGACAGTGTGTGATGGCACTGTGGGGGATCTCTTCAGCTCACCCAATTGCTATTAAGGGTGTGTGGGTCTTGGCCGACGGTGCGTGATGGCACTGTGGGGGGATCTCTTTAGCTCACCCAGTGGCTAGGAAGGGTGTGCGGGTCTTGGCCGACGGTGCGTGATGACACTGTGGGGGATCTCTTCAGCTCACCCAGTGGCTAGGATGGGTGTGCAGGTCTTGGCCGACAGTGCGTGATGGCACTGTGGGGGATCTCTTCAGCTCACCCAGAGGCTAGGAAGGGTGTGTGGGTCTTGGCCGACAGTGCGTGATGGCACTGTGGGGGATCTCTTCAGCTCACCCAGTGGCTAGGAAGGGTGTGCGGGTCTAGGCCGACGGTGTATGATGGCACTGTGGGGGGATCTCTGCAGCTCACCCAGTGGCTAGGAAGGGTGTGTGGGTCTTGGCCTATGGTGTGCAATGGCACTGTGGGGGATCTCTTCAGCTCACCCAGTTGCTAGGAAGGGTGTGCGGGTCTTGGCCGATGGTGCGCAATGGCACTGTGGGGGATCTCTTCAGCTCACCCAGTGGCTAGGAAAGGTGTGCAGGTCTTGCCGACGGTGCTTGATGGCACTGTGGGAGGATCTCTTCAGCTCACCCAGTGGCTAGGAAGGGTGTGCGGGTCTTGGCCGACATTGCGTGATGGCACTTTGGGGGGATCACTTCAGCTCGCCCAGTGGCTAGGAAGGATGTGCGTGTCTTGGCAGACGGTGTGTGATGGCACTGTGGGGGGATCTATTCAGCTCGCCCAGTGGCTAGGAAGGGTGTGCGTGTCTTGGCCAATGGTGCGTGATGGCACTGTGGGGGATCTCTTCTAGTTAGGCCCATTGGCTAGGAAGTGTGTACGGGTCTTGGCTGACGGTGCGTGATGGCACTGTGGGGGGATCTCTTCTAGTTGGGCCCATTGGCTAGGAAGGGTGTCCGGGTCTTGGCTGACGGTGCGTGATGGCACTGTGGGGGGATCTCTTTAGCTCACCCAGTGGCTAGGAAGGGTGTGCGGGTCTTGGCCGACGGTGCGTGATGGCACTGTGGGGGGATCTCTTCAGCTCACCCAGTGGCTAGGAAGGATGTGCGGGTCTAGGCTGACGGTGTGTGATGGCACTGTGGGGGGATCTCTTCAGCTCACCCAGAGGCTAGGAAGGGTGTGTGGGTCTTGGCCGACAGTGCGTGATGGCACTGTGGGGGGATCTCTTCAGCTCACCCAGTGGCTAGGAAGGGTGTGCGGGTCTAGGCCGACGGTGTGTGATGGCACTGTGGGGGGATCTCTGCAGCTCACCCAGTGGCTAGGAAGGGTGTGTGGGTCTTGGCCTTTGGTTTGCAATGGCACTGTGGGGGATCTCTTCAGCTCACCCAGTTGCTAGGAAGGGTGTGCGGGTCTTGGCCGATGGTGCGCAATGGCACTGTGGGGGATCTCTTCAGCTCACCCAGTGGCTAGGAAAGGTGTGCAGGTCTTGCCGACGGTGCTTGATGGCACTGTGGGAGGATCTCTTCAGCTCACCCAGTGGCTAGGAAGGGTGTGCGGGTCTTGGCCGACATTGCGTGATGGCACTTTGGGGGATCACTTCAGCTCGCCCAGTGGCTAGGAAGGATGTGCGTGTCTTGGCAGACGGTGTGTGATGGCACTGTGGGGGATCTATTCAGCTCGCCCAGTGGCTAGGAAGGGTGTGCGTGTCTTGGCCAATGGTGCGTGATGGCACTGTGGGGGGATCTCTTCTAGTTAGGCCCATTGGCTAGGAAGTGTGTACGGGTCTTGGCTGACGGTGCATGATGGCACTGTGGGGGGATCTCTTCTAGTTGGGCCCATTGGCTAGGAAGGGTGTCCGGGTCTTGGCTGACGGTGCGTGATGGCACTGTGGGGGGATCTCTTTAGCTCACCCAGTGGCTAGGAAGGGTGTGCGGGTCTTGGCCGACGGTGCGTGATGGCACTGTGGGGGATCTCTTCAGCTCACCCAGTGGCTAGGAAGGATATGCGGGTCTAGGCCGACGGTGTGTGATGGCACTGTGGGGGATCTCTGCAGCTCACCCAGTGGCTAGGAAGGGTGTGTGGGTCTTGGCCTATGGTGTGCAATGGCACTGTGGGGAATCTCTTCAGCTCACCCAGTTGCTAGGAAGGGTGTGCGGGTCTTGGCCGATGGTGCGCAATGGCACTGTGGGGGATCTCTTCAGCTCACCCAGTGGCTAGGAAAGGTGTGCGGGTCTTGGCCGACGGTGCTTGATGGCACTGTGGGAGGATCTCTTCAGCTCACCCAGTGGCTAGGAAGGGTGTGCGGGTCTTGGCCGACATTGCGTGATGGCACTTTGGGGGATCACTTCAGCTCACCCAGTGGCTAGGAAGGATGTGCATGTCTTGGCAGATGGTGTGTGGTGGCACTGTGGGGGGATCTCTTCTTGTTAGGCCCATTGCCTAGGAAGGGTGTCTGGGTCTTAGCTGATGGTGTGTGATGGCACTGTGGGGGATCTCTTCAGCTCACCCACTGGCTAGGAAGGGTGTGCGGGTCTTGGCCAACAGTGCGTGATGGCACTGTGGGGGGATCTCTTCAGCTCACCCAGTGGCTAGGAAGGGCAGGCGGGTCTTGGCCGACGGTGCGTGATGGCACTGTGGGGGATCTCTTCAGCTCTCCCACTGGCTAGGAAGGGTGTGTGGGTCTTGGCTGACCGTGTGTGATGGCACTGTGGGGGATCTCTTCAGCTCACCCAGTGGCTAGGAAGGGTGTGCGGGTCTTGGCTGACAGTGTGTGATGGCACTGTGGGGGATCTCTTCAGCTCACCCAATTGCTATTAAGGGTGTGTGGGTCTTGGCCGACGGTGCGTGATGGCACTGTGGGGGGGATCTCTTTAGCTCACCCAGTGGCTAGGAAGGGTGTGCAGGTCTTGGCCGACGGTGCGTGATGACACTGTGGGGGGATCTCTTCAGCTCACCCAGTGGCTAGGATGGGTGTGCAGGTCTTGGCCGACAGTGCGTGATGGCACTGTGGGGGGATCTCTTCAGCTCACCCAGAGGCTAGGAAGGGTGTGTGGGTCTTGGCCGACAGTGCGTGATGGCACTGTGGGGGGATCTCTTCAGCTCACCCAGTGGCTAGGAAGGGTGTGCGGGTCTAGGCCGACGGTGTATGATGGCACTGTGGGGGGATCTCTGCAGCTCACCCAGTGGCTAGGAAGGGTGTGTGGGTCTTGGCCTATGGTGTGCAATGGCACTGTGGGGGATCTCTTCAGCTCACCCAGTTGCTAGGAAGGGTGTGCGGGTCTTGGCCGATGGTGCGCAATGGCACTGTGGGGGATCTCTTCAGCTCACCCAGTGGCTAGGAAAGGTGTGCAGGTCTTGCCGACGGTGCTTGATGGCACTGTGGGAGGATCTCTTCAGCTCACCCAGTGGCTAGGAAGGATGTGCGGGTCTTGGCCGACATTGCGTGATGGCACTTTGGGGGGATCACTTCAGCTCGCCCAGTGGCTAGGAAGGATGTGCGTGTCTTGGCAGACGGTGTGTGATGGCACTGTGGGGGATCTATTCAGCTCGCCCAGTGGCTAGGAAGGGTGTGCGTGTCTTGGCCAATGGTGCGTGATGGCACTGTGGGGGGATCTCTTCTAGTTAGGCCCATTGGCTAGGAAGTGTGTACGGGTCTTGGCTGACGGTGCGTGATGGCACTGTGGGGGATCTCTTCTAGTTGGGCCCATTGGCTAGGAAGGGTGTCCGGGTCTTGGCTGACGGTGCGTGATGGCACTGTGGGGGATCTCTTTAGCTCACCCAGTGGCTAGGAAGGGTGTGCGGGTCTTGGCCGACGGTGCGTGATGGCACTGTGGGGGATCTCTTCAGCTCACCCAGTGGCTAGGAAGGATGTGCGGGTCTAGGCTGACGGTGTGTGATGGCACTGTGGGGGGATCTCTGCAGCTCACCCAGTGGCTAGGAAGGGTGTGTGGGTCTTGGCCTATGGTGTGCAATGGCACTGTGGGGGAATCTCTTCAGCTCACCCAGTTGCTAGGAAGGGTGTGCGGGTCTTGGCCGATGGTGCGCAATGGCACTGTGGGGGGATCTCTTCAGCTCACCCAGTGGCTAGGAAAGGTGTGCGGGTCTTGGCCGACGGTGCTTGATGGCACTGTGGGAGGATCTCTTCAGCTCACCCAGTGGCTAGGAAGTTTGTGCGGGTCTTGGCCGACATTGCGTGATGGCACTTTGGGGGATCACTTCAGCTCACCCAGTGGCTAGGAAGGATGTGCGTGTCTTGGCAGACGGTGTGTGGTGGCACTGTGGGGGGATCTCTTCTTGTTAGGCCCATTGCCTAGGAAGGGTGTCTGGGTCTTAGCTGATGGTGTGTGATGGCACTGTGGGGGATCTCTTCAGCTCACCCACTGGCTAGGAAGGGTGTGCG
This sequence comes from Calotriton arnoldi, assembly GCA_963921515.1. Taxonomy (NCBI): domain Eukaryota; kingdom Metazoa; phylum Chordata; class Amphibia; order Caudata; family Salamandridae; genus Calotriton; species Calotriton arnoldi. The sequence goes on along the minus strand of CAWUFW010000544.1, from coordinate 873,541 downwards.
GGTCTTGGCCAACAGTGCGTGATGGCACTGTGGGGGGATCTCTTCAGCTCACCCAGTGGCTAGGAAGGGCAGGCGGGTCTTGGCCGACGGTGCGTGATGGCACTGTGGGGGGATCTCTTCAGCTCACCCAGTGGCTAGGAAGGACATGCGGGTCTTGGCCGACGGTGCATGATGGCAATGTGGGGGGATCTCTTCAGCTCACCGAGTGGCTAGGAAGGGCAAGCGGGTCTTGGCCGACGGTGCGTGATGGAACTGTGGGGGGATCTCTTCAGCGCACCCAGTGGCTAGGAAGGGTGTGCAGTTCTTGGCCGACGGTGCCCGATGACACTGTAGAGGGATCTCTTCATCTCACCCAGTGGCTAGGAAGGGTGTGCGGGTCATGGCCGATGGTGCACGATGGCACTGTGGGGGGATCTCTTCAGCTCACCCAGTGGCTAGGAAGGGTGTGCGGTCTTGGCCGACGGTGGGCGATGGCACTGTTGGGGGATCTCTTCAGCTCACCCAGTGGCTAGGAAGGGTGTGCGGGTCTTGGCCGACGGTGTGTGATGGCACTGTGGGGGGATCTCTTCTGCTCTCCCAGTGGCTAGGAAGGGTGTGCGGGTCATGGCCGACAGTGCATGACGGCACTGTGGGGGGATCTCTTCAGCTCACCCAGTGGCTAGGAAGGGTGTGTGGGTCTTGGCCTATGGTGTGCAATGGCACTGTGGGGGGATCTCTTCAGCTCACCCAGTGGCTAGGAAGGGTGTGCGGGTCTTGGCCGACGGTGCGTGATGGCACTGTGGGGGGATCACTTAAGCTCACCCAGAGGCTAGGAATAGTGTGCGGGTCTTGGCCGACGGTGCGTGATGGAACTGTGGGGGGATCTCTTCAGCTAACCCAGTGGCTAGGAAGGGTGTGCGGGTCTTGGCCGACAAATGTGTGATGGCACTGTGGTGGGATCTCTTCAGCTCACCCAGTGGCTAGGAAGGGTATGTGGGTCTTGGCCTACGGTGTGCAATGGCACTGTGGGGGGATCTCTTCAGCTCACCCAGTGGCTAGGAAGGGTGTGCGGGTCTTGGCCGACGGTGCGTGATGGCACTGTGTGAGGATCTCTTCAGCTCACCCAGTGGCTAGGAAAGGTGTGCGGGTCTTGGCCAACAGTGCTTGATGGCACTGTGGGGGGATCTCTTCAGCTCGCCCAGTGGCTAGGAAGGGTGTGCGGGTCTTGGCCGACGGTGCGTGATGGCAATGTGGGGGGATCTCTTCAGCTCAACCAGTGGCTAGGAAGGATGTGTGTGTCTTGGCCGATGGTGCGTGGTGGCACTGTGGGGGGATCTCTTCAGCTCACCCAGTGGCTAGGAAGGGTGTGCGGGGCTTGGCCGACGGTGTGTGATGGCACTGTGGGGGATCTCTTCAGCTCACCCAGTGACTAGGAAGGGTGTGTGGGTCTTGGCCTACGGTGTGCAATGGCAGTGTGGGGGGATCTCTTCAGCTCACCCAGTGGCTAGGAAGGGTGTGTGGGTCTTGGCCGACGGTGCGTGATGGCACTGTGGGGGGATCTCTTCAGCTCACCCAGTGGCTAGGAAGGGTGTGCGGGTCATGGTCGAAGGTGCATGATGGCACTGTGGGGGGATCTCTTCAGCTCACCCAGTGGCTAGGAAGGGTGTGCGGGTCTTGGCCGACGGTGCGTGATGGCACTGTGGGGGATCTCTTCAGCGCTCCCAGTGGCTAGTAAGAGTGTGCGGGTCTTGGCCGACGGAGCCTGATGGCACTGTGGGAGGATCTCTTCAGCTCACCCAGTGGCTAGGAAGGGTGTGCTGGTGTTGGCCGATGGTGCATGATGGCACTGTGGGGGGATCTCTTCAGCTCATCCAGTGGCTAGGAAGGGTGTGCGGGTCTTGGCCGACGGTGCGTGATGGCACTGTGGGGAGATCTCTTCAGCTCACCCAGTGGCTAGGAAGGGTGTGTGGGTCTTGGCCTGCGGTGTGCAATGGCACTGTGGGGGGATCTCTTCAGCTCACCCATTGGCTAGGAAGGGTGTGCGGGTCTTGGCCGACGGTGTGTGATGGCACTGTGGGGGGATCTCTTCAGCTCACCCAGTGGCTAGGAAGGGTGTGCGGGTCTTGGCCGACGGTGCGTGATGGCAATGTGGGGGGATCTCTTCAGCGCACCCTGTGGTAAGGAAGGATGTGCGTGTTTTGGCCGATGGTGCGTGATGGCACTGTGGGGAGATCTCTTCTTGTTGTGCCCATTGGCTAGGAAGGGTGTCTGGGTCTTGGCTGATGGTGTGTGATGGCTCTGTGGGGGGATCTCTTCAAATCACCCAGTGGCTACGAAGGGTGTGCGGGTCTTGGCTGACCGTGTGTGATGGCACTGTGGGGGATCTCTTCAGCTCACACACTGGCTAGGAAGGGTGTGCGGGTCTTGGCCGACAGTGCGTAATGGCACAGTGGGGGGATCTCTTCAGCTCACCCAGTGGCTAGGAAGGGCATGCGGGTCTTGGCCGCCGGTGCGTGATGGCACTGTGGGGGGATCTCTTCAGCTCACCCAGTGGCTAGGAAAGGCATGCGGGTCTTGGCCGATGGTGCGTGATGGCACTGTGGGGGGATCTCATCAGCTCACCGAGTGGCTAGGACGGGCGTGCGGGTCTTGGCCGACGGTGCGTGATGGAACTGTGGGGGGATCTCTTCAGCTCACCCAGTGGCCAGGAAGGGTGTGCGTGTCTTGGCCGACGGTGCCCGATGACACTGTGGGGGGATCTCTTCAGCTCACCCTTTGGCTGGGAAGGATGTGCGGGTCATGGTCGATGGTGCGCGATGGTGCGCGATGGCACTGTGGGGGATCTCTTCAGCTCACCCAGTGGCTAGGAAGGGTGTGCAGGTCTTAGCCGACGGTGCGCAATGGCACTGTGGGGGGATCTCTTCAGCTCACCCAGTGGCTAGGAAGGGTGTGCGGTCTTGGCCGACGGTGGGCGATGGCACTGTGGGGGATCTCTTCAGCTCACTCAGTGGCTAGGAAGGGTATGCGGGTCTTGGCCGACGGTGCGTGATGGCACTGTGGGGGGATCTCTTCTGCTCACCCAGTGGCTAGGAAGGGTGTGCGGGTCTTGGCTGACAGTGCGTGATGGCACTGTGGGGGGATCTCTTCAGCTCACCCAGTGGCTAGGAAGGGTGTGCGGGTCTAGGCTGACGGTGCGTGATGGCACTGTGGGGGATCTCTTCAGCTCGCCCAGTGGCTAGGAAGGGTGTGCGTGTCTTGGCCAATGGTGCGTGATGGCACTGTGGGGGATCTCTTCTAGTTAGGCCCATTGGCTAGGGAAGTGTGTCCGGGTCTTGGCTGACGGTGCGTGATGGCACTGTGGGGGGATCTCTTCTAGTTGGGCCCATTGGCTAGGAAGGGTGTCCGGGTCTTGGCTGACGGTGTGTGATGGCACTGTGGGGGATCTCTTCAGCTCACCCACTGGCTAGGAAGGGTGTGTGGGTCTTGGCTGACAGTGTGTGATGGCACTGTGGGGGATCTCTTTAGCTCACCCAGTGGCTAGGAAGGGTGTGCGGGTCTTGGCTGACAGTGTGTGATGGCACTGTGGGGGATCTCTTCAGCTCACCCAATTGCTATTAAGGGTGTGCGGGTCTTGGCCGACGGTGCGTGATGGCACTGTGGGGGGATCTCTTTAGCTCACCCAGTGGCTAGGAAGGGTGTGCGGGTCTTGGCCGACGGTGCGTGATGGCACTGTGGGGGATCTCATCAGCTCACCCAGTGGCTAGGAAGGGTGTGCAGGTCTTGGCCGACAGTGCATGATGGCACTGTGGGGGGATCTCTTCAGCTCACCCAGAGGTTAGGAAGGGTGTGTGGGTCTTGGCCGACAGCGCGTGATGGCACTGTGGGGGATCTCTGCAGCTCACCCAGTGGCTAGGAAGGGTGTGTGGGACTTGGCCTATGGTGTGCAATGGCACTGTGGGGGATCTCTTCAGCTCACCCAGTTGCTAGGAAGGGTGTGCGGGTCTTGGCCGATGGTGCGCAATGGCACTGTGGGGGATCTCTTCAGCTCACCCAGTGGCTAGGAAAGGTGTGAGGGTCTTGGCCGACGGTGCTTGATGGCACTGTGGGAGGATCTCTTCAGCTCACCCAGTGGCTAGGAAGGGTGTGTGGGTCTTGGCCGACATTGCGTGATGGCACTTTGGGGGATCACTTCAGCTCACCCAGTGGCTAGGAAGGATGTGCGTGTCTTGGCAGATGGTGTGTGATGCCACTGTGGGAGGATCTCTTCTTGTTGGGCCCATTGCCTAGGAAGGGTGTCTGGGTCTTGGCTGATGGTGTGTGATGGCACTGTGGGGGATCTCTTCAGCTCACCCACTGGCTAGGAAGGGTGTGCGGGTCTTGGCCAACAGTGCGTGATGGCACTGTGGGGGATCTCTTCAGCTCACCCAGTGGCTAGGAAGGGCAGGCGGGTCTTGGCCGACGGTGCGTGATGGCACTGTGGGGGGATCTCTTCAGCTCACCGAGTGGCTAGGAAGGGCATGCGGGTCTTGGCCGACGGTGCGTGATGGAACTGTGGGGGGATCTCTTCAGCTCACCCAGTGGCTAGGAAGGGTGTGCGGGTCATGGTCGAAGGTGCATGATGGCACTGTGGGGGGATCTCTTCAGCTCACCCAGTGGCTAGGAAGGGTGTGCGGGTCTTGGCCGACGGTGCGTGATGGCACTGTGGGGGATCTCTTCAGCGCTCCCAGTGGCTAGTAAGAGTGTGCGGGTCTTGGCCGACGGAGCCTGATGGCACTGTGGGAGGATCTCTTCAGCTCACCCAGTGGCTAGGAAGGGTGTGCTGGTGTTGGCCGACGGTGCATGATGGCACTGTGGGGGGATCTCTTCAGCTCATCCAGTGGCTAGGAAGGGTGTGCGGGTCTTGGCCGACGGTGCGTGATGGCACTGTGGGGAGATCTCTTCAGCTCACCCAGTGGCTAGGAAGGGTGTGTGGGTCTTGGCCTGCGGTGTGCAATGGCACTGTGGGGGATCTCTTCAGCTCACCCATTGGCTAGGAAGGGTGTGCGGGTCTTGGCCGACGGTGTGTGATGGCACTGTGGGGGGATCTCTTCAGCTCACCCAGTGGCTAGGAAGGGTGTGCGGGTCTTGGCCGACGGTGCGTGATGGCAATGTGGGGGGATCTCTTCAGCTCACCCTGTGGTAAGGAAGGATGTGCGTGTTTTGGCCGATGGTGCGTGATGGCACTGTGGGGAGATCTCTTCTTGTTGTGCCCATTGGCTAGGAAGGGTGTCTGGGTCTTGGCTGATGGTGTGTGATGGCTCTGTGGGGGATCTCTTCAGCTCACACACTGGCTAGGAAGGGTGTGCGGGTCTTGGCCGACAGTGCGTAATGGCACAGTGGGGGGATCTCTTCAGCTCACCCAGTGGCTAGGAAGGGCATACGGGTCTTGGCCGCCGGTGCGTGATGGCACTGTGGGGGGATCTCTTCAGCTCACCCAGTGGCTAGGAAAGGCATGCGGGTCTTGGCCGATGGTGCGTGATGGCACTGTGGGGGATCTCATCAGCTCACCGAGTGGCTAGGACGGGCGTGCGGGTCTTGGCCGACGGTGCGTGATGGAACTGTGGGGGATCTCTTCAGCTCACCCAGTGGCCAGGAAGGGTGTGCGTGTCTTGGCCGACGGTGCCCGATGACACTGTGGGGGATCTCTTCAGCTCACCCTTTGGCTGGGAAGGATGTGCGGGTCATGGTCGATGGTGCGCGATGGTGCGCGATGGCACTGTGGGGGGATCTCTTCAGCTCACCCAGTGGCTAGGAAGGGTGTGCAGGTCTTAGCCGACGGTGCGCAATGGCACTGTGGGGGGATCTCTTCAGCTCACCCAGTGGCTAGGAAGGGTGTGCGGTCTTGGCCGACGGTGGGCGATGGCACTGTGGGGGGATCTCTTCAGCTCACTCAGTGGCTAGGAAGGGTATGCGGGTCTTGGCCGACGGTGCGTGATGGCACTGTGGGGGATCTCTTCTGCTCACCCAGTGGCTAGGAAGGGTGTGCGGGTCTTGGCTGACAGTGCGTGATGGCACTGTGGGGGGATCTCTTCAGCTCACCCAGTGGCTAGGAAGGGTGTGCGGGTCTAGGCTGACGGTGCGTGATGGCACTGTGGGGGGATCTCTTCAGCTCGCCCAGTGGCTAGGAAGGGTGTGCGTGTCTTGGCCAATGGTGCGTGATGGCACTGTGGGGGGATCTCTTCTAGTTAGGCCCATTGGCTAGGAAGTGTGTCCGGGTCTTGGCTGACGGTGCGTGATGGCACTGTGGGGGGATCTCTTCTAGTTGGGCCCATTGGCTAGGAAGGGTGTCCGGGTCTTGGCTGACGGTGTGTGATGGCACTGTGGGGGGATCTCTTCAGCTCACCCACTGGCTAGGAAGGGTGTGTGGGTCTTGGCTGACAGTGTGTGATGGCACTGTGGGGGATCTCTTTAGCTCACCCAGTGGCTAGGAAGGGTGTGCGGGTCTTGGCTGACAGTGTGTGATGGCACTGTGGGGGATCTCTTCAGCTCACCCAATTGCTATTAAGGGTGTGCAGGTCTTGGCCGACGGTGCGTGATGGCACTGTGGGGGGATCTCTTTAGCTCACCCAGTGGCTAGGAAGGGTGTGCGGGTCTTGGCCGACGGTGCGTGATGGCACTGTGGGGGATCTCATCAGCTCACCCAGTGGCTAGGAAGGGTGTGCAGGTCTTGGCCGACAGTGCATGATGGCACTGTGGGGGGATCTCTTCAGCTCACCCAGAGGTTAGGAAGGGTGTGTGGGTCTTGGCCGACAGCGCGTGATGGCACTGTGGGGGATCTCTGCAGCTCACCCAGTGGCTAGGAAGGGTGTGTGGGACTTGGCCTATGGTGTGCAATGGCACTGTGGGGGATCTCTTCAGCTCACCCAGTTGCTAGGAAGGGTGTGCGGGTCTTGGCCGATGGTGCGCAATGGCACTGTGGGGGATCTCTTCAGCTCACCCAGTGGCTAGGAAAGGTGTGAGGGTCTTGGCCGACGGTGCTTGATGGCACTGTGGGAGGATCTCTTCAGCTCACCCAGTGGCTAGGAAGGGTGTGTGGGTCTTGGCCGACATTGCGTGATGGCACTTTGGGGGATCACTTCAGCTCACCCAGTGGCTAGGAAGGATGTGCGTGTCTTGGCAGATGGTGTGTGATGCCACTGTGGGAGGATCTCTTCTTGTTGGGCCCATTGCCTAGGAAGGGTGTCTGGGTCTTGGCTGATGGTGTGTGATGGCACTGTGGGGGATCTCTTCAGCTCACCCACTGGCTAGGAAGGGTGTGCGGGTCTTGGCCAACAGTGCGTGATGGCACTGTGGGGGATCTCTTCAGCTCACCCAGTGGCTAGGAAGGGCAGGCGGGTCTTGGCCGACGGTGCGTGATGGCACTGTGGGGGGATCTCTTCAGCTCACCGAGTGGCTAGGAAGGGCATGCGGGTCTTGGCCGACGGTGCGTGATGGAACTGTGGGGGATCTCTTCAGCGCACCCAGTGGTTAGGAACGGTGTGCAGGTCTTGGCCGACGGTGCCCGATGACACTGTAGAGGGATCTCTTCATCTCACCCAGTGGCTAGGAAGTGTGTGCGGGTCATGGCCGACGGTGCACGATGGCACTGTGGGGGGATCTCTTCAGCTCACCCAGGGGCTAGGAAGGGTGTGCGGGTCTTAGCCGACGGTGCGCAATGGCACTGTGGGGGAATCTCTTCAGCTCACCCAGTGGCTAGGAAGGGTGTGCGGTCTTGGCCGACGGTGGGCGATGGCACTGTTGGGGGTTCTCTTCAGCTCACCCAGTGGCTAGGAAGGTTGTGCGGGTCTTGGCCGACGGTGTGTGATGGCACTGTGGGGGAATCTCTTCATCTCACCCAGTGGCTAGGGAGGGTGTGCGGGTCTTAGCCGACGGTGCGCAATGGCACTGTGGGGGGATCACTTCTGCTCACCCAGTGGCTAGGAAGGGTGTGCGGGTCATGGCCGACAGTGCATGACGGCACTGTGGGGGAATCTCTTCATCTCACCCAGTGGCTAGGGAGGGTGTGCGGGTCTTAGCCGACGGTGCGCAATGGCACTCTGGGGGGATCTCTTCAGCTCACCCAGTGGCTAGGAAGGGTGTGCGATCTTGGCCGACGGTGGGCGATGGCACTGTGGGGGGATCTCTTCAGCTCACCCAGGGGCTAGGAAGGATGTGCGGGTCTTGGCCGACAGTGCGTGATGGCACTGTGGGGGGATCTCTTCTGCTTACCCAGTGGCTAGGAAGGGTGTGCGGGTCTTGGCCGACGGTGTGTGATGGCACTGTGGGGGGATCTCTTCAGCTCACCCAGTGGCTAGGAAGGGTGTGCAGGTCTTGGCCGACGGTGCATGATGGCACTGTGGGGGGATCTCTTCAGCTCGCCTAGTGGCTAGGAAGGGTGTGCGTGTCTTGGCCGACGGTGCGTGATGGCACTGTGGGGGGATCTTTTCTAGTTGGGCCCATTGGCTAGGAAGGGTGTCCGGGTCTTGGCTGACGGTGCGTGATGGCACTGTGGGGGGATCTCTTCTAGTTGGGCCCATTGGCTAGTAAGGGTGTCCGGGTCTTGGCTGACGGTGTGTGATGGCACTGTGGGGGGATCTCTTAAGCTCACCCAGTGGTTAGGAAGGGTGTGCGGGTCTTGGCTGACAGTGTGTGATGGCACTCTGGGGGGATCTCTTCAGCTCACCCAGTGGCTAGGAAGGGTGTGCAGGTCTTGACGGACGGTGCGCGATGGCACTGTGGGGGGATCTCTTCAGCTCACCCAGTGGCTAGGAAGGGTGTGCGGGTCTTGACAGACGGTGCGCGATGGCACTGTGGGGGGATCTCTTCAGCTCATACAGTGGCCAGGAAGGGTGTGGTTGTCTTGGCCGACGGTGTGCGATGGATGGCACAGTGGGGGGATATCTTCAGCTCACCCAGTGGCTAGGAAGGGTGTGCGGGTCTTGGCCGACGGTGTGTGATGGCACTGTGGGGGGATCTCTTCAGCTCACCCACTGGCTAGGAAGGGTGTGTGGGTCTTGGCTGACCGTGTGTGATGGCACTGTGGGGGATCTCTTTAGCTCACCCAGTGGCTAGGAAGGGTGTGTGGGACTTGGCTGACGGTGTGTGATGGCACTGTGGGGGATCTCTTCAGCTCACCCAATTGCTATTAAGGGTGTGCGGGTCTTGGCCGACGGTGCGTGATGGCACTGTGGGGGGATCTCTTTAGCTCACCCAGTGGCTAGGAAGGGTGTGCAGGTCTTGGCCGACGGTGCATGATGGCACTGTGGGGGGATCTCTTCAGCTCACCCAGTGGCTAGGAAGGGTGTGCAGGTCTTGGCCGATGGTGCGTGATGGCACTGTGGGGGGATCTCTTCAGCTCACCCAGAGGCTAGGAAGGGTGTGCGGGTCTTGGCCGATGGTGTGTGATGGCACTGTGGGGGGATCTCTGCAGCTCACCCAGTGGCTAGGAAGGGTGTGAGGGTCTTGGCCTACGGTGTGCAATGGCACTGTGGGGGATCTCTTCAGCTCACCCAGTTGCTAGGAAGGGTGTGCGGGTCTTGCCCGACGGTGTGCAATGGCACTGTGGGGGGATCTCTTCAGCTCACCCAGTGGCTAGGAAAGGTGTGCGGGTCTTAGCCGACGGTGCTTGATGGCTCTGTGGGGGGATCTCTTCAGCTCACCCAGTGGCTAGGAAGGGTGTGCAGGTCTTGGCTGACGTTGCGTGATGGCACTTTGGGGGGATCACTTCAGCTCACCCAGTGGGTAGGAAGGATGTGCGTGTCTTGGCCGACGGTGCGTGATGGCACTGTGGGGGGATCTCTTCTTGTTGGGCCCATTGGCTAGGAAGGGTGTCCGGGTCTTGGCTGATGGTGTGTGATGGCACTGTGGGGGGATCTCCTCAGCTCACCCAGTGACTCGTGAGGGACATCTAGTAACGACTAGTGGAACTGCAGCTTGATGTAATAATAATTTCAATGCTTTTGCATTTGACCCGTGAGGGACATCTAGTAACGACTAGTTGAACTGCAGCTCTTTGTAGAATTATTTTGATATTGGATACTATAATATTCACTGCCCACTGCTAATCTCGTCCCATAATGCTTTGCAGGGCCTTTGGTTGGGATTGTATTTTTGCCAATAACTGTGCTTGGGGTGGTCCTAAGAGGATGGGACCACCACCAAATCGTTCAAAAGATGTGCTTTTTGTTTTCAAGGCATCTGCTTGGTTCTCTCCCTAGGTTAGGGAGGATCCCAAAATCGTCACCTCTCTCACTGCTTGTTAGTTTATCTTTTTCACTTTTGTGAAATGACTTTATGAATTTTAGTATAGAAAGACAGAGATACTTATTTTATCTTAACTTGCACTGTGCAAGATGCCTTTGGCAGTTATTGTACAGTGCAGTCAAGCACACAGCTACGCAATTTGCGTAGCTATGTGTAGTTCATAATGTACTTCGCGTAGCTACGTGTAGTGCTACTACGCAAACTACACCCAGGGTTACTAGGAAGGGTGTGCGGTTCTTGGCCGACGGTGTGCGATGGCACTGTGGGGGGATCTTTTCAGCTCACCCAGTGGCTAGGAAGGGTGTGTGGGTCTTGGCAGACAGTACATTATGGCACTGTGGGGGGATCTCTTCAGCTCACCCAGTGGCTAGGAAGGGTGTGTGGGTCTTGACTCTGAGGATACAAGAGGACACTCCCATCATCAATGGGATCTCCTCTGGCCTAACACTCCACCGAGCCAGTGGCTCTGAGACTTTGCATGCCAAGTGCGGCAAAGAGTTAATCGCCTAGTTGGGAAGGGATGTAACATCCACCTAACCCCTCCCAAGTGGTGGCCAGCTGCCCCGGAACAACACAATGTGCATAATCTGGCCAGGCGTGGCCAGAGGCTATATAATAACTGGGCGGAGACCACTCGTGGTCTTCCCGCCCACACCTAATACCAAGTGTGTGTGTCCTTTGCGCTTTGTCTCATCTAGGCCTTGCCGTGTGGGCCCTGTATTCATGTGCCCGTGACCCCCGTTATAGAACTCAGGGACTTTGCTTGGGGGGCAGAAGTAGATCATGGGTGGGGGTGCATGGCAGGTAGTCGAGATCCTCTTGTGGCTCTCGACAGGCGGTGAAACATCTTCCCCTGCGGCGAAAGGGTCTAAAACTATACCTTAAAAAAATGTTAAGGCTTCCTCAGGGAGGTGCAATATGAAACTTAACCGCCCTGGGCTATATCCATGGGTGACACACAGTGCATCGCACGTGAGATTCTTTGTGTGTTCATATCTGCAGTGTGATGTAGGCACTGCTTTCTCTCTCTCCATTGGAGCCACACCTCCAGCAATTGAGGATGGGGGTGTGCTTCAGATTTTCCAACAACCACACTGGCAAATAATGTTAAATCACATTATTTGCCAAGCTGGATGCATGAGAGGGGCTAAAGGGACAGTGAAAAGGAATAGGAATGCGGATTGGTGGGGTACTAAGTGGGAGAAAACACAATATTTTGTAAAATAACCAACATTTTTGAGGACTTTCAAGACAGAGAGGAATGTGTGTCTGTTTTTGTCTGTGTGTGTGTAAAAATGCCCGTTGAAATCCGACAGATACCAGACTGAAAGCACCTGTACTCAACTATTTATTAGAAAATACATTTATTAGTGGGGTGTGATACCCCAAACCCTCCCCTCACCCCCCGAAACTACGTCCCTGCTCTTTGTAGAGATGTACAAACGCAGGTATGCAGATTATAGGTATTTATTTAGTTGTCAACAAGACAGAAGAAAACGATCCGTCTTCAAGGCAAACTCCTTTGACCTGTCCCCAGAACCCCGGCACCACAAAGTTCCTTCCATTCTCTTGACGTACAGAAATTCCAGATGTCCAGAGAATGGAAGGAGAACCCAACACATCTTTCCCCTTAACAATGAGAAAAACCCAACTTGAAAATAAAGAACAAATATGTATAAAGAGTAAAGACAAAAACTAACATAGCAAATAGATCATAAAGGTCATTGCAAAATATAATCATGAAACTTGGAAGGCAACGTGATGATCCTGGAAGACGGGGAACGGAAAGTGGAATTAGTGTCATTATTAACATCAGCACAAAGAGATTTGGTGTCATTATATACATCAGCACGAAGATTTTTGTTTGGTTGAACACCCAAACCTGTTTTAGACACAGCAATCTTCTCCTTGTTCCACCACCTACCATCATCCAATTTGACAGCGCCTTTGTTAACCTTTACCACCTTCTTCAGAACAGAAAATTTGGATTCCCCTTTGGGTAAAATCCTAGAACACTTCACTCTTACCATGTCCCCCACACAAACATTCAATTGCTTGGGAACAGGTTTGGACTGTGTCTGATCATATCTATTTTGTGCCTCAACACGCTTTCTGCCAACATCATCAATCTTATCCTTGGGCAAAACAAACCCTTTGTCGCCCATCCATCTTCTCAAAAGTTTAGAGGTAGGTATACGACCTCTTAATAGGACAAATAGAGACACGCTAGTAACAGAATTGGCAGTGGTGCAAACGGCCCTTAGAAGTTTTTCAATTTCTGCCTTGCAATTCAAACCACTAGCTTTTGCTAACTGCACATTCTGTTTAATGACCCTGTTAAAACGTTCCACAAGGCCATTGCTTCTAGGATGATAAAGAGAGGTTTTAACATGCTTCATACCAACAGAACGTAGAACATTTTCAAATTGAATTGAAACAAATTGGGGGCCGTTATCAGTGAGGAGTTCCTCTGGAACACCTTCTCTAGCAAAAAGTGATTTGAGAAATTTAATGACAGGGGTGGAATCAGCAGTTCTTACCTACTTGATTTCTGGCCAACGACTATGAAAACCCATGAGAAAAATGCCATACTCAGGTAAATTGGCAGACAAATACAAAGGGCCAATAATGTCAATAGCAATTTTAAACCAGGGTTTGTCAGGAACTTCTGTGGCTTAAACAGGAGAAGGACAGGTTACTTGCAATTTGTCACTGATGGCACATTCCATGCAATCCCTAACAAAATGCTCCACCTGTCTGTCTAAGGCCGGCCACCAAAAATGTTCTCTTACCCTTCTTTTCATTGCACGCATACCTATGTGGCCTTCATGAGCTAACATAAGAACCTTGTTCCTCATGGCTTCAGGAACAACTAATAGTGATGATCTGTACAACAGACCGTTCACCGTGGATAACGCATCGAAAACATGCTTGTACTTGTAGGCACAATTGTGTTCATCAATGTTGTGAGACCATCATTGACATAACATTTTCAAAATTTCCTTAAATTCCTGATCACATTCAGAAGCTTCTCTCCACTCTCTCTCTGAAATGACATCCTCATATTGACCAATAACACAACACACCAATTCAAAATCATCATGAGCATCCTTCGCTTCAACAAACTTGTTGTTGTCTGAACGTAACCTAGATAAACAATCAGCAAGGAGATTTCTTTTGCCTGGTACATACTCAATGCTAAAGTTGTGTTCCATAAGTCTGAATTGCCATCTCGCAATTCTAGGGGTAGCTTTCCCTCCCCCTTTAGTAGTGAACAGGTCGATAAGTGGTTTATGGTCAGCACGTACCACAAAGTTTGAACCATACAGGTAATGCTTAAAATGAGTGATGCCCCACCAACATGCAAGAGCTTCGCGCTCAATCACGGAGTAAGAAGGTTCAGCTCCATGCAAACTCCTCGAGGCAAAAGCAATTACCTCATCTTTGCCATCTCTATTTTGCAAAAGGACGGCACCTAATCCTTTTTGACTGGCATCAGTCATAATTATGGTTTTGTCACAAGGATCAAATGCTTTAAGGGGAATAGCATGAGCTACTTCATGTTTGATTAAATTAAATTCCTTAGTGCATGCATCGTTCCAAGAAAAACGGACGTTCTTCTTGAGAAGAGATCTAATGTTGTAAGTTTTGGATGCACAATTGGGAATAAAACGGGAATAAAACTCAATGAGGCCCATATAAGACCTTAATTGATCCTTGTCACTTGGAATTCCGAAATCTTCAATGGCTTTGACCAGGTTGTGTTTGGGTTGCACACCATCAGCAGATAACATATACCCTAAGTAGTCCACAGTAGTGCAATTGAGTTTACATTTGTCAATGCCAAGGGTGACGCCCTTTAATTTTAACAAAGCCAAAACCTGGCAAAATCTGTTATTGTGTTGACTTTGATCCTCACCATACACCAAAACATCATTTTGAAAGGCCATGACTCCAGGCATACCTTTGAACATACTTTCAACCACTCTCTGATTCAATGTGTAATTCAATTTGATGATATGCAGATGACATATCTAATAAACTGAAGAACTTGGCACCTTTGAGAGTAGATGGCATCTGCGTGATGTTAGGAACAGAGGATGCTGATCAATCCATATGTTCTTATTCAAATCACGTAAATCTACACACATGCGCAGATTGCCATTAGCCTTTTTAGCCAGAACTACAGGAGACACCCAATCAGAAGATTCAATAGGTTCGATTACATCACTTGAACACAATCTATCTAATCCTTTCTTTAAGTCAGATTGTAACGCTAGGGGCACCCTCCTGACCTTGTGTATCACAGGTTGAGCACCATTTGTTAATTTAATCATGTGTTTGAAACCCTTGAAAAGACCCAACTCTTTTTAAACACTTCTGGATATAACATAACCCTGGGCGTAGTTCGCAAAGTAGCGCTACGCGAAGCTACGCAAAGTGCAGTTCGCACTACGCGAGCTACGCGTAGCACTACGCGAACTGCGTAGTGCGCTGTTCGCGATGATTGCACAGTGCCGGATGCTTGTCCGCACTGTGCAATCATTGAAAACGGCATCTTGCACAGTGCGAGCTGTCTTTTACTGCCGCTCGAGTAGATTTTTACTCGAGCGGCAGCTTTCTCAACGCGGACTGGTAGTTTCTCATCGCGAGCGGTCGCGAGCATACGCGACCACTCGCAATGAGAAACCTGACCTCCCCGCGTTGAGAATCTCGCCGGGAGGTTTATTTTCCACGCTTGCGATCGGCAACTTGATGTTGCTGATCGCGAACGAGGAAAAGTCTCGCCGGGATGTCATTTTGCTTGCTCGCGGTCGCCAACTTGACGTTGAGGACCGCGAGCAAGCAAAAAATGACCGCTGCACTACGCTACGTGTGTTTGCACTGTGCTACGTGCAATTCGCGTTGTGCGAAGTAGCGCAAACTTCGCAAACTTCGCAAGCGTAGCGTAGTGCTTTGCCCAGGGTTAATATAACACATCCCAAGAGCTTGGTTGGATATTTTGAACTTGGAAGAAATCTTTCTTCAACATCACCTGTTGAATGTTATTGGGATCAAGGATGATACCAATATTACCTTGGTCTCCCCACCCGAGAAGACATGCCTCATCCCTTGCTACGTATATGATGCCCTTGGATTTACTATCCCTGAATTCGAAATCAGCATTAAATTCACCAACAACATCAATGATTTTTCCACCATAACCAATGGGATGTACACAAGACTGATTCAGAGTTTGCTAAGGATTGTTTCCAGAGTGATTCGCTTATCAAAGTGAAAGGAGACCCAGAATCTGCCAACATTTGTACATTAACACCATTCACAATAATTGTACATAGAGGTCTCTTCAGTCCTTGAGGATTGACACCCCAAATACCATTGGAACAATCCATCTCCACAATAGTGAGAATTCCAACTTCTTCACTGAATGAAACGTTTTCCTCCATTAAAGACTCAACGTTGTGTACCTTCTTGAATGATCCATTTCTTTTAGATTTGCAAACGGCGGCAAAATGACCTTTTTTGGAACACTTGACACATATTTTGTCAATGGCAGGGCACGACACAGCATTGGCAAGATGATTGGTACTGCCACATCTATAACACACCGGTACTTTCCCAGATGCGGTGTTAGTATTTTTTTTATCTGGTTTAGTCCTTAAGTCATTAGATCTTTTATATTTAGATTTGATCGCACACACATTTTGATTTTTGGTGTCAGTTAAAGACATTTGCTCCATATACGAACAAGTGCTTTCAATCCTTGTAGCAATATCTAATGCTTTTTGTAAAGTCAGGTCCGGCTTAGATAGAAGTGCCTCTTGAACCTTTTTGTTGTTGGTCTTTTCAACTAATTGATCTTTAATCATCTCCTCTTCAAATGCTTTGTATTCGCAGGAAGAAGCAAGAATGCGCAGAGCGCCAACGTAAGTTGAAGCTGATTCACCTTGCAATTGAATTCTCTTGTAAAATTTATGTCTTTCCAAGATTACATTTTTACAAGCTTTAAAACGATGTAAAAATTTTTTTTTTTAGAGTTTTATATAGCGCAAACTAGACCCGAGACATCGGGTATCAGAGCGCTTTACATGAGCACCAGTTTCGTTACAGATGGACACATTCATTTTTGTTAGGCACGGGGAGATTAAGTGACTTGCCCAGAATCACAGGATGTTGAGTGTCGTTGCCGAGACTCGAACCTGGTTCCCCAGTTTCGAGGTCGACAGCTCTAGCCATGAGGCAGCATCCTCTCCCCTGATTGTTTAATGCCTTGATGGGAGTTGCATATTCATCTACTACATTGTCACCTTCACCATCACCAACGATGACAATGTCTTTAGGAATATGTTTTAATATGTTGCAGCCTTCTGTACCTAAACAATGTCTGAGAGCAGCATATTTCTTTTTACAAGTAAAAGAGTCTCCATCAAGGGCTTCGAGATACGCTTCAAATCCTTCTTTCCATTTTTCCCAATCTATTTCTGGAGAAGCAGGATTGGGTAGAAAAGGTGCCGGTGGAGAAATAGCTTGGAACATTGCTATAATGAAGTAAAGTAATGCTATGTGAAGTTGTAAAATTGTATGCACTTCAAAACATGAATTAAATAATTATTGAATATGTGCAATAAAAATTAAATTCAAATTGATGTGTACTGAAGGAAATTAATTAATTGAATTTCAATAAAATTAAAATGAATGGTGTGCAGATCACCGAGATCAGCACTTGTAGATATTTAAATAGGAAAATGGTGTGCAGATCACCGAGATCAGCATAAACTAACAGAATGCCTGACTAAGAAATGTCTGAAATACGTTGCAGGCTAGGGAGTAGTGCCTGATTTAAAAATGGCCGCGGGGCGTATGCGTGATGACATCAGGCGTATGACGTATAGACGTGGTGTGAGGATCACCATGAACCGCACTTGGAAATTAAACGAAGATGGAAACAGAACGCCCGCATTCAACAAGAAGGAGCGCTCGCACACTGCAGCGATGGCGGTTTGCAGCAAAAGTCAAAACCCTGGCGGAATAGCAAAGAGCGCAGGGTGACTTTCCGCATGGATACGCCTTACCTGAGATGAAGAAGTTGTCCGTCCACAATACCAACAGGAACGAAGGCAGGAATCCTCCGGCACCACAGGAACAAAATGTGTGCAAAGACGAATCGTTGGGGGCAAGACTTTACACGCGTGGAGAATCACTGACATAATACCGAAAGTCACATTATCGAACTGCAAATATTTTGACGCAAAAATATCGACATCAAAAATATCGATGTTGTATACTTAATTATAAAAATACACTAATATCGATACCACAATATCGTAATGCAACTATATCGACTACACAAATATCGCACACATAAATATCGCAATACAAATTATGGACGTTTATAAATAAGTATCGGACATGTCCAAAATATCGAGTACAAAAATATAGACATCAATATTATCGTTTTTTACAATATATCGACAACTCAAATATACATAAAAACGATTACTTTTAACACCATAAATACAATAAATTACATAAACATACATATCACATTAAATTAAACTAAAAACATATCTATCAAAATAATAACATAAATAAATAATAACATAATAAACACACAAATAATAATATTTCTAAACATATACTTGCAACATATTCAAACTTTTTAATACATATTATACATATTTTTTTAAATATAATTAGTTCAACATCTCCTTCCTCACCCAAAAAAAAAATTACTCTAAATTAGCGTTTTCTATATAAGGAAAACAATTACCAAACAAAGAAACAAAATACAAATTAACCAAGAGAAATACAAAAGATCGAAATAAAACAATGAATTTCAACAAACAATTAAAAACACACTATATAAACAAAGAAAAATCTGTCTTCTTTTACACCTTAAACCAAAATAATTAAGGAAGGAGAAACTCTGCCGGATTTTCACCACTATCAAACACAGCTTTAAAATCAAGCCTACTACACTTAGGAAAAAGTAAGTAAATTACCATTTCTAAATAAACTGTTAAATTGAAATGTAACACAGATTTCAATTGCTAACTAAAATTACTAACTTATATATTTTATCTCTTTATATTTCCACTACAGATATTACTCCAAAAACGACAAAAAAGATTTCACCTTGCAAAAACAGCTAACTAACAAAGGGGGTCATTACGATGGCGGTCGGATGGCCACCGCCCGGGCGGCGGTGGGACCGCCGTGCCGGCGGTGGACATCCGCCCGCAACTGCGAGCCAGAAAACCGCCGGTCAAATTAGGTTGGTGGTGGAGACCGCGGCGGTGGGAAATTCCGACCGCCGTTTTTCCGCTGGTTGCCTTCCGCACTCCCGCCTGGCGGGCGGATCAGGACCGGGATAATGTCGGCGGTGCAGAGCAGGCTCCGCCGGCAGGATTATGATGCCGGCGGTAGCCAGCCTTTCCTCAGCGGTCAGACCGCCATTGGAAGGCAAGCGGTGATTGTCTACCGGGGGCTCGTTGCGGCCCCCCAATGTTTTGGGGGTGTGGGTGCACTGGGGGTACCCGTGGGCCCCCCCTACATTTCCCTTTACCAGGTGGCAGGCACTGTGCAGTGCCTGCCACGCAGTGCAGGGACATGCAGGACATGCTCCTTTTGGCATCGCGGCGGTGCTGCGGGCAACAGCTACCGCCGCAATGTTGATGCCTGCGATCCGACCGCCGCGGTCGGATTTCTACCGCGGGCATCGTAATCCGACCGGCGGTTTTCCCGCGGTCCATGTGGGCAATCTTTTCCCGCTACCATGGCGGTCGGGGAGGTTTTCCGACCGCCATCGTAATGGGCCCCAAAGTAAGTATACTTTAAAAAAGATTTGTAAAATCTCACTAAAAGGCAACTGAACACCTAATATATCCTAAACGCCAAAACCACCCCATTTAGACTTTTAAACTTTTTTAAAAGCCTTTGTAAAATCAAACAAAAACGTTAATAAAACTATAATCTATGCTAAACACCAATACCACCCCATGTAAAATTGTAAAACATGAACTAAAATATGCTTTATTTTCCTTTCACAGAGTACTTCAACCAAACAGCATTTATTGAACAAAGAACATCTCCATTCAACTACAACTAAATAACACTTGGTAAGTATATATTAAAAATTCATTTTTTACTATTCATATAAACATGTATAATATTCTTTTTCATATATCTTCATATACATTTTTTATAGAATTTTACACATCACAATGACTGAAGGTGCCCAATTTATAACATCTCAGAAAGGGAAATTCTTATTGTGTTATATGGGGTACGTCTACACCCAAGAGAAGCAAACGGACCTTAAAGTGAACTGGAAATGTTCAAAATATTACTCGAATAAATGTTATGGTCGTGCTACCACCAGGGAAACAACTGTATTATATACTAG
Organism: Calotriton arnoldi; assembly: GCA_963921515.1. Lineage (NCBI taxonomy): Eukaryota > Metazoa > Chordata > Amphibia > Caudata > Salamandridae > Calotriton > Calotriton arnoldi. The sequence goes on along the minus strand of CAWUFW010000544.1, from coordinate 853,875 downwards.
AGAGCATAACCATCCACCAAATGTTTCTGAAATTGAAGTGAGATCAACCCTTGAGAATATAAAAGAATTAAGTAGTAGCTCACAACTTCCTACAAGTGTTATACTTAAAGAAATGTTACCTAAAATACCCAAAGAAGCAACAGGCCAATTACCATCAATTGCTTCTATTAAAAGAACAATAGCTAGGACCAAAAAAGCAACAACACCGACAATACCTACGCCTAAAAATTTTGAAGATGTCATAATTCCCCCAGAACTAAGTATAACACACAGGGGCCGATTCCGATCTCGGCCGGTAGGGCTCCGAATCGGATTCGGCTTTACCAGATCCGATTCGGAGCCCTGTTTCCCGACCGAACCGTACGCGGGTCCGGCCGAGCGAGTACGATGCGAATTCGCCGACCGACTCGTCCGGGCGTCCCGACCGCTCCGACCGACTCGCTCCCGGCTCGAACCGCTCCGACCGACTCGCTCGGACTCGACTCGCACCGCACAATGGAGACGTTCCCAGGCCGGGTAAGTACGATGCGCGCCGCGAGCAGTCCGACCGAGCTGCGCACTCCGGCTCGAAAGAGCTGTCGGAGCCGTACTTTGGGGGTCCGTGTCGGACCCCTCTGTACGCGTAGCCGCGCGAGTCGCACACAGGGGGGACCCATGGGTCCCCCTACCTGTGCGTGTACGGCGCGAATCGCTTCGCCGCGTACCCGCTGTAGGGGGCGCACTTGTCCGACTCGCACCCATTGAGTCAATGGGAGCCCGCGTACGCGTTGTACGACCGGCTCCCATTGACTTCAATGGGAGTCCGACCGACTCGAGTCCGATAACATACGGACGCATCGTACTCGTTCGGTCGGACTGCACGGGTCCGATTCGGTCGGAAATCTCTCCGGGTCCGGCTCGGTCGGAGAAATTTCCGGCCCGAATCGGAATCGACCCCACAGTGATGAACCATTTATTTTCTTTGACAATAAAAATAAAGATAAAAGGATTATTATGTTTGCTACAGCAAACAATATAACTAAACTTCAACAATGCCAAACATGGATGATGGATGGCACCTTCACCATATGCCCCAAACCATTCTACCAACTGTACAGTATCCATGGGCAATATCATAACAGTTGCATCCCCTTTATATATGCATTATTACCAAATAAACAGAATGCAACATATACTGAAATGTTAGGTAAAATAAAGCAAGAAACAAACAACTTTTTTCCTCAATAATAGTAATAGACTTTGAGCAAGCCATGATAAATTCTATCCTTAAATTGTACCCCCACACATCTATACAAGGATGTTACTTCCATTTCAACCAATGTTTATGGAAACATTTACAGAAATCTGCACTTAGGGGTCGATTCCGATCTCGGTCGGTAGGGCTCCGAACGCGATCCGTCCGGAAAAAGTACGAGCCGTACGCGTGTTCTCCGACCGACTCGTACAGCTGTACGAGCGAGCAAGTACGATGCGAAGAACGCGAAATCGCCGACTGACTCGTTTCCGGGTCCGAACCGCTCCGTACGACTCGGTCGCAGACGAACCGTACCGCGCAATGGAGTCGATTTCCGACTGAGCCAGTACAATGCACGATTCGGACAGCCGGATCGAGTCGGAGTCTCCGGGACGAAAAAGCTCCGGGAAGCGGACTTTGGGGGTCCGTGCCGGACCCCCTTCACCCGTATCCTAACGAGTCAAACACAGGGGGGGACCAAAGGGTCCCCCCTCACATGCATGTACGGTGCGGATGGCACCAACGCGTACCCACTGCAGGGGGCGCCCTTTTGCGAGACGTACCTATTCAGCTGATGCGAGGCCATGCACGCGTCGTACGACCGGCTCCCATTGACTTCAATGGGAATCCGACCGAGCCGAGTCCGTCAGCATGCGGCAGCATCGTACTCGCTCGGTTGGACTCCAGGAGTACGGCTCGGTCGGAAAACACTCCGGATCCGGCTCGGTCGGAGGGCTTTCCGACCCAGATCGGAATCGACCCCTTAGTGTGGAATATGCAACAAATATTACCTTTGCATACCAAATAAAAAATCTAATAGCCCTGGCCTATGTGCCAGTGACAGATGTGGCTGAGCATTATAACATTTTAATTGAAAGTCCATTTTACCAACAAAATGAACAAAAATTATCGCCCCTCCTAGATTATTTTGAGGATACCTGGGTGGGGAGATTGCACAGATCAGGCCATAGACGTCAACCTAAATTCCAAATTCCTTGGTGGAATGTGTATCTAACTACACTTAACCAAGAAGCTAAAACAAACAACGCAGTTGAGGATAGGCATAATGCCTTCCTATCTTCTACAGGATGAAGCACTCCTACCCTACATAAACTATTACTTGCCATGCAAAAAGAACAAAGCTTCCAAGAACTGAGAATGCAACAATCTGTCATCCAATTAAAACCAAAACTATCTAGACAAACTAGTCAAATGTATCAGTATCTCCAGCAACAAGTTCAGCTATACCCTTCCACAAGAGGCCTTGAGTACTTAAATATGGTAGCTAAAACTCTACTCTAAAACATTTAAACAATTTAAATTTACTATTCTCAACATACAATTATTAGAATAAAAACAGTGCATTCTTTTAAATCAAAAAATTAATTTTTTTGTGTAATATATGTTATTAATTTATAAAAACATATATATAGACAAATTAATTAAACAGCAAAGCAACTAAACAACGACAGTATTTAAAATAATATAATTTCCCTCCCACAATTAAAATATTTAAAAACACTTACCTTTCCCGCTGCTCTAATACGAAAATGCCACATCTTCCAAAATAATCCAGGTAGTTCACAATCAATAGATATTAAAAATAAACCCCAATAAAATGTAAAAATACAACTGTGTCAAAAAAGTAATCCTCCAGGTAAAAATCGACAATCCAGTAACCATAAAAAACCCGAAAAATCATATAAAATTGAGAACCGCTCCATGAAAACCGAATAATAAAGGAAGTGTAAAATAAATATTAGTTAATATAACTAATACACACTTCCTTTAAAAAAAAAAAAACGCAATGTTCCGTATTTCCAAATTTCTTCGTCGTAAAACCTAAAAGAGAAAAACAAACATTCCCTCCCGCACAAATGTGTACATATAATACACTTTAAAACATCACTACAAACATTATTCACACAATATTAACGTAAAAACGACATAAATAGAAAAATACTAACTAGGCCGCAAATACGGAACACAACGTTAACAATTAATACCTAAATAAACCACTAAAAACACCATAACTTCTAAAACATAACTCCACGCACCCTAATTACAACATTACTACCTTCAAAACACACTTAAAATAGTTTAATATGAAAGAAAATTACTCTTACCTTCTCAGACGCGAAACAGCTCCCAACTGCGAGCGTCTTTCTTCCCAAATGACCCAAAACAACAAAGAGCGGTTACTAAATTAAAGGCCCAAACAAAGATGTCAACTATAAACATATTAAATAAATGACTAAACTATTTATTTAATATTATATAATAGTTTAAAAATTACTGTTGCATTCTAATAAAATACTTAAAAATATACCTGTTTTTTTAAATATTTATCTGTTTTTTATATAATGTAATGTAAAAATACTTAACAAATTTTGTAACAGTTGTAAAAATATTAAAAATTACAAAAAATATTTAGTACTTATTAAAAAAGATATACTAATGTACAAAATGTCCTTTAAAAAATTGATATGCATCATGCTATATTTGTAGAATATATACAATTGTGAAATATAATTTTTGTCATTATTAAATCTTTTTTTGAATAATTTACTTGTTAAAATATACATACTAATAAAATCTATTTTCTTTGTAATAAATACACTCTCCTGCAAATATATATATTTTGTGATTTTTTTTCTAATGTTTAATAAAAAATAACATTTTGGATTTAGCTGTCATTTCTATGTTTTATATAATAAAATTTGTTAATAAAAATGAGATGTCTATTTTTTTGACTACCTTTTCATTGCTATCACTTTTAATGTACATAATTAAATGTTTTGTAATAATTTATTTTATTTAAAGTACATAATTTAAATTAAATAATATATATGATATATCTGTTCTTGTTTTACATATAACTAAATGTTTTAACTAATTTTACCTTTAATAATATTATTATAATATATATAAAAAATACTCACCTAAATTATGCTTACAACTCCAATCAACATAAATACTCAATAATAATTTTTATTTAATTAACTTATTTTACTGTTCCCACTACACTCTGGGGCCGATTCTGATGCGGATTGGAAAAGCTTCCTGACCGAGGGTCTGATTCTGATGCGGTTAGGAAGGCCTCCTAACGGCATTTGCTCCTTCCAAATCGGATCCGGAACGTGTCTTCCCGACCGAGGGCCCAATTCTGATGCGGTTAGGAACAAATGTTCCCATTGAAGTCAATGGGAGTTCAACCAAATCGTATCTGGAAGCATCCGGATGCATCCTACTCCGCCGGTCGGACTTTCCCGATCCGAGTGGGTCGGACACCATTTCCCAACCGATTCGGTCGGGAAGCTTTTCCAACCCGCATCAGAATCGGCCCCTCTGTAATTAATTGGGGTAGGTGCTGGACACTAACCTTAATTAATTAACTATTCCCACTCCAGTCTGTATTTAATTGGAGTAGGTGCTGGACACTAACCTTAATTAATTTACTATTCCCACTCCAGTCTGTATTTAATTGGGGTAGGTGCTGGACACTGAACTTAATTAAATTACTATTCCCACTCCAGTCTGTAGTTAATTGGGGTAGGTGCTGGACACTAACCTTAATTAATTTACTATTCCCACTCCAGTCTGTATTTAATTTAGGTAGGTGCTGGACAATAACCTTAATTAAGTTACTATTCCCACTCCACTCTGTATTTAATTGGGGTAGGTGCTGGACACTAACCTTAATTAATTTACTATTCCCACTCCAGTCTGTATTTAATTGGGGTAGGTGCTGGACACTAACCTTAATTAATGTATTATTCCCACTCCACTCTGTATTTAATTGGGTAGGTGCTGGACACTGAACTTAATTAATTGACTATTCCCAGACCAGTATGTATTTAATTAGGGTAGGTGCAGGAAACTGAACTTAATTAATTTACTATTCCCACTCCAGTCTGTATTTAATTGGGGTAGGTGCTGGACACTAACCTTAATTAATGTACTATTCCCACTCCAGTCTGTATTTAATTGGGGTAGGTGCTGGACACTAACCTTAATTAATGTACTATTCCCACTCCAGTCTGTATTTCATTGGGGTAGGTGCTGGACACTAACCTTAATTAATTTACTATTCCCACTCCACTCTCTATTTAATTGGGGTAGGTGCTGGACACTGAACTTAATTAATTTACTATTCCCACTCCAATCTGTATTTAATTGGGGTAGGTGCTGAACACTAAACTTAATTAATTTACTATTTCCACTCCAGTCTGTATTTAATTGGGGGTAGGTGCTGGACATTGACCTTAATTAATTTACTATTCCCACTCCAGTCTGTATTTAATTGGGGTAGTTGCTGAACACTAAACTTAATTAATTTACTATTCCCACTCCAGTCTGTATTTAATTGGGGTAGTTGCTGAACACTAAACTTAATTAATTTACTATTTCCACTCCAGTCTGTATTTAATTGGGGGTAGATGCTGGACATTGACCTTAATTAATTTACTATTCCCACTCCAGTCTGTATTTAATTGGGGTAGGTGCTGGACACTAAACTTAATTAATTTACTATTCCCACTCCAATCTGTATTTAATTGGGGTAGGTGCTGGACACTAACATTAATTAATTTACTATTCCCACTCCAGTCTGTATTTAATTGGGGTAGATGCTGGACACTAACCTTAATTAATTTACTATTCCCACTCCAGTCTGTATTTAATTGGGGTAGTTGCTGGACACTGAACTTAATTAATTTAATATTCTCACTCCAGTCTGTATTTAATTGGGGTAGGTGCTGGACAATAAACTTCATTTATTTACTATTCCCACTATAATCACTATTTAATTAGCAAACGTTCACACTAGTTCATACATTGTATAACATTATACTTTTTTTGTTTGTAACATATTTTATAATTCTTTGTATTAATTTAATTTTTTACAAATTTGTTTACATTTCCCTACATTTAATTAAATTGTAATATGTTTATAGTATACAATAAAATATTTTTGTAAAATTATTGCAATTTATATATATTTATTTTTCAAATTAAAACACCCTTATCTCCTATAAATAAAACATTCCACTCATAAATTTTACTTAGAAATTTGAAAAAAAATTAAAATAAAAATGTTATTGTTTATAATTTATACAAATAAAAATATTAATTTTATAAAACACTCCTCACCCTTATACCCAAGAAATTCAACATCCAACTCCTAAATTTTAATTTTAAATTCGAAATTAATGTAAAAATTCATAATTATTCATTTTAAAATTTTCCAAAATATTTATTTATTTTTTAAAACACTCCCCACCCTTATCCCCTATAAATGCAACATCCCACTCCTAAAATTTAAATTTAAATTCGAAATTAATTTTTAAATTCACACTTTAATTTATCAAATTTATACAAAAAATATATTTATTATAAAACACTCCCCACCCTTATCCCCTATAAACACAACTCCCCACTACGAAATTTTATTTTGAAATTGAAAATTTTATTATAAATTCATACTTAAATATTACAAATTTATACAAATATTTTATATTTTTTTACAACACTCCACACCCTTATCCCTTATAAATCCAACATCCCACTACTAAAAATTTAATTTCAAAATCTAAATTTAATAAAAATTCATACTTAAATTTATCAAATTTTAAAAAATTAAATTAATTTATTTTAAAACCCTCCCAACCCTTATCCCCTATAAACCCAATATCCCGCTCCTAAATTTTAATTTCAAAATCGAAATTTAATTTTATAATATTTTTTTTTAATTGACAATTTAAACAAATTAATTTTAACTTTTTAAAACACTCCCCACCGTTATCCCCTATAAACCCAACATCCCGCTCCAAAATGTTAATTTTAAATTCGAAATTTAATTTAAAATTATTTTTTTATTTTTACAATTTAAACAAAATATTTGTGACTTTTTTAAAACACTCCCCACCCTTATCCCCTATAAACCCAACATCCCGCTCCTAAATTTTAATTTGGAATTGGAAATTTAAAAATAAATTCATACATAAAATTTAAACATTTATCCAAATTAAATTAATTTTTTTAAACACTCCCCACCCTTATCCCCTATAAACCCAACATCCCGCTCCTAAATTTTTATTTGAAATTCAAAATTTAAAAATAAATTCATACATAAAATTTAAACATTTATACAAATGTAATTAATTTTTTTAAAACACTCCCCACCTTTATCCCCTATAACCCAACATCCCACTCCTAAAACAGTATAAAAAAAAATAATTATTATATACATTTTAAACACAATTTACTACTTAACATTGACTATAAAATATTTGAAAAGACATACAAAAACGATATTTTAACATGTCGATATTTTTACTATTGATATTTCTAACATCGATATTTACCTAAACACCTCAAAACGATATTTACAACATCGATATACAAACCATCGATATTTCACACTCTCGATATTGTGAACTCGATATTTCTGTACATCGATATAAAAATTTCGATATTTTGTCTGTGCACCACGCGTGGAGGTCCAGTTGACTGGCAGCCCGTCGCCAGTGTAGAGATGTACAAACGCAGGTATGTAGATTATAGGTATTTATTTGGTCGTCAACAACACAGAAGAAAATGATCCGTCTTCAAGGCAAACTCCTTTCAACTGTCCCCAGAACCCCGGCACCACAAAGTTCCTTCCATTCTCTTGATGTACAGAAATTCCAGACGTCCAGAGAATGGAAGGAGAACCCAACACTCTTCACACTGCACGAGTTCACAATGTCCGCCCACACCATGCATGTCAGATGTATTTACAGGGCCGGGGTCAAAAACTTTTGAGGTCCCAAATGTCAAAATCTCCTGTTTCGAAGTTTTAAAAAGTCTTGCGGGAAACAGAAAACACAACAACCCCAGCGTCTCACACATCTATGGGTTATAACCCTTAGCTGGCTCATCATTAATAAGCAGGCTGCTTCAAAATGTCAAAACAGATTTTGCAGCGGGTGTCTGGCCCACGGCTTGTGGTAGCCACCTCTGATCTCCCTGTGCCATCCCCGGCTCTCACCATATATGTTACACAAGCAGCCGGCGGTGGCCTCGTCTGTGGCACAAACATTCCCCGTGAGGGCTGAAAGCTGCACAAAAGCACGATTCAGTCCCGCGTGCGTTTCTTTTTCTTCTAAGTTTATTTGCTGGTTTCTTTGGGCAGCACTCACTGCAGACGTTACACTTCTAACAGTGCAGCGAGGCCATCAGATTACAACTAGAGTGTGGGGAGGTCCGTCAGGCAGTCTGAAGGGGGTCAAGGAGATGCTGTGTCCATCAGTCGGTCTGAAGGAGCTGCAGGAGGATGATGTAACCATCAGTCAGTCTAAAGTCACTGGAAGAGGATGATGTGGCCATCAGTCGGTCTGAAGGAGCTGCAGGAGGATTCTATGGTCCATCAGTCGGTCTGAAGGGGCTCAAGGAAGATGCTGTGTCCATCAGTCGGTCTGAAGGTGCTGCGGGAAGATTCTATGGTCCATCAGTCGGTCTGAAGGGGCTCAAGGAAGATGCTGTGTCCATCAGTCGGTCTGAAGGCGCTGCGGGAGGATTCTATGGTCCATCAGTCGGTCTGAAGGGGCTCAAGGAAGATGCTGTGTCCATCAGTCGGTTTGAAGGCGCTGCGGGAGGATTCTATGGTCCATACGTCGGTCTGAAGGGAGTCAAAGAAGATGCTGTGTCCATCAGTTGGTCTGAAGGCGCTGCAGGAGGTTTCTATGGTCCATCAGTCAGTCTGAAGGGGCTCAAGGAAGATGCTGTGTCCATCAGTCAGTCTGAAGGCACTGCAGGAGGATTCTATGGTCCATCAGTCGGTCTGAAGGGGCTCAAGGAGGATGCTGTGTCCATCAGTCGGTCTGAAGGCGCTGCAAGAGGATTCTGTGGTCCATCAGTCAGTCTGACGGCGCTGTGAGAGGATTCTATGGTCCATCAGTCGGTCTGAAGGGGCTCAAGGAAGATGCTGTGTCCATCAGTCGTTCTGAAGGCTCTGCAGGAGGATTCTGTGGTCTGAAGGGGGTCAAGGAAGATGCTGTGTCCATCAGTCAGTCTGAAGGCGCTGTGGGAGGATTCTATGGTCCATCAGTCGGTCTGAAGGCACTGCAGGAGGATTCTATGGTCCGTCAGTCGGTCTGAAGGGGCTCAAGGAAGATGCTGTGTCCATCACTCGGTCTGAAGGCACTGCGGGAGGATTCTATGGTCCATCAGTCGGTCTGAAGGAGGTCAAGGAGGATGCTTTGTCCATCAGTCGGTCTGAAGGCGCTGCAGGAGGATTCTATGGTCCATCAGTTGGTCTGAAGGCGCTGCAGGAGGATTCTATGGTCCATCAGTCGGTCTGAAGGGGGTCAAGAAAGATGCTGTGTCCATCAGTCGGTCTGAAGGCGCTGCATGATGATTCTATGGTCCATCAGTCGGTCTGAAGGGGCTCAAGGAAGATGTTGTGTCCATCAGTCGATCTGAAGACGCTGCGGGAGGATTCTATGGTCCATCAGTTGGTCTGAAGGGGTTCAAGGAAGATGCTGTGTCCATCAGTCGGTCTGAAGGGGGTCAAGGAAGATGCTGTGTCCATCAGTCGGTCTGAAGGGGGTCAAGGAAGATGCTGTGTCCTTCAGTTGGTCTGAAGGCGCTGCAGGAGGATTCTATGGTCCATCAGTCAGTGTTAAGGGGTTTCAAGGAAGATGCTGTGTCCATCAGTCGGTCTGAAGGCGCTGCAGGAGGATTCTATGGTCCATCAGTCGGTCTGAAGGGGCTCAAGGAAGATGCTGTGTCCATCAGTCAGTCTGAAGGCGCTGCAGGAGGATTCTATGGTCCATCAGTCAGTCTGAAGGGGCTCAAGGAAGGTGCTATGTCCATCAGTCGGTCTGAAGGCGCTGCGGGAGGATTGTATGGTCCATCAGTCGGTCTGAAGGGGCTCAAGAAAGATGCTGTGTCCATCGGTCGATCTGAAGGCGCTGCAAGAGGATTCTATGGTCCGTCAGTCGGTCTGAAGGCGCTGCAGGAGGATTCTGTTGTCCATCAGTCGGTCTTAAGGGGGTCAAGGAAGATGCTGTGTCCATCAGTCGGTCTGAAGGCGCTGCAGGAGGATTCTATGGTCCATCGTTTGGTCTGAAGGGGCTCAAGGAAGATGCTGTGTCCATCAGTCTGTCTGAAGGCGCTGCACGAGGATTCTATGGTCCATCAGTCGGTCTGAAGGGGGTCAAGGAAGATGCTGTGTCCATCAGTCGGTCTGAAGGGGGTCAAGGAAGATGCTGTGTCCAGCAGTCGGTCTGAAGGCGCTGCAGGAGGATTCTATGGTCCATCAGTCAGTCTTAAGGGGTTTCAAGGAAGATGCTGTGTCCATCAGTTGGTCTGAAGGCGCTGCAGGAGGATTCTATGGTCCATCAGTCGGTCTGAAGGGGCTCAAGGAAGATGCTGTGTCCATCAGTCGGTCTGAAGGTGCTGCAGGAGGATTTTATGGTCCATCAGTCGGTCTGAAGGGGCTCAAGGAAGATGCTGTGTCCATCAGTCGGTTTGAAGGCGCTGGAGGAGGATTCTATGGTCCATCAGTCGGTCCAAAGAGGGTCAAGGAAGATGCTGTGTCCATCAGTCGGTCTGAATGCGCTGCAAGAGGGTTCTATGGTCCATCAGTCGGTCCGAAGAGGGTCAAGGAAGATGCTGTGTCCATCAGTCGGTCTGCAGAGGGTCAAGGAAGATGATGTGTCCATGTCAGGACTCAGGCCTCCTGTTCGATAACCTGGAACAGGATATAGGCGTTTGTGATGCATGTCTTGTATAAGTATACTCTCTCCTATGAGAGGATCCCTTATTTTGCACTGGTATAGCCAGGTTGTGCGTTTATCCACACTCCCTTTTACTTTTAATTTAAATATAGCGTAATCCGAACGAGCCCTCGCTTGGCCTACTGTTCCTGATCTGTAACCACGCCCTTCCCATTCTTCTCCCTCTACCCGGACCTCGCCTGTTTCTTGGGGGAGGAGAAACATTGTATACTGACTCCTTTTTAAGCCTGGGCATAGTTTGCATAGTAGCACTTCACGTAGCTACGTGAAGTACGTTTTGAACTACACGTAACTATGCAAATTGCGTAGTGCGTAGCTGTGTGCTTGACTGCACTGTACAATAATTGCCAAAGGCATCTTACACAGTGCAAGTTAAGATAAAATAAGTATCTGTCTTTATATGCTAAAATGCATATAGTCATTTCACAAAAGTGAAATCAATAAATTAACAAGCAGTGAGAGAGGTGATGATTTTGGTATCCTCCTAACCTAGGAGAGAACCAAGCAGATGCCTTGAAAACAAAAGCACATCTTTTGAACGATTCAGTGGTGGTCCCATCCTCTTAGGACCACCCCAAGCACAGTTATTGGCAAAAATACAATCCCAACCAAAGGCCCTGCAAAGCATTATGGGACGAGATTAGCAGTGGGCAGTGAATATTATAGTATCCAATATCAAAATAATTCTACAAAGAGCTGCAGTTCCACTAGTCGTTACTAGATGTCCTCACGAGTCAAATGCAAAAGCTTCATGAAAGGGTTTCAATGCTTTTGCATTTGACTCGTGAGGGACATCTAGGAACGACTAGTGGAACTGCAGCTTGATGTATTAATAGTTTCAATGCTTTTGCATTTGACTCGTGAGGGACATCTAGTAATGACTAGTTGAACTGCAGCTCTTTGTAGAATTATTTTGATATTGGACACTATAATATTCATTGCCCACTGCTAATCTCGTCCCATAATGCTTTGCAGGGCCTTTGGTTGGGATTGTATTTTTGCCCATAACTGTGCTTGGGGTGGTCCTAGGAGGAAGGGACCACCACTGAATCGTTCACATGATATGCTTTTTGTGTTCAAGGCATCTGCTTGGTCCTCCCCTAGGTTAGGGGAACCCAAAATCATCACCTCTCTCATTGCTTGATATTTTCATTGTCAAAGTTCACCTTTGTGAGTTTGTTATGTGCTTTTTAGCATAGAAAATTGTTTTAACAAAGCATTTGTATGTGTTTAATATACTGCTGCTACGCTACGTTGATTAGCAGAGTTTTTTTTACTCTGCTGCGTGCAATTTGCGTAGTGCGTAGTAACACAAACTTTGCATGCTCCGTGAGCGTAGCAAAGTATTATGCCCAGGGTTACTCCTTTTGGTGAAATTGATTTGCAGCCGCGTTTGTTCTCTAGACGCGAGCGGCGTAAACCTGAAAGCACTGAGACCTCCGTGGGCTGACTCAGTCTTAGGGGTCGATTCCGATCTCGGTCAGTAGGGCTCCAAATTGGATTCGGCTTTACCGGATCCGAGTCGGAGGCTTTGTTTCTGACCGATTCGTACAGTCGCCCGAGCGAGCAAGTACGATGCGAGTGAACAGCGAAATCGCCGACCGACTCGTTTCCGGGTCCGAACCGCTCCATCCGACTCATTCGCACTCGATTCGTGGCGCGCAATGGAGACGTTTTACGACCGAGCCAGTACGATGCACGATCCGGACAGCCGGATCGAGTCGGAGCCTCCGACACGAAAAAGCTCCCGGACGCGGACTTCGGGGGTCCGTGCCGGACCCCCTTCACCAGTAGCCGTACGAGTCGGACACAGGGGGGACCCATGGGTCCCCCCTATACATCCGTGTACGGTGCGGATGGCACCAACTCGTACCCACTACAGGGGGCCCCCTTGTGCGCAACGTACCCATTGAGTCAATGGGAGCCCATGTACACGTCGTACGACCAGCTCCCATTGACTTCAATGGGAGTCCGACTGAACCGAGTCCGGCAGCATACGGCCGCATCGTACTCGTTCGGTCGGACTGCAGGGGTCCGGCTCGGTCGGAAAACAATCCGGATCCGGATCGGTTGGAGAGCTTTCCGACCCAGATCGGAATCGGCCCCTTAGTAGGGACAGCGTTAATCTGTCACGGATTCCCGCTTTCCCCAAACTCTGCTTGCCGCTACCAGCGTCCTGACTCCCTTGACGCGGCTACTTCTTACGCTGCTCCTTCTGCGGGAAGCCATAACTCCGCTTGCCACTATCGGCGTCCTGACTCCCCTAGACACTGCTACTTTGTTTTTTTTGTTTGGTTACAACGTGTTATTAATCACGGACTTCAATCTATAAAGGCAACAAACCTTGAAACAAGCTGTAAACTTTATTTTTGTTTAAACTTAAGACTCTGTTTCATTTCTTATAAACGGCCAATCCACACCAATGTATCTACACTATTAAATATCGATTGTCTTCTGGAGATTGTGTGCAATTTCGGACTGCCTTCAAAAGAAAGAAACGTGGACCTTTCTGAGAGAACTCGCACTTTTGATTTATTAAGGACTGTCTTAATTTCTTTTGGAAATCGTGTCTTCCTACATTGTTTTGTGAGGAAGGAATTACCAGCATGTTATTTGGGAGTGATGTTAACTCCTAAATATTCTTCAACTTAAACAAAGGCTGGGAGAGTGATAAACTGGTAAGTGGATTTTCTTATACAGGACATGCATTAACCTGTTATAATACTTACTGAATATAGATAGTGAGAAATACTAATAGGTCTCCTTGTTTCCTTTCAGTCCTCATCGCCTCCTGTTCTCCTTCCTGGTCTGACCTGTTTCTCTTGCGGGGGAAGAGTGGTGTGGCCATTTTCTGAATCCTTCCCCATATCTCCCCTAGGAAAGTGATCTTTAATTGAGTGTTGATTTTTACTCGTCAAGACGCTGTTTTCGGGGAGTGTGAGGAACTCCTCTTCGTTCCTGTGGAATCGGACCGGACCCAGGTTAGTGGTGGCTCTGCATTTGACAGTCCATCAGTCAGGATGAAGGTGCTGCAGGAGGATTCAATGGTCCATCAGTCGGTCTGAAGGGGGTCAAGGAAGATGCTGTGTCAATCAGTCAGGATGAAGGCACTGCAGGAGGATTCTAAGGTCCATCAGTCGGTCTGAAGGGGTCAAGGAAGATGCTGTGTTCATCAGTCAGTCTGAAGGTGCTGTAGAAGGATGCTATGGTCCATCAGTCAGTCTCAAGGAGCTGCAGGAGGATGCTATGATCCGTCAGTCAGTCCAAAGTCACTGAAAGAGGATGATGTGGCCATCAGTCGCTCGGAAGGCATTGGAACAGGATGATGTGACCATCAGTTGGTCTGATGGAACTGCAAGAGGATGATAGGCCATCAGTCAGTCTGAAGACCCTGGAAGAGAATGATGTGTCCATAAGTCGGTCTAAAGGCGCTGGAAGAGGATGATGTGGTCATCAGTCACTTTGAAGGCGCTGGAAGAGGATGATGTGGCCATCAGTCACTCTGAAGGTGCTGCAGGAGCATGTTATGATCCATCAGTCAGTCTGAAAACACTGCAGGAGGATCTTATGATCCCTCACTCGGTCTAAAGGCGCTGGAAGAGGATGATGTAACCATGAGTCAGTCTAAAGTCACTGGAAGAGGATGATGTGGCCATCAGTCGGTCTGAAGGCACTGGAAGAGGATGATGTGTCCATCAGTCAGTCTGAAGGCACTGGAAGAGGATGATGTGGCCATCAGCCGGCCTGAAGGCACTGGAAGAGGATGATGTGGCCATCGGTTGGTCTAAAGGCCCTGGAAGAGGATGATCATTGATGTGGACATCAGTCAGCCTGAAGGCGTTGGAAGAGGATGTTATGATCCATCAGTCAGTCTGATGGCACTGTAAGAGGATGATGTGGCCATCAGTCGATCTAAAGGTGCTGCACAAGGATGCTACGGTACATCAGTGAGTCTCAAGGCATTGCAGGAGATGCTACGATCCATCAGTCCGTCTGAAGGAGCTGCAGGAGGATGATGTGGCCATCAGTCACTCTGAGGGCACTGGAAGAGGATGTTATCATCCATGAATCGGTCTGAAGGCGCTGAAAGAGTATGATGTGGCCATCGGTCTGTCCGAAGATGCCGCAGGAGGATGTTGCGGTCTGCCAGTCAGTCTGAAGGCACTGGAAGAGGATGATGTGTCCATCAGTCAGGCTGAAGGCACTGGACGAGGATGATGTGGCCATCAGTCGGTCTGAAGGCCCTGGAAGAGGATGATGCGGCCATCAGTCAGCCTGAAGGCACTGGAAGTGAATGATGTGGCCATCAGTCGGTCTGAAGACACTGGAAGAGGCTGATGTGGCCATCACTCAGTGTGAAAGCACTGGAAGAGGATAATGTGGCTATCAGTTGGTCTGAAGGCGCTGGAAGAGCATGATGTGTCCATCAGTCGGTCTGAAGCCACTGGAAGAGGATGATGTGGCCATCAGTCACTCTGAGGGCACTGGAAGAGGATGATGTGTCATCAGTCAGTGTCAAGGCACTGGAAGAGGATGTTATGATGCATCAGTCGGTCTGACGGCGCTGCAGGAGGATGTTATGACCATTGGTCAGTCCTAAGGCACTAGAAGAGGATGATATGACCATCAGTCAGTCTGAATGGTGCTGCACAAGGATGCTACGGTCCATCAGTGAGTCTCAAGGCACTGCAGGAGATGCTACGATCCATCAGTTTGTCTGAAGGAGCTGCAGGAGGATGATGTGGCCATCAGTCAGTCTGAAGGCACTGGAAGAGGATGTTATGATCCATCAGTCAGTCTGAAGGGCGCTGGAAGAGGAAATCATTGATGTGGCCATCAGTCAGCCTGAAGGCGTGGGAAGAGGATCTTATGATCCATCGGTCGGTCTGAAGGCGCTGGAAGAGGATGTTATGATCCATCAGTCAGTCTGAAGGCGCTGGAAGAGAATGTTATCATCCATGAATCGGTCTAAAGGCACTGCACGAGTATGATGTGGCCATCGGTCAGTCTGAAGGCGCCGCAGAAGGATGTCGTGATCTGCTAGTCAGTCTGAAGGCACTGGAAAAGGATGATGTGGCCATCAGTCAGTCCGAAGGCACTGGAAGAGGATGATGTGACCATCAGTCGGTCTGATGGCACTGCAAGAGGATGATGTGGCCATCAGTCAGTCCGAAGACACTGGAAGAGGATGATGTATCCATCAGTCACTCTGAAGGCGCTGGAAGAGGATGATGTGTCCATCAGTGGGTCTGAAGGCACTGGAAGAGGATGATGTGGCTATCAGTTGGTCTGAGGGCACTGGAAGAGGATGATGTGGCCATCAGTCACTCTGAAGGCGCTGGAAGAGGATGCTGTGTCCATCTATCGGTCTGAAGGCACTGGAAGAGGATGATGTGGCCATCAGTCAGTCTGAAGACAATGGAAGAAGATGATGTGGCCATCAGTCGGTCTGAAAGCAGTGGAAGAGGATGATGTGTCCACCAGTCAGTCAGGGCCGGACTGAGAGCCGAAATCGGCCCTGGCAAACTGCTCGGCCGGCCCCCCTGTGGGGTAGAGGGGGGTGTGGCCGAGCTGTTTACAAGGGCCAATTTCGGCCGATTTTGTTACAGGCGGCCGATATTGCCGGCCCTCCGTAACAAAAACGGCCCCCCAGGGGACCAAAACCGGCCCCCACCCTGGCGGCCCACCGGGGAAATGCCCGTGCCCGCAACGGCCAGTCCGGCCCTGCAGTCAGTCTGAAGACGCTGCAGGAGGATGTTATGATCCATCAGTTGGTCTAAAGGCGCTGGAAGAGGATGATGTAACCCTCAGTCAGTCTGAAGGCACTGGAAGATTATGATGTGGCCATCAGTTGGTCTGAAGGTGTTGAAAGAGGATAATGTGGCCATCAGTCAGTCTGAAGGCACTGGAAGAGGATGATGTGGCCATCAGTTGGTCTAAAGACACTGGAAGAGGATGATATGGCCACCAGTCAGCCTGAAGGCACTGGAAGAGGATGACCATTGATGTGGCCATCAACCAGCCTGAAGGTGCTGGAAGAGGATAATGTGGCCATCAGTCATTCTGATGGCAGTGGAAGAGGCTGATGTGGCGATCAGTCAGTCCAAAGGCAGTGGAAGAGGATCATGTGACCATCAGTCAGTCTGATGGAACTGCAAGAGGTTGATGTGGTCATCAGTCAGTCTGAAGGCAGTGGAAGAGGATGATGTGGCCATCAGTTGGTCTGAAGGTGCTGAAAGAGGATGATGTGGCCATCAGTCAGTCTGTAGGCACTGGAAGAGGATGATGTGGCCATCAGTTGGTCAAAAGGCACTGGAAGAGGATGATGTGGCCATCAGTCGGCCTGAAGGCACTGGAAGAGGATGGCCATTGATGTGGCCATCAGTCAGCCTGAAGGAGCTGGAAGAGGATGTTATCATCCATGAATCGGTCTGAAGGCGCTGAAAGAGTATGATGTGGCCATCGGTCTGTCTGAAGATGCCGCAGGAGGATGTTGCGATCTGCCAGTCAGTCTGAAGGCACTGGAAGAGGATGATGTGTCCATCAGTTTGTCTGAAGGCACTGGAAGAGGATGATGCGGCCATCAGTCAGCCTGAAGGCACTGGAAGTGAATGATGTGGCCTTCAGTCGGTCTGAAGACACTGGAAGAGGCTGATGTGGCCATCACTCAGTGTGAAGGCACTGGAAGAGGATAATGTGGCCATCAGTCGGTCTGAAGGCGCTGGAAGAGCATGATGTGTCCATCAGTCGGTCTGAAGCCACTGGAAGAGGATGATGTGGCCATCAGTCATTCTGAGGGCACTGGAAGAGGATGATGTGTCACCAGTCAGTGTCAAGGCACTGGAAGAGGATGTGATGCATCAGTCGGTCTGACGGCGCTGCAGGAGGATGTTATGACCATTGGTCAGACCTAAGGCACTGGAAGAGGATGATATGATCATCAGTCAGTCTGAAGGTGCTGCACAAGGATGCTACGGTCCATCAGTGAGTCTCAAGGCACTGCAGGAGATGCTACGATCCATCAGTGCGTCTGAAGGAGCTGCAGGAGGATGATGTGGCCATCAGTCAGTCTGAAGGCACTGGAAGAGGATGTTATGATCCATCAGTCAGTCTGAAGGGTGCTGGAAGAGGATGATCATTGATGTGGCCATCAGCCAGCCTGAAGGCGTGGGAAGAGGATCTTATGATCCATCGGTCGGTCTGAAGGCGCTGGAAGAGGATGTTATGATCCATCAGTCACTCTGAAGGCGCTGGAAGAGAATGTTATCATCCATGAATCGGTCTAAAGGCACTGCACGAGTATGATGTGGCCATCGTGGACATGAAGGCACCGCAGAAGGATGTCGTGATCTGCTAGTCAGTCCGAAGGCACTGGAAGAGGATGATGTGACCAACAGTCGGTCTGATGGCACTGCAAGAGGATGATGTGGCCATCAGTCAGTCCGAAGACACTGGAAGAGGATGATGTATCCATCAGTCACTCTGAAGGCGCTGGAAGAGGATGATATGTCCATCAGTGGGTCTGAAGGCACTGGAAGAGGATGATGTGGCTATCAGTTGGTCTGAAGGCACTGGAAGAGGATGATGTGGCCATCAGTCACTCTGAAGGCGCTGGAAGAGGATGCTGTGTCCATCTATCGGTCTGAAGGCACTGGAAGAGGACCCTTTGGATCCCTTTAGATCCCCTTTGGAGCCTTGTCCCGCTAGGTATTTTAACCTACTTGCCCCTTTGATTAACCCTTCTCTGAATCAGCTCTGGAATACTTCTTTTACATCCGGCACCTACCCGTCCATCTGGAAAACTGCAATTGTCCAACCCATCCTCAAAAAGGAGAATGCAGATCCTACCGTACTAAACATTTTTAGACCTATCTCCCTCCTGCCAGCACCTGCCAAAATCCTTGAGAAAGAAGCACAAAAGCAGTTATCCCACTTCCTAGAAATTAATCATTTACTACACAACTCTCAGTCTGGATTCAGAGCTGGCTACAGCACCAAGACAGCTCTGTTGGAGATAACTGAAACAATCCGGGAAACCTTAGACAAGAACAACTGTTCAATGCTGGTGCTGTTAGACCTGTCAGCAGCATTTGACACTGTGTCACACAAGATCCTTCTTGACAGGCTAAGACAACTGGGAGTTTTAGGGACCACTCTGGCCTGGTTCAGTTCTTTTCTTGAAGGGCGGTCCCAGAAAGTAAGGCTGCACCCTTATGTCTCATCACCACGATTGGTGAAATGTGGAGTTCCTCAAGGGTCGGCTCTCAGCCCCACTCTTTTAACATTTACCTTGCGCCCCTAGCTACTCTTATAGAGCAACATGGCGTGGGTGTCATCTCATATGCTGATGACACCCAGCTAGTGTTCTCTTTTAAAGTTCATTCAGAGGCCGCATTCACACATTTTAAGGAATGTCTGATTGACATATCTACCTGGATGACAAAGAATTGTCTGCAGCTGAATGCTGACAAAACTGAGGTTTTGTTTTTAACCAGCCTTCCCCCCACTCTGATCTCTGGTGGCCTTCACTGCTCAATCCCCCTCAACAGCCAGTGTCCTCAGCGAGAAATCTGGGCTTTAAGGTGGATAACACTCTTTCATGCAAATCCCAGATAAGTCTCGTGACATCATCCTGCTTCTGGAAAATGAAGGCATTACGAAGATTTCTTCATTTTCTTCCAATGGATTGCAGGAAAACTATTGTACATGCATTAATAACCTCAAAATTAGACTATGCCAATAGTCTATATCTGGGTATACCAATGTATCTGCTAATGAGACTGCAGATAATACAGAACGCAGCCGCAAGGCTTATTAGAAATGTTCCTTTAAGGCATCATATCTCTCCCCATTTACTAAGTCTTCATTGGCTGCCCGTAAAAAGCGCACAGAATTTAAGGCGCTCACTCTTGCCTATCGGGCAATAAACGGAAGTGGCCCCTCTATCTTCGGAAAAGAATTCATAAATCCTATCAAGCAAGAAACCTAAGATCTAATCATCGTGAACTTCTTACCATCCCTCGTTTTGCTAAGGCTAGAACAGGAGGAAGATTCTTTACCGTTAGAACCACAACTTTGTGGAACTCTCTGCCCATATACATCAGAAAGGCTAACACGGAGCTATGCTTCCGGAAACTTTTGAAAACGTGGCTCTTCAGTCTTCCTTAGCACCTGTGAAATCACTACTTCTATCCCCCCCACCTTTCTTTCTGTCTTAAGCACCGGGACACTCCTGTTGGGAGTAGCCGTGCGCTCTATAAGTTACATAACATAACATAACATGTGGCCATCAGTCAGTCTGAAGGCAATGGAAGAAGATGATGTGGCCATCTATCGGTCTGAAGGCAGTGGAAGAGGATGATGTGTCCACCAGTCAGTCTGAAGGCGCTGCAGGAGGATGTTATGATCCATCAGTTGGTCTAAAGGCGCTGGAAGAGGATGATGTAACCCTCAGTCAGTCTGAAGGCACTGGAAGATTATGATGTGGCCATCAGTTGGTCTGAAGGTGTTGAAAGAGGATAATGTGGCCATCAGTCAGTCTGAAGGCACTGGAAGAGGATGATATGGCCATCAGTCAGCCTGAAGGCACCGGAAGAGGATGACCATTGATGTGGCCATCAACCAGCCTGAAGGCGCTGGAAGAGGATAATGTGGCCATCAGTCATTCTGATGGCACTGGAAGAGGCTGATGTGGCGATCAGTCAGTCCGAAGGCAGTGGAAGAGGATGATGTGACCATCAGTCAGTCTGATGGCACTGCAGGAGGTTGATGTGGCCATCAGTCAGTCTGAAGGCACTGGAAGAGGATGATGTGGCCATCAGTTGGTCAAAAGGCACTGGAAGAGGATGATGTGGCCATCAGTCGGCCTGAAGGCACTGGAAGAGGATGACCATTGATGTGAGCATCAGTCAGCCTGAAGGCGCTGGAAGAGGATGATGTGGCCATCAGTCATTCTGATGGCACTGGAAGAGGCTGATGTGGCCATCAGTCAGTCCGGAGGCAGTGGAAGAGGATGATGTGACCATCAGTCAGTCTGATGGCACTACAAGAGGTTGATGTGGCCATCAGTCAGTTTGAAGGCACTGGAAGAGAATGATGTGGCCATCAGTCGGCTTGAAGGCACTGGAAGAGGATGATGTGGCCATAAGTTGGTCTAAAGGCACTGGAAGAGGATGATGCGGCCATCAGTCAGCCTGAAGGCACTGGAAGTGGATGTTATGATCTATCAGTCGGTCTGAAGGCACTGGAAGAGGATGATGTAACCTTCAGTCAGTCTGGAGGCGCTGCAGGAGGATGTTGTGATCTGCCAGTCAGTCTGAAGGCACTGTAAAAGGGTGATGTGGCCATCAGTCAGTGTGAAGGTGCTGGAAGAGGATGTTATGGTGCATCAGTCGGTCTGAAGGCGCTGCAGGAAGATGTTATGATCCACTGGTCAGTCCTAAGGCACTGGAAGAGGATGATGTGACCAACAGTCAGTCTGAAAGTGCTGCACAAGGATGCTACGGTCCATCAGTGAGTCTCAAGCCACTGCAGGAGATACTACGATCCATCAGTCCATCTAAAGGAACTGCAGGAGGATGATGTGGCCATGAATCAGTCTGGAGGCACTGGAAGAAGATGATGTTGCCATCAGTCGCTCTGAAGGCGCTGGAAGAGGGTGCTGTGTCCATCAGTCGGTCTGAAGGCACTGGAAGAGGATGATGTGGTCATCAGTCGGTCTGAAGACAATGGAAGAAGACGATGTGGCCATCAGTCGGTCTGTAGGCACTGGAAGAGGATGATGTGTTCACCAGTCAGTCTGAAGGCGCTGCAGGAGGATGTTATGATACATCAGTTGGTCTAAAGGCGCTGGAAGAGGATGATGTAACCTTCAGTCAGTCTGAAGGAACTGGAAGAGGATGCTGTGTCCATCAGCTGGTCTGAAGGCGCTGGAAGAGGATGATGTGTCCATCAGTCACTCTGAAGGTGCTGGAAGAGGATGCTGTGTCCATCATTCGGTCTGAAGGCACTGGAAGAGGATGATGTGGCAATCAGTCAGTCTGAAAGCACTGGAAGAGGATGATGTGGCCATCAGTCAGTCTGAAGGCACTGGAAGAGGATGTTATGATCCATCAGTCAGTCTGAAGGCACTGGAAGAGGATGATGTAACCTTCAGTCAGTCTGAAGGCACTGGCAGGAGGATGTTATGATCCATCAGTCAGTGTGAAGGCACTGGAAGAGGATGATGTGTCCACCAGTCAGTGTGAAGGCACTGGAAGAGGATGATGTGGCCATCAGTTGGTCTGAAGGCGCTGAAAGAGGATGGTGTGGCCATCAGTCAGACTGAATGCGCTGCAGGAGGATGTTATGATCCATCAGTTGGTCTGAAGGCACTGGAAGAGGATGCTATGATCCATCAGTCAGTCTAAAGGCACTGGAAGAGGATGATGTAACCTTCAGTCAGTCTGAAGGCACTGGAAAAGGGTGATGTGGCCATCAGTTGGTCTAAAGGCACTGGAAGAGGATGATGCGGCCATCAGTCGGCCTGAATGCACTGGAAGAGGCTTTTATGATCCATCAGTCAGTCTGAAGGCACTGGAAGAGGATGATGTAACCTTCAGTCAGTCTGAAGGCACTGGAAGAGGCTGATGTGGCCATCAGTCAGCCTGAATGCACTGGAAGAGGATGATGTGGCCATCGGTCAGTCCAAAGGCGCCGCAGGAGGATGTTGTGATCCGCCAGTCAGTCTGAAGGCACTGTAAAAGCATGATGTGGCCATCAGTCAGTCCAAAGGCACTGGAAGAGGATGATGTGTCCATCAGTCAGTGTGAAGGCACTGGAAGAGGATGTTATGGTGTATCAGTCAGTCTGACGGCACTGCAGGAGGATGCTACAAACCATCAGTCAGTCCTAAGGCACTGGAAGATGATGATATGACCATCAGTCAGTCTGAAGGTGCTGGAAGAGGATGATGTGTCCATCAGTCAGTCTGAAGGCACTGGAAGAGGATGATGTGTCCATCAGTCACTCTGAAGGCGCTGGAAGAGGATGCTGTGTCCATCATTCGGTCTGAAGGCACTGGAAGAGGTTGATGTGGCCATCAGTCGGTCTGAAAGCACTGGAAGAGGATGATGTGGCCATCAGTCAGTCTGAAGGCACTGGAAGAGGATGTTATGATCCATCAGTTGGTCTGAAGGCACTGGAAGAGGATGTTATGATCCATAAGTCAGTCTGAAGGCACTGGAAGAGGATGAGGTGTCCACCAGTCATTCTGAAGGCACTGGAAGAGGATGATGTGGCCATCAGTCAGTCTGAAGGCGCTGCAGGAGGATGTTATGATCCATCAGTTGGTCTAAAGGCACTGGAAGAGGATGATGTAACCTTCAGTCAGTCTGAAGGTACTGGAAAAGGGTGATGTGGCCATCAGTTGGTCTAAAGGCACTGGAAGAGGATGATGCGACCATCAGTCGGCCTGAACGCACTGGAAGAGGATGTTATGATCCATCAGTCGGTCTAAAGGCACTGAAAGAGGATGATGTAACCTTCAGTCAGTCTGAAGGCACTGGAAGAGGCTGATGTGGCCATCAGTCAGCCTGAACGCACTGAAAGAGGATGATGTGGCCAATCAGTCAGTCTGAAGGTGCTGGAAGAGTATGATGTGGCCATCGGTCAGTCCGAAGGCGCCGCAGGAGGATGTTGTGATCTGCCAGTCAGTCTGAAGGCACTGTAAAAGGATGATGTGGCCATCAGTCAGTCCAAAGGCACTGGAAGAGGATGATGTGTCCATCAGTCAGTGTGAAGGCACTGGAAGAGGATGTTATGGTGTATCAGTCGGTCTGACGGCGCTGCAGGAGGATGCTACAAACTATCAGTCAGTCCAAAGGCACTGGAAGATGATGATATGACCATCAGTCAGTCCGAAGATGCTGGAAGAGGATAATGTGTCCATCAATCAGTCAGTCTGAAGGTGCTGGAAGAGGATGATGTGTCCATCAGTCGGTCTGAATGCACTGGAAGAGGATGATGTGGCCAGCAGTCGTTCTGAAGGCGCTAGAAGAGGATGATATGACCATCAGTCAGTCTGAAGGTGCTGCACAAGGATGCTCGGTCCATCAGTGAGTCTCAAGGCACTGCAGGAGATTCTACGATCCATCAGTCCATCTGAAGGAGCTGCAGGAGGATGATGTGGCCATCAATCAGTCTGAAGGCACTGGAAGAAGATGATGTGGCTATCAGTCAGTCTGAAGGCACTGGAAGAGGATGTTATGATCCATCAGTCGGTCTGAAGGCGCTGGAAGAGGATGATGTGGCCACCAGTCAGTCTGAAGGCGCTGCAGGAGGATGTTAAGATCCATCAGTCAGTCTGAAGGTGCTGGAAGAGGAAGTTATCATCCATGAATCGGTCTGAAGGCACTGCAAGAGTATGATGTGGCCCTCGGTCAGTCCGAAGGCGCCGCAGGAGAATGTTGTGATCTGCCAGTCAGTCTGAAGGCACTGGAAGAGGATGATGTGGCCATCAGTCAGTCTGAAGGCGCTGGAAGAGGATGTTATCATCCATGAATTGGTCTGAAGGCGCTGCAAGAGTATGATGTGGCCATCGGTCAGTCCAAAGGCGCCATATGAGGATGTTGTGATCTGCCAGTCAGTCTGAAGGCACTGGTAAAGGATGATGTGGCCATCAGTCAGTCTGAAGGCACTGGAAGAGGATGATGTGACCATCAGTCGGTCGGATGGCACTGCAAGAGGATGATGTGGCCATCAGTCAGTCTGGAGGCACTGGAAGAGGCTGTTGTGGCTCTCACTCAGTGTGAAGGCACTGGAAGAGGATGTTATGGTGCATCAGTTGGTCTGACGGCACTGCAGGAGGATGTTATGATCCACTGGTCAGTCCTAAGGCACTGGAAGAGGATGATATGACCATCAGTCAGTCTGAAGGTGCTGGAAGAGGATGATGTGTCCATCAGTCAGCCTGAAGGTGCTGCACAAGGATGCTATGGTTCATCAGTGAGTGTCAATGCACTGCAGGAGATGCTACGAACCATCAGTCCGTCTGAAGGAGCTGCAGGAGGATGATGTGGCCATCAATCAGTCTGAAGGCACTGGAAGAAGATGTTATGGTGCATCAGTCGGTCTGACGGTGCTGCAGGAGGATGCTACAATTCATCAGTCAGTCCTAAGGCACTGAAAGACGATGATATGACCATCAGTCAGACTGAAGGTGCTGGAAGAGGATGATGTGTCCATCAGTCAGTCTGAAGACACTGGAAGAGGATGATGTGGCCATCAGTTGGTCTGAAGGCGCTGAAAGAGGATGATGTGGCCATCAGTCAATCTGAAGGCGCTGGAAGAGGATGATGTGGCCATCAGTCGGTCTGAAGGCGCTGGAAGAGGATGATGTGGCCATCAGTCGGTCTGAAGGCACTGGAAGAGGATGATGTGGCCATCAGTTGGTCTGAAGACACTGGGAGAGGCTGATGTGGCCATCAGTCATTCTGAAGGCATTGGAAGTGGATGATGTGGCCATCAGTCAGTCTGAAGGCACTGGAAGAGGATGTTATGATCCATCAGTCGGTCTGAAGGCGCTGGAAGAGGATGATGTGGCCACCAGTCAGTCTGAAGGCGCCGGAAGAGGATGTTATGATCCAGAAGTCAGTCTGAAGATGTTGCAGGAGGATGTTATGATCCATCAGTTGGTCTAAAGGCGCTGAAAGAGGATGATGTGGCCATCAGTCAGTTTGAAGACTTTGTAAGAGGATGATGTGTCCATCAGTCAGTCTGAAGGCACTGAAATAGGATCATGTAACCATCAGACAGTCTGAAGGTGCTGGAAGAGGGTGATGTGGCCATCAGTTGGTCTAAAGGCACTGGAAGAGGATGATGTGGCCATCAGTCATTCTGAAGGCATTGGAAGTGGATGATGTGGCCATCAGTCAGTCTGAAGGCATTGGAAGTGGATGATGTGGCCATCAGTCAGTCTGAAGGCACTGGAAGAGGATGTTATGATCCATCAGTCGGTCTGAAGGCGCTGGAAGAGGATGATGTGGCCACCAGTCAGTCTGAAGGCGCCGGAAGAGGATGTTATGATCCAGAAGTCAGTCTGAAGATGTTGCAGGAGGATGTTATGATCCATCAGTTGGTCTGAAGGCACTGAAAGAGGATGATGTGGCCATCAGTCAGTCTGAAGGCGGTGGAAGAGGATGATGTGGCCATCAGTCGGTCTGAAGGCGCTGGAAGAGGATGATGTGGCCATCAATCGGTCTGAAGGCACTGGAAGAGGATGATGTGGCCATCAGTTGGTCTGAAGGCACTGGGAGAGGCTGATGTGGCCATCAGTCATTCTGAAGGCATTGGAAGTGGATGATGTGGCCATCAGTCAGTCTGAAGGCACTGGAAGAGGATGTTATGATCCATCAGTCGGTCTGAAGGAGCTGGAAGAGGATGATGTGGCCACCAGTCAGTCTGAAGGCGCCGGAAGAGGATGTTATGATCCAGAAGTCAGTCTGAAGATGTTGCAGGAGGATGTTATGATCCATCAGTTGGTCTGAAGGCACTGAAAGAGGATGATGTGGCCATCAGTCAGTCTGAAGGCGGTGGAAGAGGATGATGTGGCCATCAGTCGGTCTGAAGGCGCTGGAAGAGGATGATGTGGCCATCAATCGGTCTGAAGGCACTGGAAGAGGATGATGTGGCCATCAGTTGGTCTGAAGGCACTGGGAGAGGCTGATGTGGCCATCAGTCATTCTGAAGGCATTGGAAGTGGATGATGTGGCCATCAGTCAGTCTGAAGGCACTGGAAGAGGATGTTATGATCCATCAGTCGGTCTGAAGGCGCTGGAAGAGGATGATGTGGCCACCAGTCAGTCTGAAGGCGCCGGAAGAGGATGTTATGATCCAGCAGTCAGTCTGAAGATGCTGCAGGAGGATGTTATGATCCATCAGTTGGTCTAAAGGCGCTGAAAGAGGATGATGTGGCCATCAGTCAGTTTGAAGACTTTGTAAGAGGATGATGTGTCCATCAGTCAGTCTGAAGGCACTGAAATAGGATCATGTAACCATCAGACAGTCTGAAGGTGCTGGAAGAGGGTGATGTGGCCATCAGTTGGTCTAAAGGCACTGGAAGAGGATGATGTGGCCATCGGTCAGTCTGAAGTCACTGAAAGAGGATGATGTGGCCATTGGTCATTCTGAAGCCATTGGAGGTTGGTGCTTTGTTCTAATAGTCAGTCTGAAGGCACTGCAAGGAGTATCTTTTCATCCATCGCTCAGTCTGAAAACACAGCAGGATGTTGTTCTCCATCAGTCAGACTGAAGGTGCTGCAGGAGGATGCTACGGTCTGTCAATCAGTCTGGGAATGCTAGAGGACAGGCCCTTAGCCTGGAATATTTGGTTTGGGGAGCCTGGTCCCTGTAATGATTACATCAACAGAAGGTTCCCAACAGGTTGTATTGCCTTAACGTTGTTTTAAGCATTCTGTTGTATTAATGTGAATTCAGAGCAGATAACCTATATTCATTTGCATTTTTGGTTATAGTCTATACTTCCATGAGGAGTTTTGTTGAACATGTGCGACAAATGATAGCTTTTAAAGCAAGTTTATTCAAAAATGAATAAAATTGTAAATCACAATGTTTTCAACAGGGTGAGGCAGGATGGACAGGTTTTCCACAAGGAGTTTTAAGGAATAATAATCTTCAGTGGTGCATAGATAGTATGTGAGATCAGTAACCCTGATCAAAACGTTTTAAGGCAACTTTGGGGATTCCACCACAGGAGTCTGGACTAAAGTGGCAGATGATCCTTCACAAAGCTTATAGGAGCATTTACAAAAGACAACACTAGATATCATTAAAATACAACTGTCCCGAGATTTGGGGATTCTCCTCAAATGTGAAAATAAAAAATAAATGGCCTGTCTCTGACTGTATGTATCTGGGTTGTATGGAACTGTAGATGTGATTGTCTTTACGCTTGTGTGTGTTCTAGTTAGTGGTCATCGTGCACAGCTCTCTCGGGCATCTCTCTAAAGGTTTACTATTACTAAGCATCTTCTAGGGCCCCAGTCCCTCACACTGTTGGTTTCCTCTCTCTTAATGCATACCTTCTGCTTTCTTTGCTCTCATTTTTCTTATACTGTAGCCTATTTTACTTTTCTGCCTTCTCTGACAAGCAAACGCCTACCACCTACTGCTCCACTTTGAGTAAGGTTGTGCTGTTTATAATGCAGATTCCCCACTCCCTCTCTCTTATCCCATTTTTACTCTCCTGCAAGGTCTACCAGTTTTATACTGCCTTCATGAAGTGCTATGTAAGCCACCAATACATCATCCCATGTCTCTTGGCCTATGTGTATCAGTGACTGATTGTCCACTGGGCATATATAGGTCTGTGAACATGGGTGCATGTGTGCCTGGTCCTTCTGCATTTGTTTTGTAGGCATTTTGATCTGTATGTGCCTGGATGTCTGTAGATGTTTTGTTCTGTTCTGTTTGCATATTTGTACGTAGGCACCTATTTTGCAGTTTCAAATTCAAAATGCTATAAATATCTGGTATTACCAGTAACCAGTTTAACCATACTCAAATTACCATCCTCAGGAGCATGAAAGTCTGAGTTGCCTTTGTCTGGGAATCCAACTAATGACCTATATATTGTAGCAGTCTCAAGGGGGTTTAATAAATACTTGATTAAAGAAAGGAAAATAAAGACAGGAGATTGACTACATTAGGGGAATGTTCTGCTACCACATAATATGATTAAAAAGTCCAGGTATATTGTCCACTATTAACGTATGTGTTGGAAAGTGGGTTATTAGTTGTGGTAAATAAGCAACTGCCACTGGCACTAAGGCCTCTAACACAGTCCAGGGCTCAGACTAGGTCTCAGAAAAGTATTCCCATGCTCAGCCCTTGGTAGCTTGGCTGCGAGCAGGCAGGCTTAACTTCAGAGACAGGTATGTAAAGCATTTAAAAACACCAATTCAATAAATAATTAAGATACAGCAGACAATAAAAATCCAACACCAATTTATAAAAATAGGAAATATATTTAACTTTCGAATGATCCCAAAACAAAAATATTCTAATATAGGATCCCAGAGATATGAATTGTTAAAGATTAAACACTTTCTAGTGCTTAAAAACCAATAGTGCCACTTCTGGACATTTGGTCGCCTCTGACCGGGACAAAGTCAAAGTTTGAGGCTGACGTAATTTTCTTGTGTGTTTTTGATTACAGGTACCACTGACCTATTTCTGTTAGAGTGGACAAATAACAAACCATTCACGATTGCTGCACAAATAGTGCCAGCAAGAACCTTTTACTGGTCCTGAAGAAAGCCCCTCAGACCTGGCTGGGCATAACGGGGCTGAAACATGTCGACCTCACTTCTAAACTGAACTTCATTTAGTGCACTAGATCCAGTCACATGATCTAAATGCGCACACCCACTATTTTTAATTTCTTAAACACCCATTTTTCAATAAATAATTGCGTGCAAATGAGGATGTTTAAAGAAATTTTAACTCACTTCACTTCGAGCACTGTAAATTTTTTTATTCGTTTTGATCTCTGGACACTACTGTGAATCCAGTGGTTTACCTCCAGGTGGAGGTTAGCATACCAGAAAACAAAACCCTATGATGATGCATTAACGCTACGTAAAGGCGGAGAATCAAGATATACCGCCCTACCATCTACGTGCGTGTATGAGGGTTTTTATGAAAGGTACCAAGAACCAATAACCCTGGCAACGTAGTTACAAGTGATCCATTCCCCTTTTTTGATCTTTGTACTACGCCTGGAAGCAGAATGGATCGCTACTTCTCTTCTCTCCCCCCCCCCTTATGATTAAAAACGATTTAAGCAGTGTGCAGCTGTGGGAGATTACTGTCTTTTTGGAAAACGATAACTCAACGGAATTGAGTATATCAGGAACGATACCGCCATAATTAGGAAGGTTCGGAAGACATAATAGGACATTACGACAAGCATCATGTCAGACAACCCGGGTCTTAGCTATACCGAAGAAGACATTAGTGAGATCCTATCAGGACCCCCATTATTACAAAATTCAGAACTAACACAAACACTGGCACAAACGAATGACTGGGAAGAACTAACAGAAACAAAAAGGGAACAAAAAACAGCCATACATGGCCTAATCATGACGGAATATCTTAGGGCCAATGCTGCCCCAAGAGGCTTATGGGTACACAATGCCCCCGCATCTTCCTTCATGACTTAACTTTCCGGAAAGACTGGTCATCAATATCCTGGAAGTGTACACGGGACTATCTGGTCCTAATTATAAAAACTGCGACAAGGTTATCAGAGGCCCTGACTGTGAAAATCCAAATAAGTGAGGCAAAACTTAAAACAACAGTGCATATCTCTGTGTATAAGAAAAGATTAGAAGAAATAAATCGCGAAATAAATGAAACGAAAGATTTCATCACCCAGAACAAGATACAGAAATTTGGAAAAGACCTCAAACGCTTCGCACAAGAGAAGATGCATCCTTATTCTAAAGAGGACTATATAGTACCAGAACAATCTACAGACAGTGAATCAACAGGAGGAAATTCTTCTGATAACTCAGATTGGAGTGAGGAAGAACACTTCCCACGCAGAGGCAGAAACCAATTCAGAAATCAACAACGTCGCAGAACCAACAGATGGCAAAGACCGAATTACAATGACCAACAAATACCCTTCTTTCAACCATATCTACCTAACTACCAGGGCTGGCTGAACCCATATCACCAAGGAATGCCCCCTCTAGCTCCAATGATGGGACCACAGAACATGCAACAACCGCCTTTTTTAGGAAGAGGCCAGACTCCACAAAGAGGAAGACGAAAAGGAGTGACCTGGAACGAACAACAACGCCAGGTACTGACACGCAGCATGTCGAAAGAGAAGCCAGGACCGAGCTCGATGAATCGCTCATAGTAAACCTCACAGATACAGTGCTTACTGAAAACCAAATACAAATCTTGAATAAAGGCCTGGGATTTGTCCCAACCCCGACTTTGGACATTTTCAAACTGAGATGTGAACTAGCAGAATTCTGCAGGAAGTTGAAATTAAAAGCTTTCTTTATTGGAAAAGAAAATACTACACAAGAAAGTGACACCAATCTGAGGAGAAAATCAACCTTCAATCCCCCCAACCACACGGTACCGATCGAAATACAAGCTTTTGAACAAGCTATCATGAAAGAGGCGGAGGAAGTTGAAAAAACAATCAAGAAACCTTTCTTTAACATCACAAAATGTGAACAACAAGCTTTCGACCAACTTAGAAAAAATGAAAACATCATAATCAAACCCGCTGACAAGGGGGGGAGGCATCGTCCTATTAGACAAGGAAGGATATAACCAACAGTGCCTACTCCTCCTTTCTGACACAAAATTTTACCGAAAGACCACAACCGATCCCACCCTCAGGTTACAAAATACCATACAGACGATGGTGGAAGAAGCAGAAACAAATTCATGGATCACCAAACACGAAGCTGACTTTCTAATTGCACAAAAACCGAGAACACCGTATTTTTATTCATTACCGAAAACACATAAAAACAAATCCCCACCTCCAGGCCGTCCAATCGTCTCTGGAATGGGTTCTGTTCTCGAACCACTGTCCCAATTTGCTGATCAGTTCCTCAAACCATTGGTTCAAAAAACACCAACGTACCTGAAAGACACCAGAGACTTGCTGAACCAACTTATAGGTATACCTTTCAACGAAAAGGAAATGTACTTGGTAGGCTTGGATGTAGAGAGTCTCTACACCAGCCTACCTCAACAGAACACCCTGGAAACTCTAGAGAATATTTTATTCTCCGAACAATGGCAATATAAAACACTGAAACATTTTGTCTTAGAATGCTGCAGACTAGCTTTAACCGAAAATTTCTTTGAGTATAATGGGTCACTGTATGTGCAATGCCACGGAACATCCATGGGCAGCGCCTTCGCGCCATCGGTGGCAGGACTCTATGTGAGCAGCTTTGAAAACCAACACATACTAAACAATCAAAACCCTTTCTTTTCCAAGATATTGTTCTGGAAAAGATATATAGATGATATCATCGTCATCTGGAATGACAACAGTGACAATCTCCAGAACTTTATCAGTTGGTTAAACACAAGAGACGAGTGCCTTCAATTCACTTATACGGCAGACAGAAAGAAACTGGATTTTTTGGACATTACTCTCTATGTAGAGAATAACAGCATTCAGACAAAGACTTATTACAAGCCAACTGCCAAAAACAGTTTATTATCTTACAAGAGCTTCCACCCGAGACCGTTAAGGGATAATTTACCTTACAGTCAGTTCTTGCGTCTCAGACGGAATTGTAGCAAATTACTAGACTACAAACTACAAGCTAATGATCTAACAGAAAAATTGGTTAAAAGAGATTATCCAATTAAAACAATCTGCAAATGTCAAAAAAGAGCAAGACATCAACCGAGGGAATGTCTCTTGGACACAACACCAAAGGACCCAACGGATAACCTTATTACATGCGTCACAACCTATAACACAGCCACGAACGCAGTAAAAAAGATTATCAACAAAAATTGGAAGATCGTCACCTCTGGCAACCTAAAATGGCCAAAGCCAAGATTTGCGAATAGAAGAACCAGAAATTTAAAGGACGTATTAGTACATACACGCCCTAAACCCAGAATCGGAATGGAGAGTGTCACCGCAGCCTGGATCATGAACCCGATTACAGGACATTACCCATGTGGATCATGTGTAGTGTGCAAACTTACCACTGCAACAATAACGCTACCCCTCTCAGAAAATTTGGTATGGACACAGCGACAGCATACCAATTGCAACTCAACGCACGTGATCTACATGATCACATGCCCTTGCGGTCTGAAATATATAGGGATGACTTGTCGCAAATTCAAGTTGCGGATTGGAGAACACAAAAGTAACATCAAGAATAAAAAAGCCACCACCAAAATGAGTAAACACTACATTGATTTGAATCACACAACAGAAGAACTGAACTGGACAGTCATTGAAATGCTAACGATCAAAAACAATAATGCGGAACGAATATTGTTCGAAAAAGAACAAAGATGGGTCCATCGATTACAGACCAACGTCCAAGGACTAAATGATGATATACCGTGGCACCAGCTGAACTGAACACCCCGGAGACTAACCAGAACAAGAACATACACTCACAATAATGTTACTAGAAATTTGTTTCAATACCTGACAAATTCCCTTGGAAGTGACCAGAGGAGTAACTTCCACCCAGGTGTGGTCATTGCTAATACGCTTTAAGATCTCAAGTTTAGATACATGTCCTCTACGAATGGGATAAAAACACACTACTGGCTCAATGACTGTGGTGTGAACATGCAACAGGTCAAAAACGAGACTGCATATCACGTGACTACTTAGGATAACCCCTTATAGTACACAACACAAGGACTATAGAATAATATAACACCCAATTCAGGAATCACTTATTTTAATTATATACATTTCTTTCAAATTTTTGACTTTTTTCACTTATTATAAATTTTAATAATTCACTGAGTAATGCGCACTTCAATAGCTAAAAGCCAACACATACACAATACATAGTTTGCGATAGATTCACTTGTACTTTTCAGGATACAGTCTGTCTTCCCTTTTTATTTCTGGGAAGAAACAAATGGCTGCTCCAACAGACCCGCGTATCCGGGGGAAGAGCAAGCACAAGCAGGAAATACCCGCAGTAGCTGGTGAGAAAGCGAGACCGATGGACCACACACGCCGGACTCAAGTAAGGTTTTTATTAATGTTTATTTTTTCCCATTATAGCAAACCGGGATACTTTTGCCGGTCCCCTGATGAGGCCCAAAAATTGGCCGACCAGGTAATTAAGCGCGAATGACTATTCATTTGTAAAACCAAGAGACGCCATTACCCGTGGTAAACGCATATTAAAATTTGCAAGCGCATTTGACTGAAGCACAGCCGATTCCAAATAGCCCCCTAATTTAGAGAACGCATATTAAATTAGAATGCACATTTGATTGAAGCACAGCCGATAATTTAGAGAACGGTGACAAACGCATATTAAATTTGCCCTCGTATTTGATTGCAGCACGGCCGATTTCAAGTAGCCCCCTAATTTAGAGAACGGTGAGAAAGAAAAACTATCTGAGTAATCATGAACGCATTTGCGATTTATATTACATGTGTTCAATCTCGGTGTACAAATGACCCCTAACACACAGCCACCACTGATGCCTAAGTAAATACCAACAGCGCTACTCTCCCGGTTAATGCCATGATGTTCGTAATGCACTATTTTAGCGTAAAAACGCGATGAAGTGAGATCTTATAATTATGACCTCATGAACTTTAATAAAAGAAAGTTGAACATAAGATAGTTAAGCTTCAAACAATAGGGTTACACACATACGTAATTTTCTTGTGTGTTTTTGATTACAGGTACTACTGACTTATTTCTGTTAGAGTGGACAAATAACAAACCATTCACGATTGCTGCACAAATAGTGCCAGCAAGAACCTTTACTGGTCCTGAAGAAAGCCCCTCAGACCCGGCTGGGCATAACGGGGCTGAAACATGTCGACCTCACTTCTAAACTGAACTTCATTTAGTGCACTAGATCCAATAACATGATCTAAATGCGCACACCCACTATTTTTAATTTCTTAAACACCCATTTTTCAATAAATAATTGCGTGCAAATTAACCCTGGGCGTAGTTTGCATAGTAGCTCTACACGTAACTACGCTCAGGACATCTTGCACAGTACAAGTTATGATAAAATAAGCATCTCTGCCTTTATATGCTAAAATACATATAGTCATTTCACAAAAGTAAAAATGATAAATTAACAAGCAGTGAGAGAGGTGATGATTTTGGGATCCTCCCTAACCTAGGGAGAGAACCAAGCAGATGCCTTGAAAACAAAAAGCACATCTTGTTGAACGATTCGGTGGTGGTCCCATCCTCTTAGGACCACCCCAAGCACAGTTATTGGCAAAAATACAATCCCAACCAAAGGCCCTGCAAAGCATTATGGGACGAGATTAGCAGTGGGCAGTGAATATTATAGTATCCAATATCAAAATAATTCTACAAAGAGCTGCAGTTCAACTAGTCGTTACTAGATGTCCCTCACGAGTCAAATGCAAAAGCTTCATGAAAGGGTTTCAATGCTTTTGCATTTGACTCGTGAGGGACATCTAGTAACGACTAGTGGAACTGCAGCTTGATGTAATAATAATTTCAATGCTTTTGCATTTGACTCGTGAGGGACATCTAGTAATGACTAGTTGAACTGCAGCTCTTTGTAGAATTATTTTGATATTGATATGCTCTTTGTGACCCCAAAATCATCACCTCACTCATTGCCTAATATTTTCATTGTCAAAGTTCACTTTTGTGAATTGGTTATATGTTTTTTAGCATGTAAAATTGCTTTATCAAAGCATTTGTAGGTGTTGATGATTTTGCTGCTACCTTATGTGTTTAGCACAGTTTTTGCACTGTGTTAAGTGCAATTTGCGTAGTAGCACAAACTACGGATGCTCCGTGAGTGTAGCGTAGTATTATGCCCAGGGTTAGTGCAAATGAGGATGTTTAAAGAATTTTAACTCACTTCACTTCGAGCACTTTAATTTTTTTTATTCGTTTTGATCTCTGGACACTACTGCGAATCCAGTGGTTTATCTCCAGGTGGAGGTTAGCATACCAGAAAACAAAACCCTATGATGATGCATTAACGCTACGTAAAGGCGGAGAATCAAGATGTACCGCCCTACCATCTACGTGCGTGTATGAGGGTTTTTATGAAAGGTACCAATAACCAATAACCCTGTCAACGTAGTTACAAGTGATCCATTCCCCTTTTTTGATCTTTGACCATGAGGGAACCCTGGTCAGATACACTAAGCGGGAGGCCCCGGCCAAGATTTTACCTTCACACTTAGAAACCTTTCTGGAGGATTTCTCGCCAGTCATCGTGCAGCCTCCTCCAGTGGGCCGGATTCAGTGAGGGTGCAGCGGATTGTCTTTCTGTGAGATTTTGTCACCCTCTAGAGCTTCTTCAAAAAGTTCACCAAACTTTCCCAAACTTCTGGATCTTCTTCCTGAAGTTCCTCTTGAGGGTCCAAAGTTTCCAAAACACAATACAAGGGTCTGGAACCTCCAAGCAGGTCCTTGAAAGGTTGGGACCACAATTCCCACAATGCACCTGGACAGCACCCTTAAAAGCCCACTGGACACACTCCAGGCAGGGGACTCTTGGGGGTGTTGATGCAGGTGAGCTCTGTTAACCTGTAGCTTGCACGGAGCCCACTCTTTATTCCTCTTGAAACAAGGTACATCCAAAGGGCTGTAGTTCCAGAAAATGCAGCAGGCGCAGTCAGTCAGAATGCAGGGCCTGATGGTGCAAATCAAGTTTCCAGCTTAGTGTACACTCTTTGTTTCTCTTGATGTAAGGTACATCCAAAGGACTGTAGTTCCAGATAATGCAGCAGGCGCAGTCTTTTCAGAATGCAGGGCCTGATGGTGCAAATCAAGTTTCCAGCTTGGCGTCCACTCTTTATTCCTGTTGAAGCAAGGTACATCCAAAGAGCTGTAGTTCCAGATAATGCAGCAGGCGCAGTCAGTCAGAATGCAGGGCCTGATGGTGCAAATCAAGTTTCCAGCTTGGCAATCCTTCTTCTTCTCTCAGTTTCATGCAGCAGAGCTGAGAGGCTCTGCCCTCTCAGATACTTATTCAGTGTTCTCTGGGGTCAGTCAGGAGGGCACTCCTGTCCAATGAGGTGCAGGGCAATACCCCAGAGCATGACCACTTCATCCAAAGTGTGGCACAATGGTCTCCCAGAAAGCACCATTTCTCCAAAATTCAATATGGCTGAAGTCCCAGCAGAGAGACAAGAGCTTGCGAAACCAACCTCCAGGATGGCTCATCTCCATATTCTCCTTCCCCCTGGCCTCGGCACATTCCTTCCTTGAGCCAGTCATCTGGATGGGTTCAGAGGGTAGGGGTTTATGAAACTGGTTTCTCCTGCCTGTCTCCTCCTTCAATTGAAGATTATTGTTTACGACCCCTACCCCTTGCTCTGGCATTCCTATGCAGCAGAACCCTTTCCTCCTAGAATGGCTCTTCACCCAGGTGCCACTTATCACTTCGTCAAAGCAGCCTTGCTAATCCACTTAACTCTGACCAGTCAGGACAGATCACTGTAAGGCTGAAATTGGCTTACAGACAAGAAAGTCTTATAACTTCATGTCTGTACATTTTAGGATAAATTCAACAATAGCATATTGGTGGATTTATTAATACCATTCTAGCAAGTCCTTGAATGACATTTTCTGTGTTTCCTGGCAGGAGTTATTAATTAATAACGTCTTGCCGTGTTAACCTATGCAGCTGGGGATCTGCAATGGGGAAAATGAACTGGGCCATTTCTCGAACACCAGGGCTTATAAAACATATTTTATTAGGTCCCTGCCTATATCTACAGGGGCCCCATCCCTTGAACACCTAGGAAAGACTTTAGGAGTTCTGAATATGACAAAATATTGCAGATCCTCACTCCACATTGCTCCTAGCACAAAAGTCGATTTTGGGAAGCACTTTTCAACAATGAGGGAAGTAAAATGTGCAATTTCAATAAACCCAAGGCATATAAAACCTATTTTATAAGGGTCCCCCTTATACATACCTGACCTCCCACCCCTGGGACACCTAGGGGAGACCCTGGGGGTACCTAATATGCCAAAACATTGTAGTTTATTAATGTTTAAGTGCCTCAAACACCAAAGTCGACTTTTGACACAATTTGCATTTTAAAAGCAGTCCTGCCACACAGAGCTACTTTTAAACTGACCTCAGGCTTCAGCAGTGCACACATGCAAGTGCAGAAAGGGCTGCTGGCCTCTAAACTGCCCTGCTCTATTACATACCAGGGACTTAAAGGTAGTTTCTCACCCCCTGCCCTATTATGTACTAGGGCCTTACAGGGGAGGTAATTCCAATCATAGGGGTACCCTAACCCATAGCGTACCCTAGTGTATGTTGGTGTTTTCATTGTATTTGACTCGTGAGGGACATCTAGTAATGACTAGTTGAACTGCAGCTCTTTGTAGAATTATTTTGATATTGATATGCTCTTTGTGACCCCAAAATCATCACCTCACTCATTGCCTAATATTTTCATTGTCAAAGTTCACTTTTGTGAATTGGTTATATGTTTTTTAGCATGTAAAATTGCTTTATCAAAGCATTTGTAGGTGTTGATGATTTTGCTGCTACCTTATGTGTTTAGCACAGTTTTTGCACTGTGTTAAGTGCAATTTGCGTAGTAGCACAAACTACGGATGCTCCGTGAGTGTAGCGTAGTATTATGCCCAGGGTTAGTGCAAATGAGGATGTTTAAAGAATTTTAACTCACTTCACTTCGAGCACTTTAATTTTTTTTATTCGTTTTGATCTCTGGACACTAATGCGAATCCAGTGGTTTATCTCCAGGTGGAGGTTAGCATACCAGAAAACAAAACCCTATGATGATGCATTAACGCTACGTAAAGGCGGAGAATCAAGATGTACCGCCCTACCATCTACGTGCGTGTATGAGGGTTTTTATGAAAGGTACCAATAACCAATAACCCTGTCAACGTAGTTACAAGTGATCCATTCCCTTTTTTGATCTTTGACCATGAGGGAACCCTGGTCAGATACACTAAGCGGGAGGCCCCGGCCAAGATTTTACCTTCACACTTAGAAACCTTTCTGGAGGATTTCTCGCCAGTCATCGTGCAGCCTCCTCCAGTGGGCCGGATTCAGTGAGGGTGCAGCGGATTGTCTTTCTGTGAGATTTTGTCACCCTCTAGAGCTTCTTCAAAAAGTTCACCAAACTTTCCCAAACTTCTGGATCTTCTTCCTGAAGTTCCTCTTGAGGGTCCAAAGTTTCCAAAACACAATACAAGGGTCTGGAACCTCCAAGCAGGTCCTTGAAAGGTTGGGACCACAATTCCCACAATGCACCTGGACAGCACCCTTAAAAGCCCACTGGACACACTCCAGGCAGGGGACTCTTGGGGGTGTTGATGCAGGTGAGCTCTGTTAACCTGTAGCTTGCACGGAGCCCACTCTTTATTCCTCTTGAAACAAGGTACATCCAAAGGGCTGTAGTTCCAGAAAATGCAGGAGGCGCAGTCAGTCAGAATGCAGGGCCTGATGGTGCAAATCAAGTTTCCAGCTTAGTGTACACTCTTTGTTTCTCTTGATGTAAGGTACATCCAAAGGACTGTAGTTCCAGATAATGCAGCAGGCGCAGTCTTTTCAGAATGCAGGGCCTGATGGTGCAAATCAAGTTTCCAGCTTGGCGTCCACTCTTTATTCCTGTTGAAGCAAGGTACATCCAAAGAGCTGTAGTTCCAGATAATGCAGCAGGCGCAGTCAGTCAGAATGCAGGGCCTGATGGTGCAAATCAAGTTTCCAGCTTGGCAATCCTTCTTCTTCTCTCAGTTTCATGCAGCAGAGCTGAGAGGCTCTGCCCCTCTCAGATACTTATTCAGTGTTCTCTGGGGTCAGTCAGGAGGGCACTCCTGTCCAATGAGGTGCAGGGCAATACCCCAGAGCATGACCACTTCATCCAAAGTGTGGCACAATGGTCTCCCAGAAAGCACCATTTCTCCAAAATTCAATATGGCTGAAGTCCCAGCAGAGAGACAAGAGCTTGCGAAACCAACCTCCAGGATGGCTCATCTCCATATTCTCCTTCCCCCCTGGCCTCGGCACATTCCTTCCTTGAGCCAGTCATCTGGATGGGTTCAGAGGGTAGGGGTTTATGAAACTGGTTTCTCCTGCCTGTCTCCTCCTTCAATTGAAGATTATTGTTTACGACCCCTACCCCTTGCTCTGGCATTCCTATGCAGCAGAACCCTTTCCTCCTAGAATGGCTCTTCACCCAGGTGCCACTTATCACTTCGTCAAAGCAGCCTTGCTAATCCACTTAACTCTGACCAGTCAGGACAGATCACTGTAAGGCTGAAATTGGCTTACAGACAAGAAAGTCTTATAACTTCATGTCTGTACATTTTAGGATAAATTCAACAATAGCATATTGGTGGATTTATTAATACCATTCTAGCAAGTCCTTGAATGACATTTTCTGTGTTTCCTGGCAGGAGTTATTAATTAATAACGTCTTGCCATGTTAACCTATGCAGCTGGGGATCTGCAATGGGGAAAATGAACTGGGCCATTTCTCGAACACCAGGGCTTATAAAACATATTTTATTAGGTCCCTGCCTATATCTACAGGGGCCCCATCCCTTGAACACCTAGGAAAGACTTTAGGGGTTCTGAATATGACAAAATATTGCAGATCCTCACTCCACATTGCTCCTAGCACAAAAGTCGATTTTGGGAAGCACTTTTCAACAATGAGGGAAGTAAAATGTGCAATTTCAATAAACCCAAGGCATATAAAACCTATTTTATAAGGGTCCCCTTATACATACCTGACCTCCCACCCCTGGGACACCTAGGGGAGACCCTGGGGGTACCTAATATGCCAAAACATTGTAGTTTATTAATGTTTAAGTGCCTCAAACACCAAAGTCGACTTTGGACACAATTTGCATTTTAAAAGCAGTCCTGCCACACAGAGCTACTTTTAAACTGACCTCAGGCTTCAGCAGTGCACACATGCAAGTGCAGAAAGGGCTGCTGGCCTCTAAACTGCCCTGCTCTATTACATACCAGGGACTTAAAGGTAGTTTCTCACCCCCTGCCCTATTATGTACTAGGGCCTTACAGGGGAGGTAATTCCAATCATAGGGGTACCCTAACCCATAGCGTACCCTAGTGTATGTTGGTGTTTTCATTGTATTCTAAGTGTCTTTTCAGCATAGCACTGGCCCTGGTTAGGCAGAGCCCAGGGACAGTCCGAGTCAGTTACCACCAGTACCAGTCAGCAAAAAGATGGGGGGTGCTCAGGGCACAGGATGACTTTGCAACTCTATGTCCTCAGAGACTCTGTTGAACCTGTTCAGCACAACACACATGAGTCCTTAGATCGCACTCCTAAACTTGCATCAGCAATCATATAACTATTGCTCTTTTTATTCTTACGTTCTTCTATAATGTATAATGATGCACCAATTCCAAATACAAGTTTTAAAAAGCAAAATCTTACCACTGCTCTACATCAAACACATTGTATTTCTGTTGTGAATATCATAGATTCTGTAGCCTGCAAGGGAGCCGGGAATCACATCTACTAAGGCTTCTTAGAGACCTCATAGAAATGCATCCATGTGGCTCAGCTACTTACCAGACAGCAAAAGACATTAAAAATGGCCAAGGAGAAGGAGATAAAGGAACACAGGAAGAGATAAAGATGAAGCGAGAGAGAGAGAGAGGAGAGGTTGAGGGCAGGGATAAAAAAAGAGAACCCTAGGGAGAGGCAAAGTCAGAAAAGGAAAGGGATAAGAAAATAGACAGACAAGGAGAGTGAGAGAAAAAGATATAAAGATAGAGAGAGCCAGAAAGATGAAGAGGTAGGGAAAGACAGGAGAGAGAGAAAGCATGGAAAGGCAGAAAGAAGATGAGGTAGAGCAAATTCAGAAGAGACATTGTACAACAGAACCAGAAAAAACTAGGAAGACAAAGTGAGATAAAGAAAGTGAGAGAGTGAAAGGAAGAAGCAGAGAAAGACAAGTGGACAGAGATGAAGATTGGGAGAGACAGATAAAGGTGGAGCGGGATATGGGGGAGTGAGAACTATGGGAGACCTAATGGTCAGACAGAGATAACAAGAGATAGAAAGACAGATGATAAAGACGGGGACGTAGACAGGAGTGAGCGGTAAAGAGAGATAGAATGTGAGACCTGCAGAGACAGAAAGTGAGAAAGGGAGAGTCACATTAAGGACAAAGAAGGGGAGGGAGAGATAGCAACAGAGACATTGAGGAAGAAACAGGAAGAAACAGCTGTTTCTATTTTTATCTAGTTATTCTACTATCTATAATCTATCTACCTATCTGTATTTGTTAATATATGTCTCTATCTCTATCTTTGTCTGTATCTGTGTCGGCGCCTGTATCTATATCTAGCTATCTGTCTGACTGTCTATCCGTCACTAGCTGTCTACCTATGTCTGTCAACCTGTTCATCATAATGACAGCCCCCAAACAACGCTCTGAGCTTTACCATTGTCAGGGCCACTAGACTTATCTGGCAATGTTACCTAAATTACATAGCAAAAAGGGTGAATTATGCTGCACATTTCTGGTAGCATTTTTTTCACCCTTTGAGCTAAAAGCAATTCTTGTGAAATATACAAATTGTGAAAGGATGTAGCAAATTCGGTGCCAAAAATGGTAAATGTATATTTATGTTGTAAATGCTGCAGCCACAGAATTGCAAAACTCCACTGGTCCTTCCAAATGTCTTATTAACTCTTTATTCGTGATCTGTAAAACTAAGCATTTTAATTCCAATCAGTGTGTGCTGTTATATGCACTTTGAATGAAACAGGTTTTTCAAACTAACTTTCCAAAATACATGACAACATGAGTAATATGGTCCTTTTTTACCATTGCAGGGTTCTGATGACATTTACAAACCACTCGGCCTTCAACATTATTGTTTATGATGTCACCAGAACCCCTCAATACCAATATTGGACCATATTACATGTTTTCCCCTATGTATATGCAAAAAAGGAAGCAGGGAACTCTGGGTAGTTTAAATGTCCAATTGAACAACGGCGGATCTCTCGTTCCGCACCTCACACAGGGGAGGAGGACCACGCATACGGCGTCCAGATTCCGGTTTGGCAGGATTGTTCATACCTGTCGTTTGTTCGATTGGTTTCAGTGCAATACACGGGACCGTCCTGAATAGAATATATTATTTGAGACCTACGTTCTATAAGGATTTTAAATGGATGCGGATTAACTATGGGATATTACGTATTCCCAGTCATCACGGTACGCCCACATTGGCTGTTGTAGGAGGGTACATTCCATTTGTGATTTTTTTATGCCCTGATGAAGTTCCCAGTTTGGGAAAGAAACGCGTTGGCTGGTGTTTTTCAAGTTTGCTGAATTTTACTTGATTGATTGAAATAAAGAAATTGTTTTTATACGTCACTATTTGGCTATTGGACTTTATGATCTGCGCACCCCCATTTCATGAAAAAAAAACTCTGGGTAGTTTCCATGTTTATGTGGAGAACAGCTCATTTGTATGGAGCACCCTTCGAAACCACCGACAATCTGAATCTGCTCTCCTCAAATGTCTGTTTTCTATCCGTTTTTAAGCATAGGATTAGCACAGTGCCATCCACAACAAGCTAAAAAGTGACAAAGCCTTTTATAATTTTTACAGCAAAGACTTTCAGCATAGGATTAGCTAGTGCCATCCACACTGACCTGTAAAATGACAAAAGCCTTTTACTACTCTAGGCACAGTATTACAGCATTGGATTGGTAAAATACCATCCTAGCCAAGCTGAAATGAATAAATACAACCCCTGACACGTGTTTCGCTCTTGTTAGAGCTATTCACTGGCCCTTTTCTCTGTCTCTCTAAGTCTATCCAAAACACCTTCTGCTGCAGAATCTGTGTTCTGGGCATAATTTGCCCTCAGACCCCACACCTGCGGTAACTGTAGTGTTGGTATAGCACGACTCAGGAGAAAGATACAGTGAGTTAGTGACTGACTCCCGTGTTTGAAGTCATCTGCTTCCATTCTCAGCAGTGCATGGACTTCAGTCTGGATTCAGTGACCAGAGCTTAGCCTTGGTGCTTAAAGTCAATACACAAGAGTATTTCTCCAGTCTTTAGAGGACACCGCTACCATATTGTGTTTCAGTCTGGTCACTAAACCACCTTTTTCCTGTTTGTAGAACAAATCTGGAGTGTAGTTTCCAGTTATACGGACCACATATGATTTTTTTTGTCCATTTCCAAAGATTACCTCTGTCGCGTTTTGTCTCGGGATC
This sequence comes from Calotriton arnoldi, assembly GCA_963921515.1. Lineage (NCBI taxonomy): Eukaryota > Metazoa > Chordata > Amphibia > Caudata > Salamandridae > Calotriton > Calotriton arnoldi. The sequence continues at coordinate 809,854 of CAWUFW010000544.1, read as the reverse complement.
ATCTGAAGTATTGTTTCAAGGGCCTGAAAGGGTGCTTGGAGCGATGGATGGATGGATGGATGGATGGAGGAATGGATGGACGGATGGGCAAACATACTGGTGGTGTGGATGGATGGATGGATGGATGGATGGATGGAGGAATGGATGGATGGATGGGCAAACATAGTTGTGGTGTGGATGGATGGATGGACAAACGTACTGGTGGCATGGATGGATGGACGGATGAAGGGATGGATGGGTTGGGTGAATGGATGGATGGTGACAGCAGACGATTCAGAATTCATTGTGTTTGATGAATGAATGTTAAATGAATGGATGCTTCATTGTGGGTCATGATTTGATGGCTTGTGGACAGCCACCTGGTATTCATCATGTGCCATCAGCGAGATAGCCTGCCTCTCAGCGCCCACTCCATGATGCACGAGGATCCCTCTGCTCACTGTGACTGTACAGATACCACTTTGTTTTGGTATTACCAATTACTTACTCTATCTTCTAGCGCTCTGAAGCGATCGCAAAGTAACATGTTAGAGGTATGTAAAACAACTAATCAAAATGAAATGGTTGTGCCCTATGAAGGAGCAGAGTACTGGGTTTCAGCAGACCTCACTTTACACTATGGCAAATGAAAAAGCCATGTAGGGTGACTAGATGTCACAGGTTTGCTGGGATAGTCCCTTTTTAGGTCGAGCCTAGCGCAGCGCGCATGCGCTAGGAGATGACCTTTAGAAATCGGTCTGCACTTTTCCTCACACTCGTGTATGTGGTGGCATCCACCTTGCGGGAGCGAGCAGCGGCGCGCAGGGGCCATCTGTTTGTAATTAGCGTGGCTGCGCTTGCTTACATTTGCCTGTCTCGCGGTCGCTTTCACTTTCGTGCCGATTTTTTTTTTCTTCTCTGCACTGGACATGGAAACCGTCCTGTGCGCCGCTTAGCGCCTGCAATCAATACGCCCACACTGTTGGATTGAAAGTACACTGAACGGAGAGCGCTGTTCTCCAGGGGCGCGATAAAAAAATCATTATTCAACATGACATGGCATTATTTAGCTTGTGTTTTGATTACAATATTCAAATGGGTTCGTGCTTGTGAATTGTTTTACCGTCAAACTGTGTCACGCGAGGCTTGGAGCTGAGGCGCATGTGCCTTTCTGCAGGGCTCGTGCTTCTCTGCAGGAGGGCGGGCCTTGTTCTAAACCACGGTCCAGCTATCAGCAGGATTATTGACCGTAAGTAGCGCTTCTTGCTTAGAGAAACACTGCTGCTTTCTTCTGGCATCATAAACGTTGGACTGATTGTGTGAAACTTGGTGTGAGCAAGGCTTTGGGATTGGAAGCCCAGGAGTGAACCCCCGACATCCACCTCGGCTGTACTTCACAGTAACGGCTATTTCTAGCAGGAATGCGACATTCTGCAGGTGATCGGCATGGTGATAATTCGAAAGACCTGTGGCCCTGTGTCTCGCTGAAATGCAGCAGGAGATTCCCAGGAGGCAACTGAAAGGAAGTGAGTGCTGCCTGGAAGGCCACCTCTTATTCCTGTGCTCCTCTTTACAGGCTCTGTACCAGAGAAAATAGTTTTAAAGCAGGGCTTTTCCCATTGGCTATATTTGTCGCAATTTTTTTTAGATATTTCTTTTGATTGAAGAGTCTTCCTTTCTTCTAGTTCCCTCGTCATTGTCTTTAAAAACAAGTGGAAATTTGGAAAAGTAAATATTTTCCACCAGAAGTCCAGAAGTCTAAATCCATGAGAAATCGCAAGGGTTCTGTAAATCTACTCTTGCCTTGTGTGCCAGGATGGTAGAAGGAATAGATGGTAGAATACATTCTCTATTATAGCCTGGCTTTTAGTACCCTCATCCTCACCGAAGTGCGGGTGGGACTCAGCGGGGCATAGACATCCCTGTGCCTGCTGCCAGATGATGGGTGGCTGGAATACCCGGCTTCGCTCACGACTGTGTTGCACTATTGGCCGTGTAAGGCTTATCAGGTGGCCTGCTGTTGAGCCAGCCAATAGGTCTCGCTTTTGGGACCTTATAAGTATTTAGTTATCCAGCACAATATCCTTGGTGCAACAACATCAACCGTTGCATGGCTAAACACTTATAAGGTCCCAAAGGCGAGACCTATTGGCTATGCCAATGCTTGTTTCAGTTACATCTGTCCTAGTGTCCTGACATTTTTCACTAAATGGTTTTGTGAGGTCTGAGGGGCACTAACATCATGTGTCTCACACATCTATGAGGCCTGATCTCATATTCAGCAAGGTGCAAAGACAGGTGTCCCTCTCCCGCAGCCCTACCTACTTCCCAGGTCTATGTGTGACTAGCTGCTCCAGGCGAACTTTTTTCTTTGTATTCAGGTACTTTTAGTCTCACTGATGCTAATCTAAAATAGAGGCTAGAAGTCCCAGAATGAAAAAGGCAAAAACTGATGTGGAGCAGCTAGTCACATCTGGACCCGGTAAACCTGACAGCGATGGTACAAGCAGAGATGCTGCCTTTCGTTATCATTGCTGCAAAAGAAGGGTAAAAGCTGAGCCTATCAAACATCTGTGTCTGTGCAATGATGTTTTTGTTTCATGCTATGTTTACAGAGTGTTAGATCGCTGGTAAAAATGGCTACATGTGAGCACAGAGAAAGCCAGCCCAGATATACTGTTCCAAGCTCAGCAGATCCCCCTATCCCAGGGTCACTTACAACCCCATCTGTCTGTGCTGAAATGAGCAATTTTAAAGTGGAGCCCAAGATTTCCATTTAATGTTACTATTTCATAACCACAAAACCAATAGCAATGTCTCTGGAGCTGTGCAATACATAGTTGTTGCATTCTTGAAGTAAGACGCTGGAAGCAGATGGGTTGTTAAAAACAGGTTTAATCCTAGTAGAAGATCTCATCCAACAACCAAGGCCACAGCATCAACTGACGCGCAGGCTCAAGTATAAACAACTCTATTCAAGAGTAGCACTATGACATAACTACATTCTACTAATGACCTAAGCAAGAGGATACAAGAATAGAAGCATACAGAGAGGGCATGTCATCATAGAGAGGAGATACTGCAGCATACTACACACCTCCCTTCCTTAACAAACTATTACATACTATGCATAGAAAACTAGCACATACAAGTCAAACATAATCATTGAGATAACCAGGACGTTTAATCACCCTGGACGAATGTCGGATCTTTTCCATACCGTCAGTATTAGGAGTGAGAAGTCCAAGAGAGGCAGTGTCATTGCGGGAGGTCACACCACACCTCCCATTGAACTTGCCTTTTACAACCACCACTCTGTTAAGATTCCATATGCGATGATCTTGAGTTTTAACAGCATTTTTAAAAACTTTGATAACCATTATAGGTTTAAAAAACTTAGTACGAGAACCACCTAAGAGGCCAGGACATTTGATTAAAACCCAATCTCCTACATTCACTTTGATTTCTTTTACAGATCTTTTATTATCAAAATATCTTTTCCTTCCAACAGCCTTCCATTCCTCCCTCTGTTGCACATCCTTACCATCACAAGCACATTCCTTACTCTTGGACAACTCATACCTATTGACCCAAGAAGGTTCAAGACTGGTGTTAGGCACTTTGCTACGAAATAGTGGAAAAGGAGTTTTCCCAGTAGTGCCATGAGGAGTCATTCTATAATCCTCAATTTTCTTAAGCACTTCTCCCTTCCATTCCAGGGACGAAGATTTTGCCATGGCAATGGTCTCTTTAAGTACCCTATTAAATCTCTCGACCATTCCGTTGGCCTCGGGATGATAAAGGGAACAAGTTTTGTGGATTATGCCTATTGAGGACAGAAACTCCTCCATCTCCTTTGATATTAGTTGCACACCATTATCAGTAAGAATAGATTCTGGCACACCTTCCCTGGAAAATAACTCCTTCAAACACTTAATGACATGGGCTGAATCGATTACTGATATAAAGAAAACTTCAGGCCAACGAGAGTACATGTCAACAACAACTAAAAGGAACACTTGTAACCCACCATTGTGAATAGGTCCCAAAATGTCTAATGCAACGTCTTGCCAAGGACGCGAAGGGCGCCTCCTGAGAACCATAGGTTGCACCCGAGGACTATGTGACTTGTCACTCATGGTGCAAGGGAGACAGTCACGCACCACACGCTCCACTAGCTTGTCCATGCCGGGCCACCAGTAGGACATACGCAACCTTTCTTTAGTTTTAGTGAGACCTGCATGGGTAGCATGGGCTAAGTCTACTAATTCTTTTCTGAGACTATTTGGTGGAATTAATCTAGTCCCACGAAACAACAGACCATTCTCAACAGACAGTTCATGCCGTAAATGCCAAAAGGGTCTAGTCAGATCAGAGCCCGCTTTGACACTAGACCAACCATTCTGCACGAATGACATCACCTCTAGGAGAGTGGGATCTACAACTATTTCTTCGCGCCATCTCTCCTCCGAGATGAAGCTATAGTCCAGCACACACACCCACTCATTACCAGTATCCAAGTCATCATCCTCAGGACAATCCTTGGGAACGAGTCGCGATAATGCATCACCAACTCCATTTTTAATGCCGGGAATGTATTTAAGTGAAAAGCAATACTCTTGTAGGCCAATAACCCATTTGGTGATCCGACTGGAGATCAAATCCAAACCTTTCTTATTGAAAATCTCCACCAAGGGTTTATGGTCTGTTCGAACTTCAAAATCAACACCCCACAGAAATTTCTTCAGTTTCTTGATGGCCCAGAAGACTGCAAGGGATTCCCTCTCCACAACAGAATAGCGAGTCTCAGCATCTCTCAAGCTAGGAGACAAAAACATGACTGTTCCCAGGCCAGAGGGACCATGTTGCTGCAGGACTGCTCCCAAGCCTTTCTCACTAGTATCAGTAGTAAGAATAGGCTTGACCCTAGGCTCAAAACTTTGCAGGGAAGGGGCAGCACTCAAACTTTTCTTGATACAAGCAAATTCATTCTCACATAGCTCCGACCACTCAAAATTCACACCCTTACGTAACAAGCATCTCATACTTGTGGTAAGCTCTGCAAAATTCTTGACAAACTTAGCATAGTACTCTACCATGCCTAGGAACTTCATTAACTCTTCCTTATTGGTTGGATAACTCATATTCTGGATAGTGGTTACTAGGTCATTCTTGGGCTTAACCCCATCACCATTTATGTTGTGCCCAAGATAATATAAGGAATCAGATCTAAATTTACACTTTTCCATTTTTACAGTAAGATTGCATGCACACAACTTCCCCAACACTGATCTCAGACGGGCATCGTGTTCTTCCACATTATCACCAAATACGAGGATATCGTCTTGATATATGCAGACCCCTATGAGATCTTTTAGGACATTCTCCATGGCTCGTTGAAACACAGATGAGGCTGAAACTAAACCAAAAGGCATCCTGATGAACCTAAACGTGCCAAAGGGTGTAATGAATGCCGTGAAGTCTCTACAGGATTCCTCCAGTTCAATTTGGTGGTATGCGGAGGTAAGATCGATTGTGCTAAATACTTTTGCACTACCTAGTAATATAAGTAACTCAGTGATATTTGGGAGAGGATATCTATCCACAATTACATTCTTATTTAGTTGTCGCAAGTCAATACAAAGGCGTAAATCACCATTGGGCTTCCTGGCAGCAACCACTGGAGCTAACCATTCTGTCCCTTCTACTTCTTCTATTATCCCACCACTTTTAAGTTTGGAGATTTCTTTTTCCATATCATCTCTTACAGAAAGCGGTACATTTCTAACTTTACAACATACAGGTATAGCATCACTTTTTAATTTAATTTTATGTTGGTATCCTCTCAAACATCCCAATTCATGTTTAAAGACACTTGGAAACTCCTTTTTAAGAACATGTAGGAATTCATCTTCTCCAGATTTCTCTACTCTACAAATCTTGTCCTTAAGAAGAACGGGAGTAGAAACTTTGTCCTCAATAACAATGGGAGTAGAAACCTTGTCCTTAATAAGAATGGGAGGGTCAGAATTAGGATCTAGAAACACACCTAAATCACCCTGGTGTAACCAACTGATGATACTGTCTCCTTTCTTGGACACATAAATGTTCCCAGATACATATCTGTGTTTGTACTCAATGAGGCCAATGAAATACCCATGTAATTTGATGGGTTCCCCTCCGTAAGCCAAGGGCGTGATATCAGGTTTCAAGAGACTAACTTTGTTTTTCAATTTTATACGATAAAATTCATTGGATACAATTGTGATCTTGGCACCTGAATCGAAAAGAACTCGTGTGGATTCCCCTTCAACAGTAATAGTGTCGAAAGGACAAGACTTCTTACCAGAAACATTCTGAACTTGAATTACAATTTGTCCACATTCAAAGTCATCAGAACTTACTTCAGAGTTGTCACCCTCATAAACTTCAACTCTCTTGACTCTAAGATTAGATTTACTTTTACATACTATAGAGAAATGACCCTTTCTTTTGCACTTTGTGCAAGTTTGATCCAACGCTGGGCACCTTTAGTCATTGGCAAGGTGACCAGCCTTACCACACCTATAGCATTTCAGACTTGTCATTCTCTCTCTTTAGACCCTTCTTTGTTAAGATAAAACTTCTCTCTGTCCCATTGAGACTTCTCTATGTCCCTTTCACTCCATCTTTGGTTTTTGACTTTGACAACTTGTATTTTAGAATCTTTCTCATTCTCCTTTTTTATAACAGCAACACATTTTAAAGAATGCTCAATTCTTTTAGCAACAGTAAGAACTTCATCTAGTTTTGGTTCATCACGTAACCAAAGTTCTTCTCTTACTTTCTCCATGTTGCACCCAAACATGAATTGATCATGGATGCGTTCATCAGTTAAGTTTTCAAACTTGCATGATGAAGCAAGTTTTCTTAGATCAGTCACATAGCCTTCCACAGTCTCATCATCCCTTTGTGTTCTTTTTGCAAAATGGTACCTTTCTAAGATGGTTCCTAACTTTGGGCAAATAGTGCTTATCTAATTTCTTGATGCAGATTTCATACTCGTTCAACTCAGCTGCTTCTTCATTAGACAAGTCAGGTAGATGATCGAAAACATCTTGGCCTTCAGAGCCCAAACAATGAGGAAACAATGATGTCTTCCTTTCCACACTGAGAGAAGTTCCACAAACCCTGGCGTACCTTTCGAACACGTTTTTCCACTTCTGCCACTTTATAGGTGGAACACCAGGAATGGAAAGGAAAAAAGGAGCTGCAGTAACATTTTGCATAATGTAAGATAAACAGAGCAAAGGAAACAAGTACTAAATGTAAAACACACAAATGTATATCACATTAAGTGCTTGTGCAATTTCAGACTAAGAGCCAAAAGACACGTAAAAAAATAAAAATAAATTTGAGACCATAAATCATGCACACTACAGTAGATAGAAAGGTGTGCACAATTTAAATCCTTGATAAGAAGGCGTAAATGTGCGTATCATTGAATTGACACGCGATGTGTGTATCATTGAATTAACTCACAACAAAGAGGGGTAGGAGGATTAAGTCCCGCTTCGACCTCCTTCAACAACTATGAAACCACTACATAGAAGAGGGACTGTGTACATATAAGATGCTAAAAGTCAGAGAAAAGTGGGGGAATCACACAAGGGTGTTAAAACTGCCCTCACACACAGAACTCTGTGTCATGCTTCATCATAGGGCTGCTAACACACCTCCGCACAGACCAACGCTGGAGGTGGAGCAATAGGGAGGGGGAAGACAATACAACAAATAAATGGCAAATAATGTGAGGATCACAAGTGAAAAATAAGTGCAGAAACAGTGATTTAAAACTGGCTACAGGGAGTCCCGTCTAACAATTTTAATACTGGGTACCCTGTCCAGAATAAAAAGTTGTCACACCTGGACCAGTGGATGGTGGTTTGGAAAACCTATTAAGAGTTACTAACCCCTCCACTCCGCAAAAACATCATTGAATTGACACACAATGCAAGGAAATCCTTAGTGTAAATGTGCGTATCATTGAATTGACACGCGATGCAAGGAAATCCTTATCAAAAGAACAATGTGCGTGTCATTGTGCAAAAGTCCAACTCCAAATAAAGTAATATTAATGTGTGTGTCATTGATTAGACACACAAGGGGTGAAGGTAAATTGTTGAAGCGAACTCAAACTGACGAAGACAGCATCTACAATAGTGCTGTCAGTGACTCATCTTTTGATTCCTATGCTAACACACACTGCCTGTCCTAGTTTTAAGAACATGGTGATCCCACAATTAGCAGGAATAAAATGTGGTCTATCCCCACTGACAGAGTCAATAACAAGATTGCGACAGGCAAACTCACCATACTTGTGCAACTTCTCACTCACCTTGTGCACAGGCATGATCCAGTCAGCGCTTAATTTGAGCCAGTGGTTGCTTATTGGCCCACCAGCACCATATCTGGGGACTGGTACTTGTTCCTCCTCAACAGATTTTGATCCAGGGCAAGAGAAAGTAAAACACAAAAGTGAGAACAAAGGATGAGGGGAAAGATGGAAGAACAGTAACAAAGGGAGAAAGCAGGGATAAAAAGAGCTGACAAGAGTGAAATGTAAACGTAAGGAGTGTTGGCTGGAGGATTAAACAGGCATAAGATACAATCAAAACTGCACAGCTTTTCTTATTCACCACCCCAACCTTTAATAATGCCAGTTGTGGGCTTCTGAGAAACACTTTGGTCGTCAGCACTTATTAGTTTACAAATTATGCTAATATCAAATAATTTATTTTGCTGCACTTGTATAGCTGTACACACCACATAATAGATTCTGAGCACTTTGAAGATGGCAGCAGTTTAAAAAACAGCAGAGTAGGACGCAGTGGGTCTGGACTTTGGCAACCAACTCAGCGACACTACCTGCTGCTCCTGGTTGTAGTGATGAGTAAGTAGATGAGGGTGAGCCACTGAAAGTTTAAGCCAGATTTGTGCTAGATTACCCTTTATTGTAGCTTCTGCCAGCCACCCCTGCTCTAAGTCAGGCATCAAGAATTAAAGTCAAAGTATTGGCCTTTGCTGTAAAACTGGTGAGGTAAACACATTCCTATCTAGTGGCTAATGTGAAACTACCCAACATGGGGGCAATGGAAGCTTCCTCACCTGACCAAACTGTGTGATTCTGGGCAAAGACTATGTTTCACCGTGCCAAATTTGTCTTTATTATCGTATATCAGAACACCTTCTAATATGCCAGCTCAGGATGTGTGCTGTACAAACATCTACGGTGTTTGATTGAATAGACTAGTGGCTGTAATGCTGCTCCACACACAACAAGAATTCAAGGCACACCTGAGAACTGACTTACCTCTTAGTGTTTACTAATGGCATTGTCATCTGGGCATGGGGCAGGAATGTTATTACCCAGAAGTTTAAAAACTGTCATTTTAAGGGGAATCTCTTCTGTTTCCAGAATTAAAAATGAAAGTCAAAGCATTAACCATTGATGTAAAACAGAGAGATAAGAGAAAGAGATTCCCAGCTAGCTTCTAAACTGCACAATGTAAAACTATGAAACCTGAGATCAATCCCGTCTTGACCGCTTGACCAAACTGTGTGATTCTAGGTAAATATTTTATTTTCCCGTGCCGCCATTTTCTTCATTATTGCATACGAGAACACCTTCAAATGTGTGAGCTCAGGTTGTGCGCTGTACAAAACCCTCATGTGAGATTTAATAGACCACAGTTTTGCTCCACTTATACTAATATAGGGCACGCCTGGCAAGTAACTTGCCTCTCAGAGTTCACCAATCGCATTGTTGTGTTGCAGGGGGCAGGAAGGTTTTTGGTTGAAGTTTAACACGTTTTTCTAAATGCATCTCAAGGAAGTGACATAATCTGCCATTGTAAGGCAAAACGCTTCTGCTTTCAGGAATTGTTAAGTATCAAAGTCAAACTGTTAACCTTTGATGAAATAAAGGAGTGAAAGACACTCCCATCTCGTGGCTGATTCAAATTGCATAATGTAAAACTATAAACCATGAGACCGATCCCAGCTTCCCCTCTAGATAAATTGTGTGATTCTAGGGAAAGGTTTTATTTCCTTCTGCCTTCTTTTCGACATTAATGCTTGTGAGCACAGCTTCAAACACGAGAGTTTAGGATGTGTGCTGTACAAAAACGTCACACGTTTGATTTAATAGGCTATGATGTTCTTCCACATAAAATTCTAATCTTGGGTACACGTGATTATTGACTAGCTGGTTAGTGTTCACTAGCTGCATTGCCTGGTCGGGGTGCAGGAAGGTTTCTAGTTTGGAGTTTAAAACCTTACGCTTCAATACTTTTCTCTCAATGCAGTGAAATAGTCTGATCATTTAAAGGTGAGACAGTTGCGCTGTCAGCATGGTTAAGAAATGCACGTTTTTGAAATTTGAAGATAATTCTTCATGTTTCTACATCGCTGCAGATATTTTCAGGGCTCTCTTCTTCTGCTAACTTATTGGCTCGCCTCCTTTTATGAGAAAGGGTCCTTTCTCGTTGTATGTGTTCATGGCTTACTTGAAGAGCAGCTGATCACTTTTGCTCACCAGTGGTACAGTACTGAGGGCCTGGACGCGGACTCTTTGTCCGGCTGGAGTGCCCACCTACCCGTGGCTGCCCTGGTCACTGGAGCTCGATGCTGACTCTTTGTCCGGCTGGAGTGCCCACCTACCCGTGGCTGCCCTGGTCACTGGAGCTCGATGCTGACTCTTTGTCCGGCTGGAGTGCCCACCTACCCGTGGCTGCCCTGGTCACTGGAGCTCGATGCTGACTCTTTGTCCGGCTGGAGTGCCCACCTACCCGTGGCTGCCCTGGTCACTGGAGCTCGACGCTGACTCTTTGTCCGGCTGGAGTGCCCACCTACCCGCAGCTGCCCTGGTCACTGGAGCTCCAAGTAGCACCATGCAGGCGCAGAGCGAGTGCTGCAGTTACTACACTGCCAGCTGTCACTTAAGGGGTTCATGCCCGGGCAGCTCCGCAGCTCTATGCCAGCAGAAGGCAATGCACGGATGGCACATGCAGTACGGAGGGGGGGCTCTGGCACTGGCAGGCTGGTGGAAGGTGGTGTGCGGCGAAGGCGGGCCAGGACGCAGGTGCATTAAGAGCAGCGCCAGCTCTGGGTCCTCCAGGGAAACTAATGGAAGCTGCTCCTGAGCTCTACAGCACTCGTGTGCAGGTGCTGCCCCTCCAGGATGATGATAACAGTGCAGGCTGGCAGAGTCCAGCATGGGCCAGGGAGGGCCCGCCCCACAGCCCCTCCTCTGCCTCTCCTCAGTTTTTTAGGTTGAGCATTCGAGAACTCTTGTATATACTTTAGTATATACTTATTATATACTTATATGTACTTTGTGGGCTCTGGAGATCAGCCCTAGGACTTGTCTGCTTCCACTTAGGGACTTTTTTTTCTGTTCAACTGCCTCTATTTAACTGTCTTGATAGAAAACGACCAGCAGAGATCAGTAAAATACCAGAATCACTCTAGCATTCTCTTGATTCCAGTCCATAGAAATTGTCTTCCACGAGCACCCGTAGACAATAATATTTTTTTCAAATCTTGTATTTTCAGTGATATGACCACTGAATGCCCTGATTTCATATTAAAAACAGAGCTTTGAACTATACCATTTCCCGCTGAAAGGCAATATTTCTCTCCATGCGTTCCCATACCTGGCGTGTCACGCAGTTTGGTGCTTAATTTCCCTCCATGTTAAAGAACAGTAGATGTTTCAGTACCCAGGCTAATGTGCTGCATAGCTAAATACATATAAGGTCCCAAAGGCGAGACCGATTGCATTGCAAATGCTTGTATTCCATATGCGTGATTTCACTGACCCATCTCTACTGTCGGAGGCCAGTCCCCCTCAGCCTGGTCCCTTACTCAATATCAAGAGATCAATCTAGGAACAGGTCCCAAACTAAAATAAAAACCATAATGTAGCAAACAAACGAAAAGCAAGAACAAAGCTTGTACATTTTAGGGGGGCCACAGAAAACTATATCCTGGCCGGCCCCGCTCGGCCCCCTGTAGCTACGTCCCTGCTAGAGGATGGGGTTCTGGCCCATCGGTCCATGCCTAGTTCCATTCTAGCTGCAGCATCCCTCTCCCTCTCCTCTCTCCCTCCCCTGAGTCCCGGTGAGTCTTGTCAGCGCCAGGATACCAGGATGGTCACAGTGCGCTTTATAAATGATTGGTCAGTCTTACGACGCTGGTGGGTGATGCTATGCTCCGTTGGCCATATGGCCATGGCACTGAAAGGCAGCGAGTGGCCAAGCAGCGTTAGACCGCACGTTTATCAAGTACGTCAGGTCAAACTGTGCCCAGGTCACTGTTCTGAGTCTGTGCTAGAAGCCCGAGCCTGCATCTGCGTCCACCCTACTGATCCCATATGAGCTTTCAGACCCCACATCCCATCTTCTCTCCATCTTGTGCCCCCTGTACACCAGCCAGCCACATCCCTGGCCCAGCTATCCACCCCCTTCATCTGCTCTTTCCTATTGGCTCCTCCACCTTAAGACCTAAACCAAGGTTTATCGCTCGCACCTGGTGGTCCAGGCTTAACTCGGAGGAGGACAGCATCAGAACCCCAGTCCGCGCCACCGCTGGTCATCTTGTTTGGAGATACCTCCATGACTGATGTCCCACTGACGGAGACACGGCTGAATCTTCTGCTGGGACCACCGGTGTGCCATAGACACTCCTCCCAAGCTAGCTGGACTGTCCCCGTGGCTAGCAAGCTGTACCCCCTACATCGCCTTCTAAGTGTTTACTTGTACAAGGGACACCTTTTGGCCACCCTGCACTGCACGGGCCGTGACGAAGAAGCGTGCACAACTGCAGCAAAATAAAGATGAATTTTGTTTCAACAGTTTTTGAAACCACCCACCTTTATTAAATCCATGTACAATTTAAACCACACGGATTATGCCTACATTTATAGATCTGTATTTATAACTTCATGCAACGTTAGTATCCCTCCCCCATCCCATCTGTTGGAGGCCCAGAGACCTGAAGGAATCAACAGTGTCATAAAAACAGAAACTCACCATATTTGTTTAACTTCAAGTGTCATAACGTAGAGGTTGCAAGCGTCGGCGCTAGCCATGGGCACGTGGGCAGCTGCCCAGGGCAATGTGCCCTCTCACCACCAGGGGGCCCTGCACCAGTGTTGTGGAGCCCTCTGGTGATGACCTTTCACTATTCTTCTTCTGAGTCCCTCCCCCATCTGCTCCTTGCCTCACACTGTAGCAGGGGTGGTGGGACTTACGAGAGGGGCTGTGAGGCCCAGGGGAGGGACCCCCGATGGCCTTCAGAGCCCTGGTAAAGCACTGTGAGGTTCAGGAGAGCCCCCCTTCACCTAGACCACATACCCTCCAGTGACTCTCACACCAATGGACCATGGCTGCGAGGCCCAGAGGGTGGGGTCCCTCTCGGAGAAAAAACTCTCAATATTACAGCAGGTGCAGTGGCACCAGGAACGTTAAATACCCAGTGCACCCAAATTACGTCTGTATTTTACTGTGGACAGGTGGCCAATTTACCTTGTTTATTCCAGGAGCCATGACACTATTGCTACACCTACCACTGGCCCCTCGCCCATGGGCCTTGCACCCATGATCCAATGCTGTGAGGCCCAGGAGAGGGCTTCCCTGAGCCTCACAACATGGTCCAACGCTCTGAGGCGCAAGGAAAGGGGACATCCCCTGCCTGGGCTTCACTGCAATGGACCATACTGCGAGGCACAGGGGACGGGGAAGCCCTCTCCAGGGCCTCTCATCCATGGTCCAGTGCTGCGATGCCCAGGGGATGTCCCCTTCCCTGCCTTACATCTGAACCATGCTGTGAGGCACAGGGGACGGGGAAGCCCTCTCCTGGGACTCTCATCCATGGTCCAGTGCTGCGATGCCCAGGGGATGTCCCCTTCCCTGCCTTACATCTGAACCATGCTGTGAGGCACAGGGGACGGGGAAGCCCTCTCCTGGGACTCTCATCCATGGTCCAGTGCTGCGAAGCCCAGGGGATGTCCCCTTCCCTGCCTCAGATCCGAACCATGCTGTGAGGCACAGGGGACGGGGAAGCCCTCTCCAGGGCCTCTCATCCATGGTCCAGTGCTGCGAAGCCCAGGCGATGTCCGCTTCCCTGCCTTAGATCTGAACCATGCTGTGAGGCACAGGGGACGGGGAAGCCCTCTCCTGGGACTCTCATCCATGGTCCAGTGCTGCGAAGCCCTGGGGATGTCCCCTTCCCTGCCTCAGATCCGAACCATGCTGTGAGGCACAGGGGACGGGGAAGCCCTCTCCAGGGCCTCTCATCCATGGTCCAGTGCTGCGAAGCCCAGGGGATGTCTCCTTCCTTGCCTCAGAGCTCTGAACCATGCTGCGAGGCCCAGGGGTCGGGGAAGCCCTCTCCAGGGCCTCTCATGCTTCAGCACTGGTCCATGGATGATAAGCCCAGGAGAGAGCTTCCCTGAGCCTCACAGCATGGTTCAGCGCTTTGAGGCGCACGGAAAGGGGACATCCCCCGGGCTTCACAGCTTGGACCCTGGATGAGAGGCCCAAGAGAGGGCTTCCCCATCCCCTGAGCCTCACATCATGGTTCAGTGTTCTGAGGTAGTGAAGGGGACAACCCCTGGGCTTCGCAGCACTGGACCATGGCTGAGAGTCCCAGGAGATGGCTTCCCCAAACCTCAGCACAGCATGGAGAGGTGTGGTGCAGCGGCCAGGGCAGCTGACTTCGGAGCACAGGGTTCACAGTTTTCCCCGGCTCCGCTGGCAGCTCAGCTCAGCACCATGTGACTCTGGGCAATAGCTCACTTAATTTCCACAACGGCCCCCAGCGCCTTGAGACCCGTAAGGGTGAGTAGCTGCGCTATATAAAAACGGACTTACATTTTTTACATATGGTTCAGTGCTCTGAGGCAGAGAAGGGGACATCCTCTGGGCTTTGCAGCACTGGGCCATGGTTGAGAGGCCCAGGAAAGGGCTTCCCTGTCCCTGTGCCTCACAGCATGCTTCAGGCTCTGAGGCAGAGAAGGGGACATCCTCTGCGCTTTGCAGCACTGGGCCATGGTTGAGAGGCCCAGGAGATGGCTTCCCCAAACCTCAGCACAGCATGGTTCAGTGCTCTGAGGCAGGGAAGGGGACATCCCCTGGGCTTCGCAGCACTGGACCATGGCTGAGAGGCCCAGGAGAGGGCTTTCCCGAATCTGTGGGCCTCACAGCATGGTTCAGTGCTCTGAGGAAGGGAAGAGGACATCCCCTGGGCCTCGCAGCATGATTCAGTGCTCTGAGGCTGTGAAGGGGACATCCCCTGGGCTACGCAGCAGTGGACCATGGCTGAGAGGCCCATGAGATGGCTTCCCTGTCCCCCGGGCCTCGCAGCATGGCTCAGTGCTCTGAGGCAGGGAAGGGGACATCCCCTGGGCTTCGCAGCACTGGACCATTGATGAGAGGCCTGGAAGAGGGCTTACCCGACCCCTGGGCCTCGCAGCATGGTTCAGTGCTCTGAGGTAGGGAAGGGGGACATCCTCTGGGCTTTGCAGCACTGGACCATGGCTGAGAGGCCCAGGCGGTGGGCTTCCCCATCCCCTGGGCCTCGCAGCATGATTCAGAGCTCTGAGGCAGGAAAGGGGACATCCCCTGGGCTTTGCAGCATTGTTGGCTGAGAGGCTGAGGGCTTGGGCCCCTTTTCAGAGGTGTAGCTATCAGTAGAGCATCAGGTGCAGTTTCACCAGAGTCCACGGATATTACGGATCCAATGCTTCCAAATTGTAACTGTATTTTACTGTGCCCCCAGCGGCCCCGGTGATGTCGGCCATCATTTCACCTGCACCAGGGCCCATGGCACTCTTGCCACACCACTGGCCTCTCTCCCATGGGTCTGGCAGCCCTGGCTCAGCGCTACAAGACCCAGTAAAGCAGCAGGCAGGGAGCAGGGCTGTCCTGCAATGTCATGTTTCTTCGCTTCCTGCCTTGAGCTCTGGCAGGACGGTGCAGGCAAGGAAGCAGGTTAATCAATAGGGGATGCAAAACAAACAGGCCAGTGGGGAGCCTGGAACAGCCCAGCCCATTCAGATGTCCCCTCGCGGACACTGTAGAGAGGTGCAAGGGATCAGCATTTGTTAACAGGTTAACTGGGAGGGAGGGCTTGCAGCACACGTGACCTACTCAGGCCATTGCAGTAAAACATCTGCCTGCGGAGATGCTAAAAAGGAGGAAAGTACACATTTGAGAAGGAAACATTGTTGTCTGTATCTGTGCGCCTTCACGAACCTGTGTCTCTGCATTTGTGTTGTGGTGTCTCTAGTCTGTACCATTGTCACCTGCACACTTCAGAGTGGTTATGAGGTGTGAGTTTTCTCAGTCCAGACCAGCTGGTGTTCTGCTGAGTCATTGCTCCACTCTGCAGCTCACCTGCAATACAATACTTTGAACTTTCTTCCTGCTTCATGACTCAGCAGAATGGAAACCGCTCTACAGGAGCTGCTGCCACCTTAAAATATTTTCATTCTGGTAAAGGGACTTCAGTCCATGAGCTAATGTCAGATAAGAGAAAAGGGCCTGATGAGAACATGATTTGCCCAGGATCAAACGGTTTGGTTGTAGGAAGGTGGAATCTGACTGCATGGTTGCCCCCACTTTCTTCCTGGTGTTTTGCTGGTTTTCGACTTAGTCTGACTGGGATCCTGCTATTCAGGACCCCAGCCTATCTGCTTTCCCTTAAATTGATTGCATGTACTTTAGGTACACTCCAGATTGGATTCTGGGGTACCCTTATAAGTCCCTAGTATATGGTATACTATATACCCAGGGCATAGTTACCCCAGAGGCCTACCAGGGGCTGCAGCATATATTGTACCACCCCTGGGAAGCCTTTTAAAATGACACAACAGGTCTGCTACAGCAGCCTGTGTAAGGTGGTGTATGCACCCCTTACTGAGATATAGGTTCCCTATATCTCTCCAATATCACTGCACATGTAAACCTATCAGTCACTCCTATGGCAGGCCTTAACAATCCTGAAGGCAGGGTGCTGGGTTTCATGTGAGAGGGTGCCCATGCATGAGCAGAGCCCCTCTGCAGCTTTCGGAATCTTCATTCCGGGGTTGTTTGTGATGCAGCCAGACCATATACTCTTAAGTGCATTATGACCTCGCTGTAAATGCTAACTTGAGAATGGCTGCATGGAAACATGTCGTGTTTGGTGTCAAACACCTTAGAATCATACCTCCATCCCAGTACTGGGGTGGGAGGTATGATTCCTCCCTTCTAGAGGGAGCAACATGGCACCACCGGTACACCCGGTACCAGCTTAACAGAACCCTGGCATCCCAAAATGGATGCTGCAGCCACAGGCACGAGTCTGCCCTCCTGCTGCTGGATGAAACTCCGGCAGGGGAGGCCTGGACAATAGGTTTCCTGTCACAGGGAGGTGTGACCACCTCCCAGACAGGCTTTAGTGTATTGGGGCTGGGTGGGTGCACTCCAAGAGTGCTTTGAAGTCTGCACTGGGGGCACATTTGGTGTCCTTGTGCATAGTCCAGTTCAAACCAGTGGCAGGCGCGCTCAGCCCCTGCTCTGGCGCGAAACTGGACAAAGGAAATGGGTGTAGCCACCCCTCTTTCCTGACCCTCCCATAGGTGGGTCCCCAGAGTTTGTCCCACCCCTTCCTTGGGTATAAAGTAGGAACCCCTGACTACAGGACTTTAGATTACACCTGGACTAAACTCTGACACAGAAACCAAGTACTTCGACGATCTACACTACGCTGGATGACTGAAGAATCTCCCTTGGAGTAAAGGAGTTACTCCCCTGCAAGGCAGGCACCTTTAACGCAACTGACCAGTTGGCATCTCCGAAGCTCCGACGGACTCTGAAGAATATTGCCACACAGGAGGTGGGTTTTCCAATGTCTTAGAGGTTGATCTGTGCCCACAGCAAGTCTGAGGCCCGTATCCCTCGTGGTGACCATGCAACCCGACCCTCTGGGCACCACGTTCATTTGCAGAAGCATCAGCTTTCCAGCAATCCCTGAGGCTGAGCTTTGGGTTACTTGTAGCCCTGAACCCGACCAGTAATTACACTGAAGATTGCCAGCCTACACTCAACGAGTGTTCTGTGGGCCGCCATTTTGTGATTCCTCTTGAGGTCCCTTTGCGATCCCTGGTCCATTGACCTGTGGGTCCCCAAGAAGGCAACACTAACTTTAATTGGACTTCCCTGGTTGCTCCAGATGTGTCCTGACTCTCCATTGCTTGGGGAGTCCCCAGGACCTTGCTGGTCCTCACAGAAGCATCTTTTCTCTTCCTGCTTGGGTTGCTGTTGCCAAGGCTTGTTGTGTTCAATCCGAGTACCGATACCCCAGCACTCGGCATCCTTTGTGGGACAGCTCGAATCCGGCTCCTGGTTGTTCTCGAACATCTCCTGGACCCTGTGGCTGCAGAGTCAAGCTTCACCTCTTCTCACCTGAAGCACCCAACATCGGTGGGCATTCGATTGCTCCGCTCCTGGTCACTGGCTAGTGACCCAGACTCTGTCCCCTCTGCTTTCAGGTTCTTCACATCTTCGATCCAGGCTTGGATCACCCCGGACACTTTTCTTCTTCACGGCAGCAGCACTTTGCAGCAGATCGCCATTGAAAACAACGACGATTCCCGACACCCTTTGACACCTATGCACCCGGCTTCCTGGGTGAGGTAACTCGAGTACTACGGTGCTCCCGTGGGTGTTGGCCCTAGAACCCCTAAGTCTAAAGGGGTTTGCTCAAAGTCCTCTCCTAAGTGTCCTTTTGCTTTAAAATTCCAACCGCGACTTTCCTCATAGAATCCTACGGCGCTCGCGGCTGTGTTCTCACACTGCACACGTCCCCGTGGGTCTCCTGTGTCACTACCTTGGGTGGTTCCTTGGGGCCCCAGCGATTCTACGTGCTCTAGGCACTGTGTCTAGTCAAGTCGTGGTTCTTATACCACTTTCTTAATATATGGTTTGGTCCCCCCTGGGGCCCATTGTATATTGTGCTATTTACTGTCGTTTTAATACTGTGATATTGTGTATCTTGGACTCTAATCTCATAAAGAGATTAGTAGTGAGTATCTAGAAATAAATACATATATTTTATATATACCTGGTGTGGTTCTCCTTTCATTTGGTCATTCAAGAGGTTATAATCTGGTAAACCAAGCTGCTTTACACTCCTTCAAGACTTAGCCTGAAGGCTGCTCTCCATAGCTACCACTAGGATAGCTTTCAATAAAGGTTGTCTTTAAACCTATCATCAATAAGGGTCGTTTGGACTGGTGCAAGGTGCCCACTATAACTAGTGGACAGCATATGCCAGGCCAACTTCTCACATTGGTGTGCAGCGTGTGGGATTCAAGCTTGCTATTGCTTTACCAGATAATCTCTTTGAGTGACTAACTGAAAACCACTATAGGTACATAGGTACATATAAATCAAGTTTAGAATACAGTAAGTTCTACTGAATTTAGAGTTGTGTGTCAAGGGCTTAGCACACCCTTTCTACAACTCAAGAGAGTTTAGTAGGCCCCACTAGAGTAGGTAGGTGCATACACCACACCACACTACTCATGTCTTCAAGGGCAGAAACCAGTGGGTCTCTCCCAACTAAGTATGACCATGTCTCATAAAAAGAGTTGAGGGCTATGTGTGCCTCAAGGAAATTGAAGACAGGGAAAAGCCCAACATCTCATAAAGATGTTACTTGAAGATGACCTCAGAAAGACCCCAGGGTCTGATGAGGTTGGCAAAGGGGGTGGGGCAGCAAAAGAGAAAAGGCCAGGTAGTGAAAACTACTATGACCCAGACTCTGATGCTGGCCAGGAGGATCAAAATGATTCTAACCTGGAAAATCCAATTCTTCCTGAAGGTGAGGAAGGAGACCCCAGTGGGGCTCTCTTTACTCCACCTGGAAGGGTTAATAGTCTACCAAGAAGATCAAGATCTCCTTCTCAGGAATCTAATCATTCTGGTAAGTCTATAGGGAGCTCTGTTTCTCATAGGACTTCTTCTCATAAAAGGGAGTCCTCTTATGAGAAGAAGTGCCAACTGCTTGAGTTTGAGAGAGCTAAGCTCAGGATCAAGAGAGAGCAATTGGCCTTAGACAGGGAATCCCTGGAGCTTCAGAAAGCTTCTCAAAAGTTGGGGCTAGAGCCCCATGGTGGCAGCAACAGTGTCCCTAGGAGTAGAGAAGAGACTCATCCAGATAGGAACCTGAAAAAGATTGTCCCTCCCTACCAGAGTGGGGATGACATCCACAAATGGATAACTGCACTGGAGAGGGCCTGTAAAGTACAGAGGGTCCCTCAGGAGCAGTGGGCAGCAATCTTGTGGCTCTCCTTTGCAGACAAAGGTAGAGACAAGCTCCTCACTGTAAGAGAAGAGGTTGCTGATAATTATAAAGTCCTGAAGAGTGCTCTGATTGATGGGTTTGGCCTAACCACTGACCAATACAGGTTAAAGTTCAGAGACACCCAAAAGGCACAGACTCAGGACTGGGTTGACTTTGTATATTGTGTTACTAAGGCTCTGGAAGGTTGGATACATGGCAGCAAGGTGCATGACTTTTTAGGATTGTACAATTTGATTATGAGGGAGCAGATCCTTAATAATTGTCAAACCCAGCTTTTACACCAGTACCTGGTGGACTCTGATCTGACCTCTCCCCAAGAATTGGGAAAGAAGGCAGACAAATGGGTCAGAACCAGAGTAAAGCCAAAGAATCAGGGTGGTGACCAGAAGAAAGATTCTACCAAGTCCCAAGAGAAAGGTGGGGATAAATCCACTACAGGGCCCCAAAAGTCCTCTCCTGGGGGTGGGTCCCAAACTCCTTCCTCCCCTGAAAAGAAACCTTATTGGCATAACTGTAAGAAGCCTGGCCACTGGAAAAATGACCCCAGTTGCTCACAGGCTGGCAATAAGGAAAATGTTCCTCCCAGCAATAATACCACTCCTCCTGGTACTACAAGTAGTAATCCCCCAGGTGGTAGTAATGCACCCAAAAAGTTAGGTGCATTTTCATGGGGAACTGAGGTGGACCCCAGTTTATCAAGGTCCTCCTCACAGGCCTCCTTAGTCTGTGATGGTGGCATGGGATTTGCCACTTTTACTATGAGTCCCAATACTTTGGGCAAGTACAGATAGGAGCCCCTAATCAATGGTCAGAAGGCGTTGGCATTCAGGGACACAGGGGCTAGTGTCACCATGGTGACAGGGAAACTAGTCCCCCTCAACAGCTTTTACCTGAGTTCAAGTACCAGGTGACCAACATTGATGGTATCAGAACAGATCATTCCATGGCCATAGTCAATCTCAGCTGGGGAGGGTCACTGACCCAAAGAGAGTGGCAGTGTCCCCAAACTTGCCTGTAGATTGCCTGTTGGGCAATGATCTGGAGGTTTCAGCCTGGGCTGAAGTTGAATAAAAGGCCCATTTAAAAATGTTGGGCCTCTCTGAGAAGGTTGGTGGGGCTGTTAGGGCCTCAGCCCCATCTCAGGAAAACTTTGGAGAGGTGGAGCCTGAAAGAATGGCCCACTCTACTCCCGAAGAGAGCAGAAGGGTTGAAGAAAAGTCTTCTTCCCCCCAGACTATAGGTAAGGGTCAGCTTCCTCAGGGAACTGATCCTACCCCTAGTGAAGGAACTGCCCCAGAGGTGGTCAGGCCTGGCCTGGCAACACCCCTGATGGCAGGGGACCCTTCCAAGGTGGAACCCAGTCTGGAGCAGGCAACCTGCCCCTCTCTATCCTCCCTCTGTCCGCCCAGGGCTGCAGAGGTCAGGGAGGTCAGTGGACCCCTAAGGGCTCCCTGTCCATAGGAACCCCCTCATCCACAGATTAGGGGCACCCAGTCTAGTAGCCCTAGCAAGGTGAAACTTCCTCAGCACACTGAGGGAACCCTCTTACCATTGGATAGGGACCTCCCCCAGATGGATTCTGTTGGGCAAAGGCAAACCTGGGACCAAGTGTTTCCAAACCTACCATGTCCCTCCAGTGTTCCAGCCCCAGGGACCCAACCCCCAGCTGTAGGCAGCCAGAGGTTGACCCTTAGGGGCAGATACAACTCAGTCATGGAAAGAAAGGCCTCCCTGGTGACCAGTGATCTGAGGAAGCTGAGGCCAACTTTATTAGGGCCTCACTTCTATACTCAGACACCCCACAAGCCTTTTACTTTGCCAAAACACACCACAGGTAGTAATTCCAAATGGTGGAGATCATCCCATCCCCTTGGGGTTAGGGCTTGCTTAGTGGACCATAAGACAGGGGGTAACCATGCTAGTGCAGGTTCTTCCTTATATGGCCACTTAGTCAATAAAGGCTCAACTGGACAAGGTTAGCCTTATCTCCTTTCGTTTGGGGGGGGGGGTTATGTAGGAAGGTGGAATCTGACTGCATGGTTGCCCCCACTTTGTTCCTGGTGTTTTGCTGGTTTTCAATTTAGTTTGGCTGGGATCCTGCTATTCAGGACCCCAGCCTATCTGCTTTCCCCTTAAATTGATTGCATGTACTTTAGGTACACTCCAGATTGGATTCTGGGGTACCCTTATAAGTCCCTACTATATGGTATACTATATACCCAGGGCATAGGTACCCCAGAGGCCTACCAGGGGCTGCAGCATATATTGTGCCACCCCTGGGAAGCCTTTTAAAATGACACCACAGGTCTGCTACAGCATCCTGTGTAAGGTGGTGTATGCATCCCTTACTGAGATATAGGTTCCCTATATCTCTCCATATCACTGCACATGTAAACCTATCAGTCACCCCTATGGCAGGCCTTAACAATCCTGAAGGCAGGGTGCTGGTTTTCATGTGAGAGGGTGCCCATGCATGAGCAGAGCCCCTCTGCAGCATTCGAAATCTTCACTCCGGGGTTGTTTGTGATGCAGCCAGACCATATACTCTTAAGTGCATTATGACCTCGCGGTAAATGCTAACTTGAGAATGGCTGCATGGAAACATGTCGTGTTTGGTGTCAAACACCTTGGAATCATACCTCCATCCCAGTACTGGGGTGAGAGGTATGATTCCTCCCTTCTAGAGGGAGCAACATGGCACCACCGGTACACCCGGTACCAGCTTAACAGAACCCTGGCATCAAAAAATGGATGCTGCAGCCACAGACACGAGTCTGCCCTCCTGCTGCTGGACGAAATGCCGGCAGGCGAGGCCTGGACAATAGGTTTCCTGTCACAGGGAGGTGTGACCACCTCCCAGACAGGCTTTAGTGTATTGGGGCTGGGTGGGTGCACTCCAAGAGTGCTTTGAAGTCTGCACTGGGGGCACATTTGGTGTCCCTGTTCATAGTCCAGTTCAAACCGGTGGCAGGGGTGCGCAGCCCCTGCTCTGGCGCGAAACTGGACAAAGGAAATGGGTGTAGCCACCCCTCTTTCCTGACCCTCCCATAGGTGGGTCCCCAGAGTTTGTCCCACCCCTTACTTGGGTATAAAGTAGGAACCCCTGACTACAGGACTTTAGATTACACCTGGACTAAACTCTGACACAGAAACCAAGTACTTCGACGATCTACACTACGCTGGATGACTGAAGAATCTCCCTTGGAGTAAAGGAGTTACTCCCCTGCAAGGCAGGCACCTTTAATGCAACTGACCAGTTGGCATCTCCGAAGCTCCGACGGACTCCGAAGAATATTGCCACACAGGAGGTGGGTTTTCCAAGCTCTTAGAGGTCGATCTGTGCCCACAGCAAGTCTGAGGCCCGTATCCCTCGTGGTGACCGTGCAACCCGACCCCCTGGGCACCGTGTTCATTTGCAGAAGCATCAGCTTTCCAGCAACCCCTGAGGCTGAGCTTTGGGTTACCTGTAGCCCTGACCCCAAGCAGTGATCACACTGAAGATTGCTGGCCTACACTCAACGAGTGTTCCGTGGGCCGACATTTTGTGATTCCTCTTGAGGTCCCTTTGCGATCCCTGGTCCGTTGACCTGTGGGTCCCGAAGAAGGCAACACTAACTTTAATTGAACTTCCCTGGTTGCTCCAGACGTGCCCTGACTCTCCATTGCTTCGGGAGTCCCCAGGACCTTGCTGGTCCTCACAGAAGCATCTTTTCTCTTCCTGCATGGGATGCTGTTGCCATGGCTTGTTGTGTTCAATCTGAGCACCGACACGCCAGCACTCGACATCCTTTGTGGTACAGCTCGAATCCGGCTCCTGGTTGTTCTCGAACATCTCCTGGACCCTGTGGCTGCAGAGTCAAGCTTCACCTCTTCGCACCTGAAGCACCCGACATCGGTGGGCATTCGATTGCTCCGCTCCTGGTCACTGGCTAGTGACCCAGACTCTGTCTCCTCTGCTTTCAGGTTCTTCACATCTTCGATCCAGGCTTGGATCACCCCGGACACTTTTCTTTTTCACGGCAGCAGCCCTTTGCAGCAGATCGCCATTGAAAACAACGACGATTCCCGACACCCTTTGACACCTATGCACCCGGCTTCCCTGGGTGAGGTAACTCGAGTACTATGGTGCTCCCGTGGGTGTTGGCCCTAGAACCCCTTAAGTCTAAAGGGGTTTGCTCAAAGTCCTCTCCTAAGTGTCCTTTTGCTTTAAAATTCCAACCGCAACTTTCCGCATAGAATCCTACGGCGCTCGCGGCTGTGTTCTCACACTGCACACGTCCCCCGTGGGTCTCCTGTGTCACTACCTTGGGTGGTTCCTTGGGGTCCCAGCGATTCTACGTGCTCTAGGCACTGTGTCTAGTCAAGTCGTGGTTCTTATACCACTTTCTTAATATATGGTTTGGTCCCCCCTGGGGCCCATTGTATATTGTGCTATTTACTGTCGTTTTAATACTGTGATATTGTGTATCTTGGACTCTAATCTCATAAAGAGATTAGTAGTGAGTATCTAGAAATAAATACATATATTTTATATATACCTGGTGTGGGTCTCCTTTCATTTGGTCATTCAAGAGGTTATAATCTGGTAAACCAAGCTGTTTTACACTCCTTCAAGACTTAGCCTGAAGGCTGCTCTCCATAGCTACCACTAGGATAGCTTTCAATAAAGGTTGTCTTTAAACCTATCATCAATAAGGGTCGTTTGGACTGGTGCAAGGTGCCCACTATAACTAGTGGACAGCATATGCCAGGCCAACTTCTCACATTGGTAAAGTAGGCAAACAACGATTGCAACACAGGAATGACACATAGCCAGGGGGGGGGGGGGCTCCTCCTAAATGGCAGAGGAGCTTCGCACTGCCTGCTGTGAGCGCAGCAGGCAAACACAAATAAATAAAATGGCATAATAATGCCATTTTATCTTGCCATTAACTTGGGCTGTGTACAGCGCGAGCGTGAGGCATGGGGGCGGGCTGAATCCTGCCATTGCAGGATAACTGCTGCCTCTTAAAGTGTGCAGGTCGGCTTGGCCGGCTGGCTACCTACGGCCAGCCCGACATGTGCACTGTAGACCCAGCAATCCCCGGGCTGTTCCAGGATTGGTCAGGATTTGCGTTCCATTGGGCAGGAAGGGAAGTCCTTCCCTTTCCTGCTCGTAGACACCACCATCGCCAGGAGGGCAGTGTCACACCGGGCGGAAGCATAATTTGTGGTGAGTTGGACACATCGCGGGTCTCCATATTTATGTATTCCCAGCCACCACTGCACATAACCTTCCCATTATTACACATTTAGATATGTTGAAGAGGCTGGAGGACTGACTGAGAATAGGATGTTACAGGAAAAAACCCAAAATGTATTCAGCATCAGTGCGCTGACTGTCCTGCGAAGTGACATTTGAAAGCTGCCTGCCAGTGGGGGAGGAAGGAAGGCCCATAGGGGTGGGATGGGTGAGGGTGGGACTGGTATTTCAGTTTTTGAACTTAGTAACAGAGTGTTAGGGACAGGGAGTGATTCTTGTAACCAACAGCTCTCAGCGCTGAATCCTGCCTCCCTTGGGCCTCTTATCCATGTTCAAGCGCTGTGAGGCTCGAGTGAGAGGGGAGGACTGGGCCTTGCAGTGCTGAATCCTGCCTTCCTTGGGCCTCTTATCCATGTTCAAGCGCTGTGAGGCTCGAGTGAGAGATGACTACCCCCTGGGCCTTGCAGCGCTGAATCCTGCCTCCCTTGGGCCTCTTATCCATGTTCAAGCGCTGTGAGGCTCGAGTGAGGGGGGAGGACTGGGCCTTGCAGCGCTGAATCCTGCCTCCCTTGGGCTTCTTATCCATGTTCAAGCGCTGTGAGAAGTTGGCCTGGTATATGCTGTCCACTAATTATAGTGGGCACCTTGCACCAGTCCAAACAACCCCTTATTGGAGATAGGTTAAAGACAACCTTTATTGAAAGCTATCCTAGTGGTAGCTATGGAGAGCAGCCTTCAGGCTAAGTCTTGAAGGAATGTAAAGCAGCTTGTTTTACCAGTCTATAATCTCTTGAGTGCCCAAAGGAAAGAGGACCACACCAGGTATATATATAAAATATATGTATTTAGTCTTAAACACACCCCTCTAGTCTCTTTATGAGGCTAGAGTTCGAAGTACATAAGTTACAAGTCAGTTATCAACAGTAATTGCACAAATACACGTTTGAGCCCTAGGGGCGTACCAAACCATATACCAATAAAGTGGTATAAGAACCATGACTGAGCTAGACACAAGGCCTAGAGCCTGTAGAAGTGCTTGGACCCCAAGGAACCACCCAAGGTAGTGACACAGGGGACCCACGGGGGACGCGTGCAGTGTGAGAACACAGCCGCGAGCCACCGTTAACTT
Organism: Calotriton arnoldi; assembly: GCA_963921515.1. NCBI lineage: Eukaryota > Metazoa > Chordata > Amphibia > Caudata > Salamandridae > Calotriton > Calotriton arnoldi. The sequence continues at coordinate 783,110 of CAWUFW010000544.1, read as the reverse complement.
CTATGGGGAAAGTCGCGATTGGATTTTTAAAAGGAAAGGACACTTAGAGGAGGACTTGGAGCAAATCCCTTTAGAACTAGGCAGTTCTAGAGTCAATACCCACGGGAGCACCGGAGTACTCGAGTTACCTCACCCAGGAAGCCGGGTGCATAGGTGTCTTTTGTCGTCGGGTTTTGTCGTCGTTTTCAATGGCGATCTGCTGCAGCAGGCTGCTGGTGACCAAGTCGAAAGTGTCCGGGTGGATCCAAGGGTGGATCGAAGATCTGAAGAACCTGAAAGCAGAGGGGATAGAGTCTGGGTCACTAGCCAGTGACCAGGAAGGCGATGAGCAGATGCCCACCGATGTCGGGTGCTTCAGGTAGGTTGACGGTCATCTTGACTCTTCAGCCCCGAGGTCCAGGAGGCGTCGACGACAACCAGGAGCTGGATTTGAGCTGTCCCACGAGGTCTGTCGATTGCTGAGGTGTCGGCGACCAGATTGGACCCAAAAAGCCTTGGCAACGGCAAGTCACGTGGAAACAAAGAAAAGATGTTGATGCAGACCAGCAAGGTCTGAGGGACTCACCCAGCAAGGGTAAGTCAGGGCACGTCTGGAGCAACCAGGAAAGCCCAAGCAGAAGAAGAGTTGCCTTCGGGAGGGCCCACTAGCCAACGGACTAGCGACCGCAAAGGAGCCTCGAGTGGACGCACTTGGAGCTGGCTCACAGGACACTCGGGAAGTGGAGGCCAGTGATCTTCGGTGCAGTCGATGCTGGAGGCAGGGGCTACTCGGAGCCCAAAGCACAACTTCGTGGAAGACCAGGAAGAGGATGCACTTGCAAAAGTTTTTGGTGTCCAGGGGTCACGGTTCCACGTTACCCACGACAGCTACGGGCCTCAGCTTCGCTGGAGACTCAGGGCAGCCTCGGGGAAGTCTGGAAATCTACCTCTGGTGTTGCAAAGACTTCGGCGTCCGGCGAGAGCTTCAGCGATGCAGACCGGACAATTGCTTCTTAGGTGCCTGCCAAGCATGGGAGTCACTCCTTGACCCCAAGGGAGATTCTTCAGTCCTATAATCTTGAAGTAGAGCGTCGAAGGTCCAGGATTCAGTGTCAGAGTTTCGTCCAGGGATATCTAAAGTCCTAAGGACTGGGGTCCCATACTTATACTAAGTTAGGGGGTTGGACATACTCTGGGGACCCACCTATGGGAGGGTCAGGGCAGAGGGGTGGTTACACCCATTTCCTTTGTCCAGTTTCACGCCAGAGCAGGGGCAGGTAGCCCCTGCAACCGGTTTGAACTGGCATATGCACAGGGACACCAAATGTGCCCCCAGTGCAGGACTTCTGAGCACCAGAGAGTGCTCCCGCCCAGCCCCAATACACATTATCCTGTCTGGGGAGGTGGTTACACCTCCATGCAACAGGAAACCTATTGTCCAGGCCTCCCCTGCCGGAGTTTCAGTCAGCAGCAGGAGGCCAGACCCGTGTCTGTGGCAGCGGCATCCATTTTGTGATGCCAGGGCTCTGTAAAGAAGTTACCGGGTAGGCCGGTGGGTACATGTCTCTCCCTCTAGAAGGGTGGAATGCTACCCCCGCCACCAGGACTGGCGGGGGGTAGTATTCCAAGATGTTTGACACCAAACACGACATGTTTTGGTGCAGCCAGTCCAAAGTTAGCATTGTACCGCGAGGATATAATGCACTTAAGAGTATATGGTCAGGCTGTACCACAAACAGCATCAGAGGAGGGACTCCGAACGCTGCAGAGGGGCTCTGCTCATGCAGGGGCACCCTCTCACATAAAAACCAAGCACTCTGCCTTTAGGATTGTAAAGGCCTGCCATAGGAGTGGCTTATAGGTTTATATGTGTGTGCATTGGTAGTGATACAGGTAGCCTATATCACAGTAAGGGGTGCATGCACCACCTTACCCAGGCTGAAGTAGCAGACCTGTGGTGTCATTTTGGCTGGCCTTCCAGGGGTGGCATAATACATGCTTCAGCCCCTGGCAGGCCTCTGGGGTACCTAGGCCCTGGGTACATAGTATACCATATACTAGGAACTTACAAGGGCACTCCAGATTCCAATCAAAGATGTACCTAAGGTACATGGAAACCATTTTAGAGAGGAAGCAGCTAGGCTGGGGTTCTGATTAGCAGTGCCCCAGCCAGACTAAAGTTGAAAAACAGTGAAGCATCAGCAAAAAGTGGGGGTACCCATGTGAAGCAGATCCTACTCTCCTACACAACCCCCCCCCAAATGCAGGGACATTAAACTAACCTTGTCCAGTTGAGTCTTCATGTTCTAAGTGGAAGTACCTAGAGAGTTCATCTGCATTGGCATGGTTACTCCCAGGTCTATGTTCCACTGTAAAGTCCATCCCCTGGGAAATGGACCACCTAAGCAGTTTGGGGTTTTCACCCTTCATTTGTTTTAGCCATAAGAGGGGCTTATGGTCTGTTTGAACAAGGAAGTGAGTACCAAACAAGTATGGCCTCAACTTCTTCAGAGCCCAGACCACAGCAAAGGCCTCCCTCTCAATGGCTGACCAACGTTTCTCTCTAGGGGTCAGCCTTCTGCTAATAAAAGCTACTGGCTGATCCTGACCTTCATCATTCAATTGTGACAGTACAGCCCCTACCCCCAATTCAGATGCATCTGTTTGGACAATGAACTTCTTGGAGTAATCAGGACTCTGTAGGATGGGAGCAGTGCACATGGCCTGCTTCAGGTCATCAAATGCCTTTTGACAGTTAGCTGTCCACTGAACCTTTATGGGCATTTTCTTGGAAGTTAAGTCATTCAGGGGTGTCACTATTGATCCATACCCCTTGACAAATCTCCTATAGTACCCAGTCAGGCCTAAGAAGGCTCTCACCTGAGTCTGGGTAGTTGGAGCAACCCAGTCCATGATGGTCTGGATTTTGCTCTGCAGTGGTTGAACGTGGCCTCCACCTACAAGGTGGCCCAGGTACACAACCTGACTCTGCCCTATCTGGCACTTGGTGGCCTTGATAGTGAGGCCTGCCTTTTGCAGGGCCTCCAAAACATTTCTGAGGTGGACCAGGTGATCCTCGCAGGTGGAGCTAAAGACAGCAATATCATCTAGATATGCTGCACTATAGGCTTCCAGACCTGTAAGGACTGTATTCACCAACCTCTGAAAAGTGGCAGGTGCATTCTTCAAACCAAAGGGCATTACCACAAATTGATAGTGCCCACTAGGGGTTGAGAATGCTGTTTTTGGCTTTGCATCATCAGCTAGCCTGATCTGCCAGTAGCCAGCTGTTAGGTCAAATGTGCTTAGATACTTGGCTGAGGCCAAAGTGTCTATTAGCTCAACCGCCCTGGGTATTGGATGGGCATCAGTCCTAGTGACTGCATTGAGACCCCTGTAGTCCACACAAAACCTCATCTCTCTTTTCCCACCACTGGTGTGAGGTTTTGGCACAAGGACCACTGGACTAGCCCAAGGGCTATCTGAGAGTTCAATAACTCCCAAATCCAACATCTTCTGGACTTCTGTCCTGATACAGTCCCTGACATGGTCAGGTTGCCTATAAATCTTATTTTTAATAGGCAGACTGTCCCCAGTGTCCACTTTATGAGTGCACCAGGTGGTCTGACTTGGTGTCAGAGAGAACATATGCCTGAACTGATTGAGCACCTGTCTGCAATCAGTTTGCTGCTGGGCAGTGAAGCTGCCTGCCAAGGCTACACCATCCACTGACCCATCATCAGGGTTCTGTGAGAGCAGGTCAGGGAGTGGGTCACTCTCTTCCTCCTGTCCCTCATCAGTAGCCATGAGCAAGCCCATGTCTGCCCTGTCCACATATGGTTTCAATCTGTTGACATGGAGAACCCTGTGGGGGCTCCTGGGTGTTCCTAGGTCTACTAAATAGGTAACCTCACCCTTCTGTTCAACAATGGTATGGGGTCCACTCCATTTGTCTTGGAGAGCTGCTGGGGCCACTGGCTCAAACACCCATACCTTCTGTCCTGGCTGGTAAACAGTCAGTACAGCCTTTTGGTCATGCCAGGCTTTTTGCAGTTCCTGGCTAGCCTCAAGGTTTTTAGTTGCCTTTTTCATGTACTCAGCCATCCTGGAGCGGAGACCAAGTACATAGTCCACTATGTCCTGCTTTGGGGGCTTGAGAGGTAACTCCCATCCTTCCTTCACCAGGCACAATGGACCCCTGACAGGGTGACCAAACAAAAGTTCAAAAGGGCTGTAGCCAACCCCCTTTTGAGGCACCTCCCTGTATGCAAATAAAAGGCAGGGCAAGAGTATGTCCCATCTTCGCCTAAGCTTCTCTGGGAGCCCTTTAATCATGCCCTTCAAGGTTTTGTTGAATCTCTCAATTAAACCATTGCATTGTGGGTGATAGGGTGTGGTGAACTTGTAAGTCATTCCACACTCCTTCCACATTGCTTTCAAGTATCCAGACATAAAGTTTGCATCCCTGTCTGATACAACCTCCTTAGGGAAGCCCACTCTTGAGAAAATTCCCAGGAGGGCTCTTGCCACCACAGGTGCTGTAGTGGTCCTAAGGGGAATAGCCTCTGGGTACCTGGTGGCATGGTCCACCACCACCAGGATAAACCTGTGCCCAGATGCTGTTTGGGGATCCATGGGACCAACAATGTCAATCCCCACTCTTTCAAAGGGGACCCCCACCACAGGTAGTGGTATCAGGGGGGCCTTTGTAGTGCCACCTGCCTTGCCACTGGCCTGGCAGGTTACACAGGAGCGACAAAACTCCTTGGTGTCTTCAGACATGTGGGGCCAGTGAAAGTGAGGGACAATCCTGTCCCAAGTCTTGTTCTGGCCCAGGTGACCTGCTAAAGGAATGTCATGGGCTAGGGTCAGTAGGAAGCCCCTGAACTTCAGAGGTATAACCAACCTCCTGGTAGCACCAGGCTTGGGGTCTCTACACTCTGAGTACAAGAGTCCATCATCCCAATACACCTTATGGGGACCACTAGCATTCCCAGCAGCCTCAGCAGCAGCTTGCTGTCTGAGGGGTTCAAGAGAGGGGCAGCTCTGCTGCTCCTGGCTCAGATCTGCCCTGGAAGGGCCCCTGTCCCTAAGAACTCAACCTGATCAGGCTCAAGCTCCTCTGGGACAGTTCCTTCCTCAGGACTGAGATCATCTCCCTGAAGAGACTGATCTTCCTTCTGAGCCAAGGGGGAAGGCACTGCCTTTACCCTACTACTCCTCCTCTTGGATGGCACTTGGTCCATTGTTCCAGGATCCAAGGCCTGTTCAGTGTTAGGCATTTTGCTCTGTGACCTGGTCACAGCAAACACATCTGCAGGGATGCCCAGCATTTCTGCATGGGTCCTGAGCTCCACTTCTGCCCAAGCTGAAGTTTCTAGATCATTGCCAAGCAAGCATTCAACTGGTAGGTCTGCACTTACCACAACCTTCTTAAGGCCAGTTACCCATCCCCAGGAGAAGTTAACAACTGCCAGAGTATGGTCTGTTCTGACATTGCTAGCATTGGTCACTTGGTACATTTCACCAAGTATAATCTGCCCAGGATCCACAAGATCTTGTGTCACCATGGTGACACTTGCTCCTGTGTCCCTAAATGCCAAAGCCTCTTTTCCATTTATTAATGGCTGTTGCCTGTACTTGCCCAGATTACTGGGACTCACAGAGGAGATCACATCCATGCCTCCATCACAGACTAGGACAGCCTGAGTGAGTTCTCTGACCAGGCCAGAGCTCATCTCCTTACCCAGGGTCAACCCTACTAAACCCTTGGCTTGTGTACTCCCACCACCAATTGTAACTGCACTAGGGGGAACAGGTGCCTTAGGGGCATTGGTGGGGGCTGGAATAGAGTCTTTGGACTTGGTGCAATCACTGGTCCAGTGTGTCTTTTGCTTACAGACTTTGCACCATGGTTTCTTTTGGCCCTTCCCTTTGTTAGACTGTGAATCCCCACCTGAAGAAGATTTTTGGGGGCCTTGTGAAGACTTCTGGTCTTTACCCTTCTCCCCACCCTTGTCAGAGTTCTTAGAATCTTGCTTCTTTGGGTCACCACCTTGGTTCTGTACCTTCTGCCTCACCCTGGTTCTGACCCATTTGTCTGCCTTCTTTCCCAATTCTTGGGGAGAGGTCAGATCAGAGTCCACCAGGTACTGATGCAACAGCTGATTTTGACAGTTATTAAGAATCTGCTCCCTCATGATAAGATTGTACAATCCTTTGAAGTCACATACCTTACTGCCCACTAACCAACCTTCCAGAGCCTTAGCAGAACAATCAACAAAGTCCACCCAGTCTTGATTCTGTGCCTTTTGGGTATCTCTGAACTTTAACCTGTATTGTTCAGTTGTTAGGCCAAACCCATCAATCAATGCACTTTTTAAGACTGGATAATTATCAGCATCTTCTTCTCTAACAGAGAGGAGCTTATCTCTACCTTTGTCTGCAAAGGAGAGCCACAAGATTGCTTCCCACTGCTCCTGAGGGACCCTCTGTACTTTACAGGCCCTCTCCAGTGCAGTTATCCACTTGTGGATGTCATCCCCACTCTGGTAGGGAGGGACAATCTTGCTCAGGTTTCTATGGTCATAAGACCTTTCCCTACCACTAGGGAAGTTGCTGCCACCATTGGACTCTAGTCCCAACTTTTTTCTTTGCCTTTCAAGCTCTAGGGACTCCCTGTCTAAAGCCAACTGCTCTTTTCTGAGTCTCAACTGAGCTTCTCCATACTTGAGCAGTCTCTCTTTCCTCTCACTGGAGGATTCCCTCCTATGAGAGTAAACAGAGGTCCCTACTGAGGTGTCAGAGTGGTTAGACTCCTGAGAAGGAGATCTAGACCTTCTGGGCACACTCACAACTCTTCCTGGGGGGACAAAGGGGAGGTCATTCTGATCCTCCTCCTCATCCTCAGGAGTAGCTGCATTATCCAGGTCAAGGTCATTGTCACCTTCCTGGCCAGTTTCAGAGGTCAGGTCCTGGGGATTTTCATCCCTGGTCCCTTCCTCCTCTTCTGCCCCACCCTCTCTGCCTACCCTTGCAGACCCTATAGGTCTTCTGAGATCATCTAGCAGGAGCATCTCCATGAGACGTTGGGTGTTGGCACTTTTGCCTGTCTTCAACTTCCTAATCTTGCACAACTCTCTCAATTCCAAGAATGGGAGGTTGTCATATTTGGATGGCAGGAGCCCACTGGTTCCTGGTAGTGAAGACATTACTAGTGAGGTGTGGTGTATGCACTACCTACTCTAGTGTGGCCTACTAAACTCTCTTGAGTTGTAGAAAGGGTGTGCTAGCCCTTAACACACAACTCTAAGTTCAGTAGAACTTACTGTATACTAAGCTTGTTTTATATGTACCTAAGGTACCCTTAGTGGTTTTCAGTTGATCAATTCAATTGAGATTATCTGGTAAAACAATAGCAAGCTGGAATCCCACACGCTGCACACCAATGTGAGAAGTTGGCCTGGTATATGCTGTCCACTAATTAGAGTGGGCACCTTGCACCAGTTCAAACAACCCCTTATTGGAGATAGGTTAAAGACAACCTTTATTGAAAGCTATCCTAGTGGTAGCTTATGGAGAGCAGCCTTCAGGCTAAGTCTTGAAGGAATGTAAAGCAGCTTGTTTTACCAGTCTATAATCTCTTGAGTGATCAAATGAAAGAGGACCACACCAGCTATATATATAAAATATATGTATTTAGTCTTAAACACACCCCTCTAGTCTCTTTATGAGGCTAAAGTTCGAAGTACATAAGTTACAAGTCAGTTATCAACAGTAATAGCACAAATACACGTTTGAGCCCTAGGGGCGTACCAAACCATATACCAATAAAGTGGTATAAGAACCACGACTGAGCTAGACACAAGGCCTAGAGCCTGTAGAAGTGCTTGGACCCCAAGGAACCACCCAAGGTAGTGACACAGGGGACCCACGGGGGACGCGTGCAGTGTGAGAACACAGCCGCGAGCCACCGTTAACTTCTATGGGGAAAGTCGCGATTGGATTTTTAAAAGGAAAGGACACTTAGAGGAGGACTTGGAGCAAATCCCTTTAGAACTAGGCAGTTCTAGAGTCAATACCCACGGGAGCACCGGAGTACTCGAGTTACCTCACCCAGGGAAGCCGGGTGCATAGGTGTCTTTTGTCGTCGGGTTTCGTCGTCGTTTTCAATGGCGATCTGCTGCAGCAGGCTGCTGGTGACCAAATCGAAAGTGTCCGGGTGGATCCAAGGGTGGATCGAAGATCTGAAGAACCTGAAAGCAGAGGGGACAGAGTCTGGGTCACTAGCCAGTGACCAGGAAGGCGATGAGCAGATGCCCACCGATGTCGGGTGCTTCAAGTAGGTTGACAGTCGTCTTGACTCTTCAGCCACGAGGTCCAGGAGGCATCGACGACAACCAGGAGCTGGATTCGAGTGGTCCCACAATGTCTGTCAATTGCTGCGGTGTCGGCGACCGGATTGGACCCAACAAGCCTTGGCAACGGCAAGTCACGTGGAAACAAAGAAAGGACGTTGATGCAGACCAGCAAGGTCTGAGGGACTCACCCAGCGAGGGTAAGTCAGGGCACGTCTGGAGCAACGAGGAAAGCCCAAGCAGAAGAAGAGTTGCCTTCGGGAGGGCCCACTAGCCAACGGACTAACAACCGCGAAGGAGCCTCGAGTGGACGCACTTGGAGCTGGCTCACAGGACACTCGTGAAATGGAGGCCAGTGATCTTCAGTGCAGTCGGTGCTGGAGGCGGGGGCTACTCGGAGCCCAAAGCAAAACTTCATGGGAGACCAGGAAGAGGATGCACTTGCAAAAGTTCTCGGTGTCCAGGGGTCACGGTTCCACGTTACCCATGTTACCCACGACAGCTACGGGCCTCAGCTTCGCTGGGGACTCAGGGCAGCCTCGGGGAAGTCTGGAAATCCACCTCTGGTGTTGCAAAGACTTCGGCGTGCAGCACGAGCTTCAGCAATGCAGACTGGACAATTGCTTCTTAGGTGCCTGCCAAGCAGGGGAGTCACTCCTTGACCCCAAGGGAGATTCTTCAGTCCTATAATCTTGAAGTAGAGCGTCGAAGGTCCAGGATTCAGTGTCAGAGTTTCGTCCAGGGATATCTAAAGTCCTAAGGACTGGGGTCCCATACTTATACTAAGTTAGGGGGTTGGACATACTCTGGGGACCCACCTATGGGAGGGTCAGGGAAGAGGGGTGGATACACTCATTCCCTTTGTCCAGTTTCACGCCAGAGCAGGGGCAGGTAGCCCCTGCAACCGGTTTGAACTGGCATATGCACAGGGACACCAAATGTGCCCCCAGTGCAGGACTTCTGAGCACCAGAGAGTGCTCCCGCCCAGGCCCAATACACATTATCCTGTCTGGGGAGGTGGTTACACCTCCCTGCAACAGGAAACCTATTGTCCAGGCCTCCCCTGCCGGAGTTTCAGTCAGCAGCAGGAGGCCAGACCCGTGTCTGTGGCAGCGGCATCCATTTTGTGATGCCAGGGCTCTGTAAAGAAGTTACCGGGTAGGCCGGTGGGTACATGTCTCTCCCTCTAGAAGGGTGGAATGCTACCCCCGCCGCCAGGACTGGCGGGGGGTAGTATTCCAAGATGTTTGACACCAAACACGACATGTTTTGGTGCAGCCAGTCCAAAGTTAGCATTGTACCGCGAGGATATAATGCACTTAAGAGTATATGGTCAGGCTGTACCACAAACAGCATCATAGGAGGGACTCCGAACGCTGCAGAGGGGCTCTGCTCATGCAGGGGCACCCTCTCACATAAAAACCAAGCACTCTGCCTTTAGGATTGTAAAGGCCTGCCAAAGGAGTGGCTTATAGGTTTATATGTGTGTGCATTGGTAGTGATACAGGTAGCCTATATCACAGTAAGGGGTGCATGCACCACCTTACCCAGGCTGCAGTAGCAGACCTGTGGTGTCATTTTGGCTGGCCTTCCAGGGGTGGCATAATACATGCTTCAGCCCCTGGCAGGCCTCTGGGGTACCTAGGCCCTGGGTACATAGTATACCATATACTAGGGACTTACAAGGGCACTCCAGATTCCAATCAGAGATGTGCCTAAGGCACATGGAAACCATTTTAGAGAGGAAGCAGCTAGGCTGGGGTTCTGATTAGCAGGGCCCCAGCCAGACTAAAGTCGAAAAACAGTGAAGCATCAGCAAAAAAGGGGGGTACCCATGTGAAGCAGATCCTACTCTCCTACACCACCTCCCTTGGACCTCTTATCTATGTTCAAGCGCTGTGAGGCTTCAGTGAGGGAGGACTGGGTCTTGCAGCGCTGAGTCCTGCCTCCCTTGGGCCTCTTATCCATGTTCAAGCGCTGTGAGGCTCAAGTGAGGGAGGACTACTCCCTGGACCTTGCAGCGCTGAATCCTGCCTCCCTTGGGATTCTTATCCATGTTCAAGCTCTGTGAGGCTCGAGTGAGGGAGGACTGGGTCTTGCAGCGCTGAGTCCTACCTCCCTTGGGCCTCTTATCCATGTTCAAGCGCTGTGAGGCTCGAGTGAGGGAGGACTGGGCCTTGCAGTGCTGAATCCTGCCTCCCTTGGGCCTCTTATCCATGTTGAAGCGCTGTGAGGCTCAAGTGAGGGGGGAGGGCTGGGCCTTGCAGCGCTGAATCCTGCCTCCCTTGGGCCTCTTATCCATGTTCAAGCGCTGTGAGGCTCGAGTGAGAGAGGACTACCCCCTGGGTCTGGCAGCGCTGAATCCTGCCTCCCTTGGGCCTCTTATCCATGTTCAAGCTCTGTGAGGCTGAAGTGAGGGAGGACTGGGCCTTGCAGCGAGGAATCCTGCCTCCCGCCTGTGAGAAGTTGGCCTGGTATATGCTGTCCACTAATTAGAGTGGGCACCTTGCACCAGTCCAAACAACCCCTTATTGGAGATAGGTTAAAGACAACCTTTATTGAAAGCTATCCTAGTGGTAGCTATGGAGAGCAGCCTTCAGGCTAAGTCTTGAAGGAATGTAAAGCAGCTTGTTTTACCAGTCTATAATCTCTTGAGTGACCAAATGAAAGAGGACCACACCAGGTATATATATAAAATATATGTATTTAGTCTTAAACACACCCCTCTAGTCTCTTTATGAGGCTAGAGTTCGAAGTACATAAGTTACAAGTCAGTTATCAACAGTAATTGCACAAATACACGTTTGAGCCCTAGGGGCGTACCAAACCATATACCAATAAAGTGGTATAAGAACCACGACTGAGCTAGACACAAGGCCTAGGGCCTGTAGAAGTGCTTGGACCCCAAGGAACCACCCAAGGTAGTGACACAGGGGACCCACGGGGGACGCGTGCAGTGTGAGAACACAGCCGCGAGCCACCGTTAACTTCTATGGGGAAAGTCGCGATTGGATTTTTAAAAGGAAAGGACACTTAGAGGAGGACTTGGAGCAAATCCCTTTAGAACTAGGCAGTTCTAGAGTCAATACCCACGGGAGCACCGGAGTACTCGAGTTACCTCACCCAGGGAAGCCGGGTGCATAGGTGTCTTTTGTCGTCGGGTTTCGTCGTCGTTTTCAATGGCGATCTGCTGCAGCAGGCTGCTGGTGACCAATTCGAAAGTGTCCGGGTGGATCCAAGGGTGGATCGAAGATCTGAAGAACCTGAAAGCAGAGGGGATAGAGTCTGGGTCACTAGCCAGTGACCAGGAAGACGATGAGCAGATACCCACCGATGTCGGGTGCTTCAGGTAGGTTGACGTTCGTCTTGACTCTTCAGCCACGAGGTCCAGGAGGCGTCGACGACAACCAGGAGCTGGATTCGAGCTGTCCCACGACGTTTGTCGATTGCTGAGGTGTCGGCGACCAGATTGGACCCAAAAAGCCTTGGCAACGGCAAGTCACGTGGAAACAAAGAAAAGACGTTGATGCAGACCAGCAAGGTCTGAGGGACTCACCCAGCAAGGGTAAGTCAGGGCACGTCTGGAGCAACCAGGAAAGCCCAAGCAGAAGAAGAGTTGCCTTCGGGAGGGCCCACTAGCCAACGGCCTAGCGACCGCAAAGGAGCCTCGAGTGGACGCCCTTGGAGCTGGCTCACAGGACACTCATGAAGTGGAGGCCAGTGATCTTCGGTGGAGTCGATGCTGGAGGCGGGGGATACTCGGAGCCCAAAGCACAACTTCGTGGAAGACCAGAAAGAGGATGCACTTGCAAACGTTCTCGGTGTCCAGGGGTCACGGTTCCACGTTACCCACGACAGCTACGGGCCTCAGCTTTGCTGGAGACTCAGGGCAGCCTCGGGGAAGTCTGGAAATCTACCTCTGGTGTTGCAAAGACTTCGGCGTCCGGCGAGAGCTTCAGCGATGCAGACCGGACAATTGCTTCTTAGGTGCCTGCCAAGCAGGGGAGTCACTCCTTGACCCCAAGGAAGATTCTTCAGTCCTATAATCTTGAAGTAGAGCGTCGAAGGTCCAGGATTCAGTGTCAGAGTTTCGTCCAGGGATATCTAAAGTCCTAAGGACTGGGGTCCCATACTTATACTAAGTTAGGGGGTTGGACATACTCTGGGGACCCACCTATGGGAGGGTCAGGGAAGAGGGGTGGTTACACCCATTTCCTTTGTCCAGTTTCACGCCAGAGCAGGGGCAGGTAGCCCCTGCAACAGGTTTGAACTGGCATATGCACAGGGACACCAAATGTGCCCCCAGTGCAGGACTTCTGAGCACCAGAGAGTGCTCCCGCCCAGCCCCAATACACATTATCCTGTCTGGGGAGGTGGTTACACCTCCATGCAACAGGAAACCTATTGTCCAGGCCTCCCCTGCCGGAGTTTCAGTCAGCAGCAGGAGGCCAGACCCGTGTCTGTGGCAGCGGCATCCATTTTGTGATGCCAGGGCTCTGTAAAGAAGTTACCGGGTAGGCCGGTGGGTACATGTCTCTCCCTCTAGAAGGGTGGAATGCTACCCCCGCCGCCAGGACTGGCGGGGGGGTAGTATTCCAAGATGTTTGACACCAAACACGACATGTTTTGGTGCAGCCAGTCCAAAGTTAGCATTGTACCGCGAGGATATAATGCACTTAAGAGTATATGGTCAGGCTGTACCACAAACAGCATCAGAGGAGGGACTCGAACGCTGCAGAGGGGCTCTGCTCATGCAGGGGCACCCTCTCACATAAAAAGCAAGCACTCTGCCTTTAGGATTGTAAAGGCCTGCCATAGGAGTGGCTTATAGGTTTATATGTGTGTGCATTGGTAGTGATACAGGTAGCCTATATCACAGTAAGGGGTGCATGCACCACCTTACCCAGGCTGAAGTAGCAGACCTGTGGTGTCATTTTGGCTGGCCTTCCAGGGGTGGCATAATACATGCTTCAGCCCCTGGCAGGCCTCTGGGGTACCTAGGCCCTGGGTACATAGTATACCATATACTAGGGACTTACAAGGGCACTCCAGATTCCAATCAAAGATGTACCTAAGGTACATGGAAACCATTTTAGAGAGGAAGCAGCTAGGCTGGGGTTCTGATTAGCAGGGCCCCAGCCATACTAAAGTCGAAAAACAGTGAAGCATCAGCAAAAAGTGGGGGTACCCATGTGAAGCAGATCCTACTCTCCTACACAACCCCCCCCAAACGCAGGGACATTAAACTAACCTTGTCCAGTTGAGTCTTCATGTTCTAAGTGGAAGTACCTAGAGAGTTCATCTGCATTGGCATGGTTACTCCCAGGTCTATGTTCCACTGTAAAGTCCATCCCCTGTAGGGAAATGGACCACCTTAAGCAGTTTGGGGTTTTCACCCTTCATTTGTTTTAGCCATAAGAGGGGCTTATGGTCTGTTTGAACAAGGAAGTGAGTACCAAACAAGTATGGCCTCAACTTCTTCAGAGCCCAGACCACAGCAAAGGCCTCCCTCTCAATGGCTGACCAACGTTTCTCTCTAGGGGTCAGCCTTCTGCTAATAAAAGCTACTGGCTGATCCTGACCTTCATCATTCAATTGTGACAGTACAGCCCCTACCCCCAATTCAGATGCATCTGTTTGGACAATGAACTTCTTGGAGTAATCAGGACTCTGTAGGATGGGAGCAGTGCACATGGCCTGCTTCAGGTCATCAAATGCCTTTTGACAGTTAGCTGTCCACTGAACCTTTTGGGCATTTTCTTGGAAGTTAAGTCATTCAGGGGTGTCACTATTGATCCATACCCCTTGACAAATCTCCTATAGTACCCAGTCAGGCCTAAGAAGGCTCTCACCTGAGTCTGGGTAGTTGGAGCAACCCAGTCCATGATGGTCTGGATTTTGCTCTGCAGTGGTTGAACGTGGCCTCCACCTACAAGGTGGCCCAGGTACACAACCTGACTCTGCCCTATCTGGCACTTGGTGGCCTTGATAGTGAGGCCTGCCTTTTGCAGGGCCTCCAAAACATTTCTGAGGTGGACCAGGTGATCCTCGCAGGTGGAGCTAAAGACAGCAATATCATCTAGATATGCTGCACTATAGGCTTCCAGACCTGTAAGGACTGTATTCACCAACCTCTGAAAAGTGGCAGGTGCATTCTTCAAACCAAAGGGCATTACCACAAATTGATAGTGCCCACTAGGGGTTGAGAATGCTGTTTTTGGCTTTGCATCATCAGCTAGCCTGATCTGCCAGTAGCCAGCTGTTAGGTCAAATGTGCTTAGATACTTGGCTGAGGCCAAAGTGTCTATTAGCTCAACCGCCCTGGGTATTGGATGGGCATCAGTCCTAGTGACTGCATTGAGACCCCTGTAGTCCACACAAAACCTCATCTCTCTTTTCCCACCACTGGTGTGAGGTTTTGGCACAAGGACCACTGGACTAGCCCAAGGGCTATCTGAGAGTTCAATAACTCCCAAATCCAACATCTTCTGGACTTCTGTCCTGATACAGTCCCTGACATGGTCAGGTTGCCTATAAATCTTATTTTTAATAGGCAGACTGTCCCCAGTGTCCACTTTATGAGTGCACCAGGTGGTCTGACTTGGTGTCAGAGAGAACATATGCCTGAACTGATTGAGCACCTGTCTGCAATCAGTTTGCTGCTGGGCAGTGAAGCTGCCTGCCAAGGCTACACCATCCACTGACCCATCATCAGGGTTCTGTGAGAGCAGGTCAGGGAGTGGGTCACTCTCTTCCTCCTGTCCCTCATCAGTAGCCATGAGCAAGCCCATGTCTGCCCTGTCCACATATGGTTTCAATCTGTTGACATGGAGAACCCTGTGGTGGCTCCTGGGTGTTCCTAGGTCTACTAAATAGGTAACCTCACCCTTCTGTTCAACAATGGTATGGGGTCCACTCCATTTGTCTTGGAGAGCTGCTGGGGCCACTGGCTCAAACACCCATACCTTCTGTCCTGGCTGGTAAACAGTCAGTACAGCCTTTTGGTCATGCCAGGCTTTTTGCAGTTCCTGGCTAGCTTCAAGGTTTTTAGTTGCCTTTTTCATGTACTCAGCCATCCTGGAGCGGAGACCAAGTACATAGTCCACTATGTCCTGCTTTGGGGGCTTGAGAGGTAACTCCCATCCTTCCTTCACCAGGCACAATGGACCCCTGACAGGGTGACCAAACAAAAGTTCAAAAGGGCTGTAGCCAACCCCCTTTTGAGGCACCTCCCTGTATGCAAATAAAAGGCAGGGCAAGAGTATGTCCCATCTTCGCCTAAGCTTCTCTGGGAGCCCTTTAATCATGCCCTTCAAGGTTTTGTTGAATCTCTCAATTAAACCACTGCATTGTGGGTGATAGGGTGTGGTGAACTTGTAAGTCATTCCACACTCCTTCCACATTGCTTTCAAGTATCCAGACATAAAGTTTGCATCCCTGTCTGATACAACCTCCTTAGGAAGCCCACTCTTGAGAAAATTCCCAGGAGGGCTCTTGCCACCACAGGTGCTGTAGTGGTCCTAAGGGGAATAGCCTCTGGGTACCTGGTGGCATGGTCCACCACCACCAGGATAAACCTGTGCCCAGATGCTGTTTGGGGATCCATGGGACCAACAATGTCAATCCCCACTCTTTCAAAGGGGACCCCCACCACAGGTAGTGGTATCAGGGGGGCCTTTGTAGTGCCACCTGCCTTGCCACTGGCCTGGCAGGTTACACAGGAGCGACAAAACTCCTTGGTGTCTTCAGACATGTGGGGCCAGTGAAAGTGAGGGACAATCCTCTCCCAAGTCTTGTTCTGGCCCAGGTGACCTGCTAAAGGAATGTCATGGGCTAGGGTCAGTAGGAAGCCCCTGAACTTCAGAGGTATAACCAACCTCCTGGTAGCACCAGGCTTGGGGTCTCTACACTCTGAGTACAAGAGTCCATCATCCCAATACACTTTATGGGGACCACTAGCATTCCCAGCAGCCTCAGCAGCAGCTTGCTGTCTGAGGGGTTCAAGAGAGGGGCAGCTCTGCTGCTCCTGGCTCAGATCTGCCCTGGAAGGGCCCCCTGTCCCTAAGAACTCAACCTGATCAGGCTCAAGCTCCTCTGGGACAGTTCCTTCCTCAGGACTGAGATCATCTCCCTGAAGAGACTGATCTTCCTTCTGAGCCAAGGGGGAAGGCACTGCCTTTACCCTACTACTCCTCCTCTTGGATGGCACTTGGTCCATTGTTCCAGGATCCAAGGCCTGTTCAGTGTTAGGCATTTTGCTCTGTGACCTGGTCACAGCAAACACATCTGCAGGGATGCCCAGCATTTCTGCATGGGTCCTGAGCTCCACTTCTGCCCAAGCTGAAGTTTCTAGATCATTGCCAAGCAAGCATTCAACTGGTAGGTCTGCACTTACCACAACCTTCTTAAGGCCAGTTACCCATCCCCAGGAAAAGTTAACAACTGCCAGAGTATGGTCTGTTCTGACATTGCTAGCATTGGTCACTTGGTACATTTCACCAAGTATAATCTGCCCAGGATCCACAAGATCTTGTGTCACCATGGTGACACTTGCTCCTGTGTCCCTAAATGCCAAAGCCTCTTTTCCATTTATTAATGGCTGTTGCCTGTACTTGCCCAGATTACTGGGACTCACAGAGGAGGTCACATCCATGCCTCCATCACAGACTAGGACAGCCTGAGTGAGTTCTCTGACCAGGCCAGAGCTCATCTCCTTACCCAGGGTCAACCCTACTAAACCCTTGGCTTGTGTACTCCCACCACCAATTGTAACTGCACGAGGGGGAACAGGTGCCTTAGGGGCATTGGTGGGGGCTGGAATAGAGTCTTTGGACTTGGTGCAATCACTGGTCCAGTATGTCTTTTGCTTACAGACTTTGCACCATGGTTTCTTTTGGCCCTTCCCTTTGTTAGACTGTGAATCCCCACCTGAAGAAGATTTTTGGGGGCCTTGTGAAGACTTCTGGTCTTTACCCTTCTCCCCACCCTTGTCAGAGTTCTTAGAATCTTGCTTCTTTGGGTCACCACATTGGTTCTGTACCTTCTGCCTCACCCTGGTTCTGACCCCTTTGTCTGCCTTCTTTCCCAATTCTTGGGGAGAGGTCAGATCAGAGTCCACCAGGTACTGATGCAACAGCTGATTTTGACAGTTATTAAGAATCTGCTCCCTCATGATAAGATTGTACAATCCTTTGAAGTCACATACCTTACTGCCCACTAACCAACCTTCCAGAGCCTTAGCAGAACAATCAACAAAGTCCACCCAGTCTTGATTCTATGCCTTTTGGGTATCTCTGAACTTTAACCTGTATTGTTCAGTTGTTAGGCCAAACCCATCAATCAATGCACTTTTTAAGACTGGATAATTATCAGCATCTTCTTCTCTAACAGAGAGGAGCTTATCTCTACCTTTGTCTGCAAAGGAGAGCCACAAGATTGCTGCCCACTGCTCCTGAGGGACCCTCTGTACTTTACAGGCCCTCTCCAGTGCAGTTATCCACTTGTGGATGTCATCCCCACTCTGGTAGGGAGGGACAATCTTGCTCAGGTTTCTATGGTCATAAGACCTTTCCCTACCACTAGGGAAGTTGCTGCCACCATGGGACTCTAGTCCCAACTTTTTTCTTTGCCTTTCAAGCTCTAGGGACTCCCTGTCTAAAGCCAACTGCTCTTTTCTGAGTCTCAACTGAGCTTCTCCATACTTGAGCAGTCTCTCTTTCCTCTCACTGGAGGATTCCCTCATATGAGAGTAAACAGAGGTCCCTACTGAGGTGTCAGAGTGGTTAGACTCCTGAGAAGGAGATCTAGACCTTCTGGGCACACTCACAACTCTTCCTGGGGGGACAAAGGGGAGGTCATTCTGATCCTCCTCCTCATCCTCAGGAGTAGCTGCATTATCCAGGTCAAGGTCATTGTCACCTTCCTGGCCAGTTTCAGAGGTCAGGTCCTGGGGATTTTCATCCCTGGTCCCTTCCTCCTCTTCTGCCCCACCCTCTCTGCCTACCCTTGCAGACCCTATAGGTCTTCTGAGATCATCTAGCAGGAGCATCTCCATGAGACGTTGGGTGTTGGCACTTTTGCCTGTCTTCAACTTCCTAATCTTGCACAACTCTCTCAATTCCAAGAATGGGAGGTTGTCATATTTGGATGGCAGGAGCCCACTGGTTCCTGGTAGTGAAGACATTACTAGTGAGGTGTGGTGTATGCACTACCTACTCTAGTGTGGCCTACTAAACTCTCTTGAGTTGTAGAAAGGGTGTGCTAGCCCTTAACACACAACTCTAAGTTCAGTAGAACTTACTGTATACTAAGCTTGTTTTATATGTACCTAAGGTACCCTTAGTGGTTTTCAGTTGATCAATTCAATTGAGATTATCTGGTAAAACAATAGCAAGCTGGAATCCCACACGCTGCACACCAATGTGAGAAGTTGGCCTGGTATATGCTGTCCACTAATTAGAGTGGGCACCTTGCACCAGTTCAAACAACCCCTTATTGGAGATAGGTTAAAGACAACCTTTATTGAAAGCTATCCTAGTGGTAGCTTATGGAGAGCAGCCTTCAGGCTAAGTCTTGAAGGAATGTAAAGCAGCTTGTTTTACCAGTCTATAATCTCTTGAGTGATCAAATGAAAGAGGACCACACCAGGTATATATATAAAATATATGTATTTAGTCTTAAACACACCCCTCTAGTCTCTTTATGAGGCTAGAGTTCGAAGTACATAAGTTACAAGTCAGTTATCAACAGTAATAGCACAAATACACGTTTGAGCCCTAGGGGCGTACCAAACCATATACCAATAAAGTGGTATAAGAACCACGACTGAGCTAGACACAAGGCCTAGAGCCTGTAGAAGTGCTTGGACCCCAAGGAACCACCCAAGGTAGTGACACAGGGGACCCACGGGGGACGCGTGCAGTGTGAGAACACAGCCGCGAGCCACCGTTAACTTCTATGGGGAAAGTCGCGATTGGATTTTTAAAAGGAAAAGACACTTAGAGGAGCACTTGGAGCAAATCCTTTTAGAACTAGGCAGTTCTAGAGTCAATACCCACGGGAGCACCGGAGTACTCGAGTTACCTCACCCAGGGAAGCCGGGTGCATAGGTGTCTTTTGTCGTCGGGTTTCGTCGTCGTTTTCAATGGCGATCTGCTGCAGCAGGCTGCTGGTGACCAAGTCGAAAGTGTCCGGGTGGATCCAAGGGTGGATCGAAGATCTGAAGAACCTGAAAGCAGAGGGGACAGAGTCTGGGTCACTAGCCAGTGACCAGGAAGGCGATGAGCAGATGCCCACCGATGTCGGGTGCTTCAGGTAGGTTGACAGTCGTCTTGACTCTTCAGCCACGAGGTCCAGGAGGCGTCGACGACAACCAGGAGCTGGATTCGAGCTGTCCCACAATGTCTGTCAATTGCTGAGGTGTCGGCCACCGGATTGGACCCAACAAGCCTTGGCAACGGCAAGTCACGTGGAAACAAAGAAAGGACGTTGATGCAGACCAGCAAGGTCTGAGGGACTCACCCAGCGAGGGTAAGTCAGGGCACGTCTGGAGCAACGAGGAAAGCCCAAGCAGAAGAAGAGTTGCCTTCGGGAGGGCCCACTAGCCAACGGACTAGCAACCGCGAAGGAGCCTCGAGTGGACGCACTTGGAGCTGGCTCACAGGACACTCGTGAAATGGAGGCCAGTGATCTTCAGTGCAGTCGGTGCTGGAGGCGGGGGCTACTCGGAGCCCAAAGCAAAACTTCGTGGGAGACCAGGAAGAGGATGCACTTGCAAAAGTTCTCGGTGTCCAGGGGTCACGGTTCCACGTTACCCACGTTACCCACGACAGCTACGGGCCTCAGCTTCGCTGGGGACTCAGGGCAGCCTCGGGGAAGTCTGGAAATCCACCTCTGGTGTTGCAAAGACTTCGGCGTCCAGCGGGAGCTTCAGCAATGCAGACTGGACAATTGCTTCTTAGGTGCCTGCCAAGCAGGGGAGTCACTCCTTGACCCCAAGGGAGATTCTTCAGTCCTATAATCTTGAAGTAGAGCGTCGAAGGTCCAGGATTCAGTGTCAGAGTTTCGTCCAGGGATATCTAAAGTCCTAAGGACTGGGGTCCCATACTTATACTAAGTTAGGGGGTTGGACATACTCTGGGGACCCACCTATGGGAGGGTCAGGGAAGAGGGGTGGATACACCCATTCCCTTTGTCCAATTTCACGCCAGAGCAGGGGCAGGTAGCCCCTGCAACCGGTTTGAACTGGCATATGCACAGGGACACCAAATGTGCCCCCAGTGCAGGACTTCTGAGCACCAGAGAGTGCTCCCGCCCAGCCCCAATACACATTATCCTGTCTGGGGAGGTGGTTACACCTCCCTGCAACAGGAAACCTATTGTCCAGGCCTCCCCTGCCGGAGTTTCAGTCAGCAGCAGGAGGCCAGACCCGTGTCTGTGGCAGCGGCATCCATTTTGTGATGCCAGGGCTCTGTAAAGAAGTTACCGGGTAGGCCGGTGGGTACATGTCTCTCCCTCTAGAAGGGTGGAATGCTACCCCCGCCACCAGGACTGGCGGGGGGGGTAGTATTCCAAGATGTTTGACACCAAACACGACATGTTTTGGTGCAGCCAGTCCAAAGTTAGCATTGTACCGCGAGGATATAATGCACTTAAGAGTATATGGTCAGGCTGTTCCACAAACAGCATCAGAGGAGGGACTCCGAACGCTGCAGAGGGGCTCTGCTCATGCAGGGGCACCCTCTCACATAAAAACCAAGCACTCTGCCTTTAGGATTGTAAAGGCCTGCCATAGGAGTGGCTTATAGGTTTATATGTGTGTGCATTGGTAGTGATACAGGTAGCCTATATCACAGTAAGGGGTGCATGCACCACCTTACCCAGGCTGCAGTAGCAGACCTGTGGTGTCATTTTGGCTGGCCTTCCAGGGGTGGCATAATATATGCTTCAGCCCCTGGCAGGCCTCTGGGGTACCTAGGCCCTGGGTACATAGTATACCATATACTAGGGACTTACAAGGGCACTCCAGATTCCAATCAAAGATGTACCTAAGGTACATGGAAACCATTTTAGAGAGGAAGCAGCTAGGCTGGGGTTCTGATTAGCAGGGCCCCAGCCAGACTAAAGTCGAAAAACAGTGAAGCATCAGCAAAAAGTGGGGGTACCCATGTGAAGCAGATCCTACTCTCCTACACCACCTCCCTTGGGCCTCTTATCTATGTTCAAGCGCTGTGAGGCTTCAGTGAGGGAGGACTGGGTCTTGCAGCGCTGAGTCCTGCCTCCCTTGGGCCTCTTATCCATGTTCAAGCGCTGTGAGGCTCAAGTGAGGGAGGACTACTCCCTGGACCTTGCAGTGCTGAGTCCTGCCTCCCTTGGGCCTCTTATCCATGTTCAAGCGCTGTGAGGCTCAAGTGAGGGAGGACTACCCCCTGGGCCTTGCAGCGCTGAATCCTGCCTCCCTAGGGCTTCTTATCCATGTTCAAGTGCTGTGAGGCTCGTGTGAGAGAGAACTACCCCCTGGGTCTTGCAACGCTGCATCCTACCTCCTTGGGCCTCTTATCCATGTTCAAGCTCTGTGAGGCTCGAGTGAGGGAGGACTGGGCCTTGCAGCGCTGCATCCTGCCTCCCGCCTCCCTTGGGCCTCTTATCCATGTTCAAGCGCTGTGAGGCTCGAGTGAGGGAGGACTGGGCCTTGCAGCGCTGCATCCTACCTCCCTGAGGCTTCTTATTCATGTTCAAGTGTTGTGAGGCTCGAGTGAGGGAGGACTGGGTCTTGCAGCGCTGAATCCTGCCTCCCTTGGGCCTCTTATCCATGTTCAAGCCCTGTGAGGCTCGAGTGAGGGGGGAGGACTGGGCCTTACAGGGCTGCATCCTACCTCCATAGG
The DNA here is from genome assembly GCA_963921515.1 of Calotriton arnoldi. Lineage (NCBI taxonomy): Eukaryota > Metazoa > Chordata > Amphibia > Caudata > Salamandridae > Calotriton > Calotriton arnoldi. The sequence goes on along the minus strand of CAWUFW010000544.1, from coordinate 760,891 downwards.
GCTTCTTATCCATGTTCAAGCGCTGTGAGGCTCGAGTGAGGGAGGACTGGGCCTTGCAGCGCTAAATCCTGCCTCCCTTGGGATTCTTATCCATGTTCAAGCGCTGTGAGGCTCGAGTGAGGGAGGACTGGGCCTTGCAGCGCTAAATCCTGCCTCCCTTGGGCTTCTTATCCATGTTCAAGCGCTGTGAGGCTCGAGTGAGGGAGGACTGGGCCTTGCAGCGCTAAATCCTGCCTCCCTTGGGATTCTTATCCATGTTCAAGCGCTGTGAGGCTCGAGTGAGGGAAGACTGGGCCTTGCAGCGCTGCATCCTACCTCCTTAGGCCTCTTATCCATGTTCAAGCGCTGTGAGGCTCGAGTGAGGGAGGACTGGGCCTTGCAGTGCTGAATCCTGCCTCCCTTGGGCCTCTTATCCATGTTCAAGCTCTGTGAGGCTCGAGTGAGGGAGGACTGGGTCTTGCAGCGCTGAATCCTGCCTCCCTTGGGCCTCTTATCCATGTTCAAGCGCTGTGAGGCTCGAGTGATGGAGGACTGGGCCTTGCAGCGCTGAACCCTGCCTCACTGGTCCCCGTTCCACCGCGGCTTTTCGTGCCGCTTGTGTGGAGGGACGCGGCTCCGCCCTCTTACCCGGTACTTCCGGCAGGGTACTTAAATCTTATGCCTGCACGGCTGTGCAGCGATAGATATTAGCGCGCCGGCTGGCACAGTGAAAAGCTCCCTGGATGAAATCGTGTGTTCCGTTTTAAATTCTGTTTTAAATGTGTTTTTAAACTTGCTGATGATCTCTTTTCTTTGAACCTGGCTGTTTGTATGTTGTGAAGCCTACCTTGCACTCCATAGCACTTTTACTGACTACCGGTCCCCGTTCCACCGCGGCTTTTCGCGCCGATTGTGTGGAGGGACGCGGCTCCTCCCTCTGACCCGGTACTTCCGGCAGGGTACTTAAATTTTATGCCTGCACGGCCGCGCAGTGGCTGCGCGCAGTGGGCGCGCCGCTGGCGCGCCAAAGGTAAGCCCGTCTGCGCCCGTCCGCACCGGGACGTTGCCAGAAACTCTGCCGGTTTGCAGGCTGATACTGCTCCTAGGCTCACCTTTACCTCCTCGCAACTTTTCCAGGTGAGATCTGGTTTGCCACCATGCCTCCAAGCTCATACAGTTGTGAATGTGGAAGGCCCTTTTGCCTGTACGCACTGCTTTTTTTCCTGCAATACTATTTCACTGGGTACCATAGACCATACTGTTAGTAGGGAAAACTTGACAGAAAAGGGTACGACGCCCAATAGTTTCACCAGGCCCCAGTCTTTAAAACAGGATTGTTCCTGGAAGGGGTTTCTCGCAAATGTTCGGTCGCTACCCAAACACGCCACTGAAGTCTGGGATCTGCTTAGCTCAGAATCCCCAGATCTTGGTTTTATAACAGAGACATGGCTCAAACCCACCTCTCTGCCTGATATTGCCCTTGCTCTCCCAATCCACTACCGCATCCTTAGACTGGACAGATTAGGGAAAGTGGGTGGAGGGGTGGCTATAATATATAGAGAGACGACAGTGACAGTTATTGACTCTTTTCAAGATAATACAATGGAATTGTGCATTTTTAAAATTGAGATCTCACCTCAGGAAACTCTAAAAGGTGCGCTCGTTTATCGCCCGCCTGGGCCTCTAAAAAATTTTAATCTGAAAATTATGGAAAATATTGGCCCTTATGTGGTGACATCTATGCACTTCTTGTTACTTGGTGATTTTAATGCCCATAGTGAGGATAAGGAGAATATAGAGGCTGCTAGTTTTCTAACTGATATGGCCACCTTAGGCTTAATTAAAATCAATTCTGGGCCTACACATTCAGCTGGTCAAACGCTGGATATTATACTCTCTACATCCCCTCATATTGTTGCGGATCCTGCATGCCCACTGATGTGGTCAGATCACTTCATGATCCCATTTCAGATCCTCAGCAACTGTAGACCCCTAATGTCGGGACACTCTACGAGGGGTCCTCAAAGACGCTGGCATAGAATCACACCTGAATCTTTTAGAAAAATGTATGCACCCCCTGCTTTTAATGAGCTTATGGACGGTTCTACCAAACTCAAGATTTTTAATAAAACCATGAATGAGGTGATAGACAGGTTGGCGCCCATGTCACATCAACTCAATAACTCCAGGAAAAAAGTGAAGAATGGTACACTGATGACCTTCGTAGTGAAAAATCCAGATGTAAACACTTAGAAAAATCTTGGCGCAAATCCCAGCTAGAGTCAGATAAATTAAAATTTAAACTGGCCCTCACCATCTTTCATAAGATGTTAAAAAGGGCACGTAAAGTGCATTATATTACTAAACTCAACCAGGCAGGTAATTCTTCAAAAGATCTTTTAAAATTCTTAATGCCCTTGCCCATCCTACAGCATGTGCACAGCCAGTCTCCCCTTCTCAGGATTTGTGTGATGATTTAGCCGTATATTTTGATGACAAAATCAATTTGATTTACAAACAATTTCCACAAATTATGGCCTCGGTGCATCCTGCCAAATCTGAAGTGGTACCGTTATCAGGCTCAGGAGAAGGTCTGAAACAGTTTAAGTATATTGAGGTGCTACAAGTAGAAGCCATGCTAAAAAAGGCAAAATCTGGATCTCCTTCGGATATTATGCCTGCTCATAAGTTTGCCCTTCTTGCTCCTTATTTGGCTGCTCCTATTGCTGAGATCTTAAATTCGTCATTAAATGAAGGCAGTGTGCCTTTAGATTGGAAGGCCGCCCAAGTTCTTCCTATTAAGAAGAAAGATCAGGTGCCTGCCGAAGTGCTCTCCAACTACCGTCCCATTTCGCTCCTCCCTCTAATGGCTAAACTGGCGGAGAGCCATGTTAACACGCAGTTAACTGACTATTTGGAGACAAACGGCATCCTTGATCCCTCACAATCCGGGTTTAGATCCAACTACTCCACTGAGACAACTCTCATTGGAGTAACGGACTATATTAAAATGGCCTTGGATGATAACAAAGGAGTGTTCTTGGTCTTGTTAGATCTAACAGCAGCCTTTGATACGGTCTCTCATCAGACACTGATATGTCGACTGAGAGAGGCCGGTCTGCAGGGATGGCGCTCAATTGGTTTGTTAGCTTTTAGACCAACGCACGCAAACTGTAAATTTGGGCCCTTTTCTATCTCGAACTATGAAGCTAAATAAAGGGATGCCCCAGGGCTCTTGTTTGAGCCCGACTTTATTTAATATCTATGTGGCCCCCCTTGCTAAAGTCATCCGAGAGTACGGCTTCACGCCGTTCTCCTACGCTGACGACACTCAGTTACTCCTATCCTTTGATAAGGATATGGAGGCGGTTGATCAGCGTTTTGCAAAAGGCATATCTGCCATAGCTGATTGGATGACCAAACACTGTTTGCAGCTAAATGCGGCCAAAACAGAGATTTTGCTGTTTGGTTCTGCACTTACTTCATGGTCCCCAGTGTGGTGGCTGACAGTGTTGGGCCCCGCCCCCTCACCTGCCTTGGTGGCTAAAAATCTAGGGGTCCGGCTGGATACTCAGCTATCGATGAAAGATCAAATAATGACCACTGCCGGGACCTGTTATCATGCCCTGAGCCTTTTGCGAAGAGTGTTTATTTGGTTGCCCCTTTCAGTACGGCGAACCCTTGTTCAGGCTCTGATTATAGGTCGCCTTGATATTGTAATGCTTTACTAATCTCTGCGAACGAGGCCTCTCTTTGCAGATTGCAGATCGTTCAGAACGTGGCCGCACGCTTAGTCTTAAATAAACCGCCCGCACCTCCCCCGGTCCTTTATTAAAATCTCTTCATTGGCTGCCTATCCGCCAGCGAATAAAGTTCAAACTTTGTAGCTTTGCTCCTAGAGCTGTTTTTGGTACAAACCCAAGCTATATGGCGGATAAGATTAAATTATATTGTCCGAACCGCTGTCTTAGATCGGAAGGCAAAGGGCTGCTGGTGGTCCCTCGTTTTAAGAAAATTCGATCGGGAGGCAAAACGGTTGCCTATCTGGCCCCTAAATACTGGAATTCCTTGCCAGAAAAGCTACGCAAATGTGCTAGTCTTGGTCGATTTAGAAAACTATTGAAGACGGAATTATTCATGTACTGAGCTCTGGAAGTTTGTGCCAACTGGACCTGTTTCTTCTATGCTAGCGCGGAGATACCCCTTCGGGGGTGATTCCTGCGCTTTACAAATGCCCTACATACATACATACATACATACATACACTTGGGCCTCTTATCCATGTTCAAGCTCTGTGAGGCTCGAGTGAGAGCGGACTACCCCCTGGGCCTTGCAGTGCTGAATCCTGCCTCCCTTGGGCCTCTTATCCATGTTCAAGCGCTGTGAGGCTCGAGTGAGAGAGGACTACCCCCTGGGTCTTGCAGCGCTGAATCCTGCCTCCCTAGGGCTTCTTATCCATGTTCAAGCGCTGTGAGGCTCGAGTGAGAGAGGACTACCCCCTGGGTCTTGCAGTGCTGAATCCTGCCTCCCTTGGGACTCTTATCCATGTTCAAGCGCTGTGAGGCTCGAGTGAGAGAGGACTACCCCCTGGGTCTTGCAGCGCTGAATCCTGTCTCCCTTGGGCCTCTTTTCCATGTTCAAGCTCTGTGAGGCTCAAGTGAGGGAGGACTGGGCCTTGCAGCACTGAATCCTGACTCCCTTGGGCCTCTTATCCATGTTTAATATCTTTCAGGCGCGAGTGAGAGAGGACTACCCCCTGGACCTTGCAGCGCTGCATCCTGCCTCCCTTGGGCCTCTTTTCCATGTTCAAGTTCTGTGAGGCAAGAGTGAGAGAGGACTACCCACTGGGTCTTGCAGCGCTGAATCCTACCTCCTTGGGCCTCTTATCCATGTTCAAGCGCTGTGAGGCTCGAGTAGGGGCGGACTGGGCCTTGCAGCGCTGAATCCTGCCTCCCTTGGGCCTCTTATCCATGTTCAAGCGCTCTGGGGCTCAAGTTAGGGAGGACTGGGCCTGGCAGCGCTGAATCCTGCCTCCCTTGGGCCTCTTATCCATGTTCAAGCGCTGTGAGGCTCGAGTGAGAGAGGACTACCCCTTGGACCTTGCAGCGCTGCATCCTACCTCCTTAGGTCTCTTATCCATGTTCAAGCACTGTGAGGCTCGAGTGAGAGAGGACTACCCCCTAGACCTTGCAGCGCTGAATCCTGCCTCCCTTGGGCTTCTTATCCATGTTCAAGCGCTGTGAGGCTCAAGTGAGGGAGGACTGGGCCTTGCAGCGCTGCATCCTGCCTCCCGCCTCCTTTGGGCCTCTTATCTATGTTCAAGCGCTGTGAGGCTCGAGTGAGGGGGGAGGACTGGGCCTTGCAGCGCTGCATCCTACCTCCTTTGGGCCTCTTATCTATGTTCAAGCGCTGTGAGGCTCGAGTGAGGGGGGGAGGACTGGGCCTTGCAGCGCTGCATCCTACCTCCCTTGGGCTTCTTATCCATGTTCAAGCGCTGTGAGGCTCGAGTGAGGGGGAGGACTGGGCCTTGCAGCGCTGCATCCTGCCTCCCGCCTCCTTTGGGCCTCTTATCTATGTTCAAGCGCTGTGAGGCTCGAGTGAGGGGGAGGACTGGGCCTTGCAGCGCTGCATCCTACCTCCTTTGGGCCTCTTATCTATGTTCAAGCGCTGTGAGGCTCGAGTGAGGGGGGGAGGACTGGGCCTTGCAGCGCTGCATCCTGCCTCCCGCCTCCTTTGGGCCTCTTATCTATGTTCAAGCGCTGTGAGGCTCGAGTGAGGGGGGAGGACTGGGCCTTGCAGCGCTGCATCCTGCCTCCCGCCACCTTTGGGCCTCTTATCTATGTTCAAGCGCTGTGAGGCTCGAGTGAGGGGGGAGGACTGGGCCTTGCAGCGCTGCATCCTACCTCCTTTGGGCCTCTTATCTATGTTCAAGCGCTGTGAGGCTCGAGTGAGGGGGGAGGACTGGGCCTTGCAGCGCTAAATCCTGCCTCCTTTGGGCCTCTTATCCATGTTCAAGCTCTGTGAGGCTCGAGTGAGAGAGGACTACCCCCTGGACCTTGCAGCGCCGAATCCTGCCTCCCTTGGGCTTCTTATCCATTTTTTCAAGCGCTGTGAGGCTCGAGTGTGGGGGGAGGACTGGGCCTTGCAACGCTGCATCCTACCTTCCTTGGGCCTCTTATTCATTTTTTCAAGCGCTGTGAGGCTCGAGTGAGGGAGGACTGGGTCTTGCAGCGCTGGATCATGGGCATAAGACCCAGTGGATGGCCCGTCTTTCCTTGGGCATCGGAGACTTGGTGAAGTGCTGCAATGCTCAGGGAAAGCAGCCTTTGGGTTGGTTGGTTATTTCTGACGTTGAAGAATAATTTATTTCTTTTACTATCCTGTCTGCAAAGTGGCATTGATGTCCCCTTTTTGATAAAAATCCACTCTGTGGACTCTTTCCCCCGCTGCCCATAGCATGTTGGCAATTATGTATCTGAGTGTGTTTTTAAGGGATAACTGAGCATAACTGCAATGTTTAAAAGAGGGGAGGGAGGCTCACTGTCCATGTGGAATGAAGGCATAAATTCAAGGCCATCTCGAAATATGTGGATCAAAAGAAGAAGGAGTTATGGACTTGTTTTCAAAACATATGTGAGAAGTTGGCCTGGCATATGCTGTCCACTAATTATAGTGGGCACCTTGCACCAGTCCAAATCGACTCTTATGGTAGATAGGTTAAAGACAACCTTATTGAAAGCTATCCTAGTGGTAGCTATGGAGAGCAGCCTTCAGGCTAAGTCTTGAAGGAATGTAAAGCAGCTTGTTTTACCAGTCTATAATCTCTTGAGTGACCAAATGAAAGAGCACCACACCAGGTATATATTCAAAATATATGTATTTATTACTAAACACACCCCTCTAGTCTCTTTATGAGGCTAGAGTTCGAAGTACATAGGTTATAAGATCTTAAATCACAGTAATAGCACAAATACACGTTTGGGCCCTAGGGGCGTACCAAACCATATACCAATAAAGTGGTATGCGAACCACGACTGAACTAGACACTAGGCCTAGAGCCTCTAGAAGTGCTTGGACCACAAGGAACCACCCAAGGTAGTGACACAGGGGACCCACGGGAGACGCGTGCAGTGTAAATACACAACCGCGATACGCCGTTAACTTCTATGGAGAAAGTCGGGATCGGGAAAATAGAGGAAAGGGACACTTTAAAGAGGACTAGGACAAAACCCTTTGAGATCTAGGACTTTGAAGAGTCTCTACCCACGGGAGCACCGGAGTACTCGTGTTACCTCACCCAGGGAAGCCGGGTGCATAGGTGCCTTTCGGGGTCGGGTTTCGTCGTCGGTTCTTATGGCGATCTGCTGCAAAGTGCTGCTGGCGACCTGGAGAAAAGTGTCCGGGTGGATCCAAGAGTGGATCGGAGTTTTGGTGAACCTGAAAGCAGAGGGGACAGAGTCTGGGTCACTAGCCAGTGACCAGGAAGGCGATGGACAGATGCCCACCGATGTCGAGTGCTTCAGGTTCGTTGACGGTCGTCTTGACTCTTCAGCCACGAGGTCCGGGAGGCGTTGTCGGCGACCAGGAGCAGGATTCGGGCTGTTGCTCGATGTTTGTCGAGTGCAGAGGTGTCGGCGACCAGATTGGACCCAACAAGCATTGGCAACGGCAAGTCTTGAGTAAGATGTTGATCGTCGATGATGCAGACCAGCAAGGTCTGGGGAACTCACCCAGCGAAGGTAAGTGAGGGCAGGCCTGGAGCAACCAGACTGCCAAGTAAAGAAAAGATTGGCCTTCGTTAAGGGCTACTAGCCAACGGGCTAGCGACCGCAAAGGAGCCTCGTGACGCCGCACGTGGAGCTGGCTTACAGGACACTCGTGGAGTGGGGGCCAGTGATCTTCGGTGCAGGTGGTGCTGGAGGCTAGGGCTACTCGGAGCCCAAAGCACGACTTCTTGGGAGACCCAGAAGATGGTGCACTTGCAAGTGTGCTCGGTGTCCAGGGGTCATGGTCTCAAGTCACCCACGATAGCCACGGGCCTCAGCTTTGCTGGGGACTCAGGGTAGCCTCGGGAAGTCTGAGAATCCACCTCTGGTGATGCGATGACTTCGGCGTCCGACGGGAGCTTCAGTAATGCGAACCGGACAGATGCTTCTTTGGTGCCTGCCAAGCAGGGGAGTCACTCCTTGACCCCAAGGGAGATTCTTCAGTCCTCTAATCTTGTCGTAGAGCGTCGAAGGTCCAGGATTCCGTGTCAGAGTTTCGTCCAGGTATAATCTAAAGTCCTAAGGACTGGGTTCCTACCTTTATTCTAAAAATAGGGGATGGACTACTCTGTGGCCCCACCTATGGGTGGGTCAGGGCAGAGGGGTGGCTACACCCTTTCCCTTTGTCCAGTTCGCGCCAAAGCAGGGGCTGCAAGCCCTGATCCGGTTTGAACTGGGGTATGCACAGGGACACCAAATGTGCCCCCAGTGCAGGACTTCAAAGCACCCGAAAGTGCTCCCGCCCAGCCCCAATACACATTGTCCTGTCTGGGGAGGTGGTCACACCTCCCTGGGACAGGAAACCTATTGTCCAGGCCTCCCCTGCCGGAGTTTCGTCCAGCAGCAGGAGGCCAGACTCGTGTCTGTGGCAGCAGCATCCATTTTGTGATGCCAGGGCTCTGGAAAGAAGTTACCGGACTCGTCAGAGTTAACATGCCTTTCCCTCTAGAAGTGTGGAATGCTACCCCGCCGCCAGAATTGGCGGGGGGTAGTATTCCAAGATGTTTGACACCAAACACGACATGTTTCGGTGCAGCCATTCCATAGTTAGCATTTTACCGCGAGGATATAATGCGTTTAAGAGTATATGGTCAGGCTGCACTACAAACAGCATCAGAGATGGTCTCCTAACGCTGCAGAGGGGCCCTGCTCATGCAGGGGCACCCTCTCACATAGGAACCATGCACTCTGCCTTTAGGATTGATAAGGCCTGCCTTAGGAGTGACTTATAGGTTTATATGTGTGTATGCATTTAGTGATATAGGTAACCTATACCACAGCAAGGGGTGCATGCACCACCTTACCCAGGCTGCAGTAGCAGACCTGTGGTGTCAGTTTGGATGGCCTACCAGGGGTGGCATAATATATGCTGCAGCCCCTGGCAGGCCTCTGAGGTACCTATGCCCTTGGTACATAGTATACCATATACTAGGGACTTACAAGGGCACTCCAGATCCCAATCAGAGATGTGCCTAAGGCACATGGAGACCCTTTTAAAGAGGAAACAGCTAGGCTGGGGTTCTGAATAGCAGGGCCCCAGCCAGACTAATGTCGAAAACCAGTGAAGTATCAGCAAAAAGTGGGGGTACCCCTGTGAAGCAGATCCTACTCTCCTACACAACCCCCCAAACGTAGGGACATTAAACTAACCTTGCCCAGTTAAGTCTTCATGTTCTAAGTGGAAATACCTAGAGAGTCCATCTGCATTCGCATGGTTACTCCCAGGCCTATGTTCCACTGTAAAGTCCATCCCCTGTAGGGAAATGGACCACCTAAGCAGTTTGGGGTTTTCACCCTTCATTTGTTTTAGCCATAAGAGGGGCTTATGGTCTGTCTGAACCAGGAAGTGTGTACCAAACAAGTATGGCCTCAACTTCTTCAGAGCCCAGACCACAGCAAAGGCCTCCCTCTCTATGGCTGACCAACGTTTCTCTCTAGGGGTCAGCCTTCTGCTAATAAAAGCTACTGGCTGATCCTGACCTTCTTCATTCAATTGTGACAGTACAGCCCCTACCCCCAATTCAGATGCATCTGTTTGAACAATGAACTTCTTGGAGTAATCAGGACTCTGCAGAATTGGAGCAGTGCACATGGCCTGCTTGAGATCATCAAATGCCTTTTGACAGTTAACTGTCCACTGAACCTTTTTGGGCATTTTCTTAGAAGTTAAGTCATTCAAGGGTGTCACTATTGATCCATACCCCTTGACAAATCTCCTATAGTACCCAGTCAGGCCTAAGAAGGCTCTCACCTGAGTCTGGGTAGTGGGAGCAGTCCAGTCCATGATGGTCTGGATCTTGCTCTGCAAAGGTTGAACCTGGCCTCCACCCACAAGGTGGCCCAGGTACACAACCTGACTCTGCCCTATCTGGCACTTAGTGGCCTTGATAGTCAGGGCTGCCTTTTGCAGGGCCTGTAAAACATTCCTGAGGTGGACCAGGTGATCCTCCCAGGTGGAGCTAAAGACAGCAATATCATCTAGATAAGCTGCACTATAGGCTTCCAGTCCTGTGAGAACTGTGTTCACCAACCTCTGGAAAGTTGCAGGTGCATTTTTCAGACCAAAGGGCATCACCACAAATTGATAATGCCCACTAGGGGTTGAAAATGCTGTTTTGGGCTTTGCAGCATCAGCTAGTCTGATCTGCCAGTAGCCAGCTGTTAGGTCAAATGTGCTGAGATATTTGGCAGAGGCCAAAGTATCTATGAGCTCATCTGCCCTTGGTATTGGATGGGCATCAGTCCTAGTGACTGCATTGAGGCCCCTGTAGTCTACACAAAACCTCATCTCTCTTTTCCCAACAACTGGTGTGAGGTTTAGGTACTAGGACTACTGGACTAGCCCAAGGGCTATCTGAGGGCTCAATCACTCCCAATTCCAACATCTTCTGGACTTCAGTCCTGATACAGTCCCTGACATGGTCAGGTTGCCTATAAATCTTGTTTTTAATAGGCAGACTGTCCCCAGTGTCCACTTCATGAGTGCACCAGGTGGTCTGACTGGGTGTCAGTGAAAACATATGTCTAAACTGATTGAGGACTTGCCTGCAATCAGTTTGTTGCTGGGTAGTGAGGCTGCCTGACAAGGCTACACCATCAACTGACCCATCGTCAGGGTTCTGTGAGAGCAGGTCAGGGAGTGGGTCACTCTCTTCCTCCTGCCCTTCATCAGTAGCCATGAGCAAGCCCATGTCTGCCCTGTCCACATATGGCTTAAGTCTGTTGACATGGAGAACCCTTTGGGGACTCCTGGGTGTTCCCAGGTCTACTAAGTAAGTGACCTCACCCTTCTGCTCAACAATAGTGTGGGGTCCACTCCATTTGTCTTGGAGAGCTGCTGGGGCCACTGGCTCCAACACCCACACCTTCTGTCCTGGCTGGTAAACAGTCAGAACAGCCTTTTGGTCATGCCAGGCCTTTTCCTATCTCTAGGGATATGGCTGCCACCATGGGACTCTAGTCCCAACTTTCTTCTCTCTTTAAGGAGATCTAGGGATTCTCTATCTAAAGCCAATTGCTTCTTCCTGATCTCCAGTTGAGTTTCCTCATACTGGACCAGTCTCTTTCTTCTCTCATGAGAGGATTCCCTCCTGTGAGAAGAAACAGAGCTCCCTATTGAGGTGCCAGAGTGGTTAGACTCCTGAGAAGGAGACCTAGACTTTCTGAGCACACTCATAATCCTTCCTGGGGGACAAAGGTGTGGTTCTCTAGATCCTCATCTTCATCTTCCCCAGAAGGGATTGGGTTTTCCAGGTCAGGGTCATTGTCACCCTCCTGGTCAGTTTCAGAGGGGGCTGGGGGTAGTAGTACCCCTGGCCCCTTCCTCATCTGCTGGCCCACCCTCTGGTCCTACCCCTTCAGTCTCTGAGGACTTACTAAGATCATAAGCCACCAACATCTCCTGGAGGTGTTGGGTGGTGGGACTTTGGCCTGTCCTTAATTTCCTCACGTTACACAAAGCTCTCAGTTCCAAGAATGGGAGTGTGTCATACTTGGAGGGGGAAGCTCAATGTCTTCCTGCAGGGCATCTCTAGATCCTGCTTTTAAAGACATTACTAGTGTGGTGTGGTGTATGCACTACCTACTCTAGTGTGGCCTACTAAACTCTCTTGAGTTGTAGAAAGGGTTGTGCTATCCCTTAACACACAACTCTAAGTTCAGTAGAACTTACTGATATTCTAAGCTTAAATTATATGTACCTTAGGTACCTTTAGTGGTTTTCAGTTGATCAATTCAATTGAGATTATCTGGTAAAACAATAGCAAGCTGGAATCCCACACGCTGCACACCAATGTGAGAAGTTGGCCTGGCATATGCTGTCCACTAATTATAGTGGGCACCTTGCACCAGTCCAAATTGACTCTTATGGTAGATAGGTTAAAGACAACCTTATTGAAAGCTATCCTAGTGGTAGCTATGGAGAGCAGCCTTCAGGCTAAGTCTTGAAGGAATGTAAAGCAGCTTGTTTTACCAGTCTATAATCTCTTGAGTGACCAAATGAAAGAGCACCACACCAGGTATATATTCAAAATATATGTATTTATTACTAAACACACCCCTCTAGTCTCTTTATGAGGCTAGAGTTCGAAGTACATAGGTTATAAGATCTTAAATCACAGTAATAGCACAAATACACGTTTGGGCCCTAGGGGCGTACCAAACCATATACCAATAAAGTGGTATGCGAACCACGACTGAACTAGACACTAGGCCTAGAGCCTCTAGAAGTGCTTGGACCACAAGGAACCACCCAAGGTAGTGACACAGGGGACCCACGGGAGACGCGTGCAGTGTAAATACACAACCGCGATACGCCGTTAACTTCTATGGAGAAAGTCGGGATCGGGAAAATAGAGGAAAGGGACACTTTAAAGAGGACTAGGACAAAACCCTTTGAGATCTAGGACTTTGAAGAGTCTCTACCCATGGGAGCACCGGAGTACTCGTGTTACCTCACCCAGGGAAGCCGGGTGCATAGGTGCCTTTCGGGGTCGGGTTTCGTCATCGGTTCTTATGGCGATCTGCTGCAAAGTGCTGCTGGCGACCAGGAGAAAAGTGTCCGGGTGGATCCAAGAGTGGATCGGAGTTCTGGTGAACCTGAAAGGAGAGGGGACAGAGTCTGGGTCACTAGCCAGTGACCAGGAAGGCGATGGACAGATGCCCACCGATGTCGAGTGCTTCAGGTTCGTTGACGGTCGTCTTGACTCTTCAGCCACGAGGTCCGGGAGGCGTTGTCGGCGACCAGGAGCAGGATTCGGGCTGTTGCTCGATGTCTGTCGAGTGCAGAGGTGTCGGCGACCAGATTGGACCCAACAAGCCTTGGCAACGGCAAGTCTCGAGTAAGATGTTGATCGTCGATGATGCAGACCAGCAAGGTCTGGGGAACTCACCCAGCGAGGGTAAGTGAGGGCAGGCCTGGAGCAACCAGACTGCCAAGTAAAGAAAAGATTGGCCTTCATTAAGGGCTACTAGCCAACGGGCTAGCGACCGCGAAGGAGCCTCGTGACGCCGCACGTGGAGCTGGCTTACAGGACACTCGTGGAGTGGGGGCCAGTGATCTTCGGTGCAGGTGGTGCTGGAGGCTAGGGCTACTCGGAGCCCAAAGCATGACTTCTTGGGAGACCCAGAAGATGGTGCACTTGCAAGTGTGCTCGGTGTCCAGGGGTCACGGTCTCAAGTCACCCACGATAGCCACGGGCCTCAGCTTTGCTGGGGACTCAGGGTAGCCTCGGGGAAGTCTGAGAATCCACCTCTGGTGATGCGATGACTTCGGCGTCCGACGGGAGCTTCAGTAATGCGAACCGGACAGATGCTTCTTTGGTGCCTGCCAAGCAGGGAGTCACTCCTTGACCCCAAGGGAGATTCTTCAGTCCTCTAATCTTGTCGTAGAGCGTCGAAGGTCCAGGATTCCGTGTCAGAGTTTCGTCCAGGTATAATCTAAAGTCCTAAGGACTGGGTTCCTACCTTTATTCTAAAAATAGGGGATGGACTACTCTGTGGCCCCACCTATGGGTGGGTCAGGGCAGAGGGGTGGCTACACCCCTTTCCCTTTGTCCAGTTCGCGCCAAAGCAGGGGCTGCAAGCCCCTGATCCGGTTTGAACTGGGGTATGCACAGGGACACCAAATGTGCCCCCAGTGCAGGACTTCAAAGCACCCGAAAGTGCTCCCGCCCAGCCCCAATACACATTGTCCTGTCTGGGGAGGTGGTCACACCTCCCTGGGACAGGAAACCTATTGTCCAGGCCTCCCCTGCCGGAGTTTCGTCCAGCAGCAGGAGGCCAGACTCGTGTCTGTGGCAGCAGCATCCATTTTGTGATGCCAGGGCTCTGGAAAGAAGTTACCGGACTCGTCAGAGTTAACATGCCTTTCCCTCTAGAAGGGTGGAATGCTACCCCGCCGCCCAGAATTGGCGGGGGGTAGTATTCCAAGATGTTTGACACCAAACACGACATGTTTCGGTGCAGCCATTCCATAGTTAGCATTTTACCGCGAGGATATAATGCGTTTAAGAGTATATGGTCAGGCTGCACTACAAACAGCATCAGAGATGGTCTCCGAACGCTGCAGAGGGGCCCTGCTCATGCAGGGGCACCCTCTCACATAGGAACCATGCACTCTGCCTTTAGGATTGATAAGGCCTGCCTTAGGAGTGACTTATAGGTTTATATGTGTGTATGCATTTAGTGATATAGGTAACCTATACCACAGCAAGGGGTGCATGCACCACCTTACCCAGGCTGCAGTAGCAGACCTGTGGTGTCAGTTTGGATGGCCTACCAGGGGTGGCATAATATATGCTGCAGCCCCTGGCAGGCCTCTGAGGTACCTATGCCCTTGGTACATAGTATACCATATACTAGGGACTTACAAGGGCACTCCAGATCCCAATCAGAGATGTGCCTAAGGCACATGGAGACCCTTTTAAAGAGGAAACAGCTAGGCTGGGGTTCTGAATAGCAGGGCCCCAGCCAGACTAATGTCGAAAACCAGTGAAGTATCAGCAAAAAGTGGGGGTACCCCTGTGAAGCAGATCCTACTCTCCTACAACATACATCAAAGAAGAAGAAATTATGAGTGTGTTTTGCCAAAGAGAGTATTGTTTGAAGGTGGTCTTTAATTGGGTCCTTGACAATGATTTAGGAGGGTCTCTGAGGGTAATGTTTTGTGGCTTTTAACACACTACCCTGCGACTTCTTTAGTGAAATTAGATGAACAAAATGACAACGAAATGCCAAAAATCTGATTAAAAGAACTGGAGATTTAAGTTTTTAAAACTTTACGTAGGAACCGCGTCAAGAAGCAGAAAGTGGCAATGATAGTCAATGGTCGCAGCAGACTGAGACCTAGGAGCAATTTGAGGCTGACTGTGATGGAGCAGATGCGCCAACCAGGTTTGTCCTGTTCAAAGATTTTACCTTCTGAGTTAATCCTTTAAGTCCCAATCCATGACAGGAGTACAGCTCTTAAGCCTCCAGGACCTCAAGAGAGGCACTAAGAGACTCACAGGGTGTCAGACAGAGACCAAAGAGCTGGTGCCAGTCCAGGTGCCACTGGGCAGCTGGGCAGTTGCAGAGAAAGCCTTTTGTAGCTCGTTGGCTCTTCTTCAGCAGGTCCAGTCCTCTTCTCATCTTCCTCAGCTCCAAGAGTGTTCTTGAGTGGATGCCTGGAAATGCCACATTCATGCCTGGCACAAGCTACTGGATGGGAATGACTCCTGGGCAAGCTCTAAACAATGGGATAAAAGTATCTGGGGCCAACCCTACTTGCTTTGCCATTTTCAAGAGTGGCAGAAGTCTTCAGTCACACTAAGCTTGGGCTCTGACGACGGGGTGTGAGTGGAGTGTCCTATGGTAATCCTAGTGTCCTCCCATATCTAACACTAAAATTGAGTTTGGGGCAGTCACTGTACCCATAAATAAACCCAGAAACCGAAGTCTGGTAGAACAAAGCAGCGCTTTCTAGCAACTAGACAGTGGCTAAACATAGAATTGTGTTACATCCTGTTCTTGCCCTTAAAGTGTGACCCGAGTGATATATGTAAAACCCCACCAGACCAGTCAAGCAGTACTTGACATCAAGCAGGATTTGACACTGTAATGTAAAAAAGATGCTCACAGACCCACCATGCATATTCTGTCAGGTTCTGAGGGGTAATCTATTACTATTCAGGTGAGCCTATTTTTTTTGTCCTGGGAGGCATTTCACACCCATTCACACCTATTCAAATGCTAATTACTGACTGGCAGAAGTGGAAGAGCAAATGTAAATATGCCTTCAGAGACTTTAGGCAGGGAAAAGATAACTTTCTAAAAGTAGCTTTTCCTTAATATGTATCAAAAACCAGACTTTCACCATTGAATTGGATTTCTCATAAGTATTACAAAATAGTTATTTATCTAGCATTTTCTTGCCCAAAATAGGCATTATTAAATGTAATAATGTAACCCAATCAATCAATCAATCAATCAGGGGCTTGTAAAACGCGCTACTCACCCGTGAGGGTCTGAAGGCGCTGAGGGAGGGGTGGGGGGGGCAGCTCCAGATCGGTCGAAAAGCCAGGTCTTGAGGTCCTTCCTGAACATGTGCAGGGTCGGGGAGCGTCTGATGTTCACCGGGAGCTCGTTCCAGGTCCTGGCTGTGATGTAGGAGAAGGTTTTCCTGCCTGTTCTGATTCTGCGGATGTGGGGGACCTCTGCCAGGGCGAGGTCGGCGGAGCGGAGGTTCCTTTTGGGTACGTGGAAGGATACTCTTTCGTTGAGGTATTTGGGTCCGATGTTGTTGAGGGATTTGTAAGTATGGGTGAGGAGTTTGAAGGTGACCCTCTTCTCGATGGGGAGCCAGTGGAGGTCTCGTAGGTGTTGGGTCATGTGTTCGTGACGCGGTGTCCCAAGGACGAGTCTGGCTGCGGCGTTCTGGATGGTTTGGAGTTTGTGTAGAAGAGTTCTGTTGATTCTGGCGTACTGGGCGTTGCCGTAGTCAAGTCTGCTGATTATGAGCGCGTGGGTTACGGTCCTTCTGCAGTCGGGGGGATCCATTTGAAGGTCTTGCGGAGGATGCGCAGGCAGTTGAAACTAGTGGAAGCGACGGCGTTGATCTGGCGGTTCATGGAGAGGGAGGAGTCGAGGATGATGCCGAGGTTCCGTGCGTGGTCTGTAGGGGTGGGTGGGTTCCTGAGGGCGGAGGGCCACCAGGTGTTGTCCCAGGCGGAGGTGCATGGTCCAAGGATGATGACCTCGGTCTTCTCTGCGTTGAGCTTCAAACAGCTGTCTTTCATCCAGGCTGCCACGTTCTTCATTCCTTCCTGGAAGCAGAGTCTGGTGTCTTCGGGATTCTTCGTGAGTGAGAGGATGAGCCAGTGTTTTCCAATGGAACAGCCAGCCTTGCTACAGTGAAAATAGCTTTTTAGGGCTTGTTCACTTCAAGGACATGTTTAACATTACATTCCTACATGTCCTACTTTTAAATACCATGCACCCTGTCTTATGGGGAGTAAGAACCACACAAGGGTGGCTTATAAATATATATCAAGCATTGGCATAGCCAATAGGTCTCGCATTTGGGACCTTATAAGTGTTTAGCCATGCAACGGTTGATGTTGTTGCACCAAGGATATTGTGCTGCATAACTAAATACTTATAAGGTCCCAAAAGAGAGACCTATTGGCTATGCCAATGCTTGTTTCAGATGAAAGGGGATGATATAAAGTGCTATGTGCAGAAACAGAGTTCTGTGTAGAAACAAAATACAGCACATCTCACTCCCAAACTAGTGATCAGGGATGACTTTTTCCACACAAGATGGAATGGCACACGGTCAAGACATTGAGAGAAAACCGGGGCTGCATTATAGGGAACACAATCGTTGTGGGAACTCTAATATAATAAGCAATTGTGGACAGGATGACACTCACAAATCACAGGCCGGCCCATATAAATGGCCTGAAAAGCTTATGAAATCTTTTTTTTTTTGCATTTCGGTAGCTGCACTTTTGCTATTATTAACCTAAGGCCATAGGAATTATGCAATTTTGTGGATGTGGCGTTTTCTACATAATTATGGATTTGCCACACTTGCCACATAACCATCAATTGATGCATAAACTACAGATTTAAACAAAAAACATCTTCTTGCTCAAACGGATCAAAAGTTACTAAACACACAGCAACAGGTTTTGGTACTTATCTGTTGCCGATTGGTGTGTTTGGATGTCAAACTGGTTCTAATGAGGTACAACATTTGTCCAGATAGTGTTAACATTTATACAAATGACAAAATAACGAGGTAGTGCCACCACAAAATGTGCTGCGTCACACCGCATATTTTGCCATTTAAAGCTGCATAATTTAGTCAACCTTGCCGCATAATTTTGTCCTCCCCTGCCATATAATTCCAGCATGCAAGTGAAAACTCAGGATTGGATAAGTAACTAAGTAAGACCTGTCAGGAGACAACCTGAGACATCCATAGCTATCAAGTGCCCCGCTTGTCAAATGTCATACACAGAATATGAGAAAAACTAAACCACAATCCGAAAACCGCAATGTTCTGCTGAGTAAAAGGTAAAGGGCTGGTTAAAGAGCCACACACTGCATGGGATCAATTGACAGCACTGTGTCATAGCTGGGTGTACTTGCTCGGCAGACTTTACATCTCACCGCAAACCCAGTTTCTGGATGTTGACATTTGTCCTGATAAGCACATTGCAAATACAATTTACATTACTCGACAATGTGACCCCGTCTCCAGTCTCGGTATTCCCTTTTACAGGCCAGTGTAATGTGGTAATGAAGCCAAACTAGTCAAAGTAAAGTTATCCAAGACTACAACTCCCATAATGCATTAGGACGGAAAAATGTAGCTACTCTGGCAGGGATCGGTCCGTAGTTCCATGGACTGAGCAAGTAGCCACATTAAACCACTATATACCTTGCTTAAAGTAGCACACACTAACTTCACTGCTGACACCGGGGGAGTGGGGGAGGGGGTAGGAAAGAGGCAGGTGAAACATAGGGTATGACTTCTCAGAGAACACGATGAAAAACAATAGCCTTCAAAGTAAGAGTCTTTAAGGAGCAGATGTTGGTAAGCGGCTCACGCATCTGTATGCGCCGGTTAAAACATTGTTCCAATCTATGCGGAAAATTGAAATACCTACATTTTCTTCAGATAGCCCAGCTGGCTGACACACAAGCAGCGGGAATCTGCCTTTACATGTAGGCCAGTGAGTGGTTTGACAAGGAGCTAGGGTTCCCTCCACAGCATTTCTTCCTTCTCCTATTAGGATTCTGGGACGTGTGCTACAGTTTCGAGTTAACAACACAGAACTGCAAATACCAGAATGCAATGCAGGTACAGTGAGTGGCCTGGCTACTCACGACCCCCATCCCTCATTCATTCTGGAATTCCAGACCCCCTTCCGATCAGTAGGACTGCGCCCAAGGACACCTGGATTTCCGATTCAACCACTTAAAATGCCTTCCTTATCTTTCTCTAAACACCTGTGTGTGCCCTTTTGTTCAGGTGTGTGAAAGGCGGGGGTGGGGTCGACGTGTTGATAGATGACAGGCACTCAGGTGGGGGGGCACTCTTACAACAGTGGGAAGAACAAGGCACGAAAAAATTAAGTATTTTAGCGATAGTCGGGAGGGTGGACCTGAGAAAATAAAAGGTGGGGGCGGAGTGGTGGAGGTGTTAGGACATTATGTAAGGAGAAATAAGGCAGCGGTCAAGAGAGGCCATATGAAGAGAGAGAGAATGAGAGAGGCGTGCAGGCTGGCTCAGTGGCTTCCTAAAAGGAGAGACGCCCGGGGTAAATGCACTGTGGAAGTGATACGAGGAATGACCAAAAGGAACTGTGAGTGAAGTAGCCATGGGAGGGAACGAAGCACACATAGGAGGGGTGGGTAAATCTGAAGCCGATCGCAAAGGGAAACAAGCGCGCGCGGCCATGCTAATTGGAGACAGATGGCCCCTGCGTGCCGCTGCTCGCTCCCGCAAGGTGGATGCCGCCACAAGCATGAGTGCTTGAAAAGAGCTGACCGATTCCAAAAGGTCATCTCCTAGTGTAGCGCATGCGCGCTGCACTAGGCTCGACCTAAAAAAAGGAATGTTTTGACCTGTCAAATGGGAGGCCTGAAGGCATGTTTGCACTGTCGGTGGAGTGGTTAGAATAAAGGGTGCTGCAGGGCACTAGTAGCATTTAACTTATATGGCCTGGATGCACTTTGTACTATATTCCAGGGACTTATAAGTAAGTTAAACATGCCAATTATGGGAATGCCAATTTCACAATGTTGAAAGGGGGAGCACAGGCACTTTATCTCTGGTTAGCAGGGGTAAAGTGCACAAAGTTCTACAGCCACCAAACGTAATGCAAAAAATCCTGGGTGACCGTGTAGAAAGGGTAGATTTCTTACAATAGTGTATAGCAAAACCTAGGTTCAACTCACATGCTCCATCTACAGCAATGCTGACACTCTGAGTCTCCCATACAAATACGAGAGGCAGCTACTTCACTACTGAACACGACCCTGCACTGAAAAGTTGTCATTCTGGGCTTTTGTTACTGTGAGTTGAGGATTGGCAATTAGGGAGCTGACATTATAGTCTTTCTTCGCTATTCATGGCTGATGGTTGGCTTTGGGGGACCCATTGCTATAGGGCTCCTGTCTTCTATCTCTAAACTATCGCTAAGGGGTGTCTAGTACTCCAAGATCTCCTGCCTGGTGCCTGCACTCCTGGGGAGAGTCAATCTGGCTTAGCAAACCAGGACATCCGTGAAATGTTTCAAGCCCGTCACTTCAAAAAGGGGTAAATGGGTAGAGGGGCCCAAATAGTAGAGCCTGTAGGAAATTGTTCTAGAAAAAGCACCCTTAGTTAAGTAAAGTCTCTGCCGGAGACAGCTCCCCTGATCCCCACTGGAGGGAATACAGGCTCTCTGACTGGCAGAGTGCCGGTCACAGTATTTACGTTCCAGTGCTATAAAAGTTCACCAAGGTTGTACCTAAAAAATGAAAATACCTCCTACTTGAAACATGTGTGTAATCACACCGAGCACATCAAGTGAGTAACCCTGACTGTCCTTAGAGGTTCCAGTCACCCATTCATTCCCCTTCCATCCATCTATTCATCCATTTCCATTCCCATCTATTCATCCATTCATCTGTCCATCCCTTCACCTTTCTGTCTACCCATCCATTGCACACCCTACCATACTTTTTATCCATTCATCCTCTCACCCATCCACCATCAACATATTCATGTATCCTTTATTTGTACTTTCATCCATCCATTCACTCTTGACTATCAACCCATTCTTTCGACCTTGCATCTTTTACCCTTTCACTTCCTGATCCTTTCACCCTTCCATAAAAACTTTCACCCTTACCTCTATCGAGCCATTAATTATTTCACCCTTCCACGTATCCACCATTTTACCCATCCAGCCATTAATTCTTTCAGCCTTCCATGTATTCATCCTTTCACCCTTCCATTGGTTAATTCTTCCACCCTTCCACGTATCCATCCTTTCACCCTTCCAGTGGTTAATTCTTTCACCGTTCCACATATCCATCCTTTCACCCTTCCATTCGTTAATTCTTTCACCCTTCCACATATCCATCCTTTCACCCATCCAGCCGTTACCTTTTGTACCCTTCCATGTATCCATCCTTTCACCCTTCCATTGAGTAATTCTTTCACCCTTCCGCGTATCCATCCTTTCACCCTTCCATCCATTAATTCTTTCACCCTTCCGCTTATCCATTCTTTTACCCTTCCATCCATTAATTATTTCACCGTTCCGCGTATCCATCCTTTCACCCTTCCATCCATTAACTCTTTCACCCTTCTGCGTATCCATCCTTTCACCCTTCCATCCATTAATTCTTTCACCCTTCCGTGTATCCATCCTTTCACTCTTCCATCCATTAACTCTTTCACCCTTCCGCGTATCCATCCTTTCACCCTTCCATCCATTAACTCTTTCACCCTTCCGCGTATCCATCCTTTCACCTTTCCATCCATTAATTCTTTCACCCTTCCGCATATCCATCCTTACACCCCTTCCATCCTTTAATCCTTTCACCCGTCCACATATCCATCGTTTCACCCTTCCATTGGTTAATTCTTTCACCCTTCCGCGTATCCATCCTTTCATCCATCCAGCCATTACCTTTTTCACCCTTCCATGTATCCATCCTATCACCCTTCCATTGGTTAATTCTTTCACTGTTCCGAGTATCCATCCTTTCACCCTTCCATTGGTTAATTCTTTCACCCTTCCGCGTATCCATCTTTCCCCCTTCCATCCATTAACTCTTTCACCCTTCTGCGTATCCATCCTTTCACCCTTCCATCCATTAACTCTTTCACCCTTCCGCGTATCCATCCTTTCACCCTTCCATCCATTAACTCTTTCACCCTTCCATTTACCCATCCTTTCACCCTTCCATTCATTAATTCTTTCACCTTCCGCGTATCCATCCTTTCACCCTTCCATCCATTAATTCTTTCACCCTTCCGCGTATTCATCCTTTCACCCTTCTATTGGTTAATTCTTTCACCCTTCCGCGTATCCATCTTTCACCCTTCCATCCATTAACTCTTTCACCCTTCTGCGTATCCATCCTTTCACCCTTCCATCCATTAACTCTTTCACCCTTCCGCGTATCCATCCTTTCACCCTTCCATCCATTAATTCTTTCACCCTTCCGCGTATCCATCCTTTCACCCTTCCATTGGTTAATTCTTTCACCCTTCCGCGTATCCATCTTTCACCCTTCCATCCATTAACTCTTTCACCCTTCCATGTATCCGTCCTTTCACTCTACCATCCATTAATTCTTTCACCCTTCCGCGTAGCCATCTTTCACCCTTCCATCCATTAACTCTTTTACCCTTCCGCGTATCCAGCCTTACACCCTTCCAGCCATTAATTCTTTCACCCTTCTGCGTATCCATCCTTTCACCCTTCCATCCATTAATTCTTTCACCCTTCCGCGTATCCATCCTTTCACCCTTCCATTGGTTAATTCTTTCACCCTTCCGCGTAGCCATCTTTCACCCTTCCATCCATTAACTCTTTCACCCTTCCATGTATCCATCCTTTCACCCTTCCATCGATTAATTCTTTCACCCTTCCGCGTATCCATCCTTTTACCCTTCCATCCATTAATTCTTTCACCCTTCTGCGTATTCATCCTTTCACCCTTCTATTGGTTAATTCTTTCACCCTTCCGCGTATCCATCTTTCACCCTTCCATCCATTAACTCTTTCACCCTTCTGCGTATCCATCCTTTCACCCTTCCATCCATTAACTCTTTCACCCTTCCGCGTATCCATCCTTTCACCCTTCCATCCATTAACTCTTTCACCCTTCCGCGTATCCATCCTTTCACCTTTCCATCCATTAATTCTTTCACCCTTCCGCATATCCATCCTTACACCCTTCCATCCTTTAATCCTTTCACCCGTCCACATATCCATCCTTTCACCCTTCCATTGGTTAATTCTTTCACCCTTCCGCGTATCCATCCTTTCATCCATCCAGCCATTACCTTTTTCACCCTTCCATGTATCCATCCTATCACCCTTCCATTGGTTAATTCTTTCACTCTACCGAGTATCCATCCTTTCACCCTTCCATTGGTTAATTCTTTCACCCTTCCGCGTATCCATCTTTCACCCTTCCATCCATTAACTCTTTCACCCTTCTGCGTATCCATCCTTTCACCCTTCCATCCATTAACTCTTTCACCCTTCCGCGTATCCATCCTTTCACCCTTCCATCCATTAACTCTTTCACCCTTCCATTTATCCATCCTTTCACCCTTCCATTCATTAATTCTTTCACCCTTCCGCGTATCCTTCCTTTCACCCTTCCATCCATTAATTCTTTCACCCTTCCGCGTATTCATCCTTTCACCCTTCTATTGGTTAATTCTTTCACCCTTCCGCGTATCCATCTTTCACCCTTCCATCCATTAACTCTTTCACCCTTCTGCGTATCCATCCTTTCACCCTTCCATCCATTAACTCTTTCACCCTTCCGCGTATCCATCCTTTCACCCTTCCATCCATTAATTCTTTCACCCTTCCGCGTATCCATCCTTTCACCCTTCCATTGGTTAATTCTTTCACCCTTCCGCGTATCCATCTTTCACCCTTCCATCCATTAACTCTTTCACCCTTCCATGTATCCATCCTTTCACTCTTCCATCCATTAATTCTTTCACCCTTCCGCGTATCCATCTTTCACCCTTCCATCCATTAACTCTTTCACCCTTCCTCGTATCCAGCCTTACCCCCTTCCAGCCATTAATTCTTTCACCCTTCTGCGTATCCATCCTTTCACCCTTCCATCCATTAATTCTTTCACCCTTCCGCGTATCCATCCTTTCACCCTTCTATTGGTTAATTCTTTCACCCTTCCGCGTAGCCATCTTTCACCCTTCCATCCATTAACTCTTTCACCCTTCCTTGTATCCATCCTTTCACCCTTCCATCCATTAATTCTTTCACCCTTCTGCGTATCCATCCTTTCACCCTTCCATTAGTTAATTCTTTCACCCTTCCGCGTAGCCATCTTTCACCCTTCCATCCATTAATTCTTTCACCCTTCCGCGATCCATCCTTTCACCCTTCCATTCGTTAATTCTTTCACCCTTCCACATATCCATCCTTTCACCCATCCAGCCGTTACCTTTTGTACCCTTCCATGCATCCATCCTTTTACCCTTCCATTGAGTAATTCTTTCACCCTTCCGCGTATCCATCCTTTCACCCTTCCATCCATTAATTCTTTCACCCTTCCGCGTATCCATTCTTTTACCCTTCCATCCATTAATTATTTCACCGTTCCGCGTATCCATCCTTTCACCCTTCCATCCATTAACTCTTTCACCCTTCTGCGTATCCATCCTTTCACCCTTCCATCCATTAATTCTTTCACCCTTCTGTGTATCCATCCTTTCACTCTTCCATCCATTAACTCTTTCACCCTTCCGCGTATCCATCCTTTCACCCTTCCATCCATTAACTCTTTCACCCTTTCGCGTATCCATCCTTTCACCTTTCCATCCATTAATTCTTTCACCCTTCCGCATATCCATCCTTACACCCTTCCATCCTTTAATCCTTTCACCCGTCCACATATCCATCCTTTCACCCTTCCATTGGTTAATTCTTTCACCCTTCCGCGTATCCATCCTTTCATCCATCCAGCCATTACCTTTTTCACCCTTCCATGTATCCATCCTATCACCCTTCCATTGGTTAATTCTTTCACTCTTCCGAGTATCCATCCTTTCACCCTTCCATTGGTTAATTCTTTCACCCTTCCGCGTATCCATCTTTCACCCTTCCATCCATTAACTCTTTCACCCTTCTGCGTATCCATCCTTTCACCCTTCCATCCATTAACTCTTTCACCCTTCCGCGTATCCATCCTTTCACCCTTCCATCCATTAACTCTTTCACCCTTCCATTTATCCATCCTTTCACCCTTCCATTCATTAATTCTTTCACCCTTCCGCGTATCCATCCTTTCACCCTTCCATCCATTAATTCTTTCACCCTTCCACGTATTCATCCTTTCACCCTTCTATTGGTTAATTCTTTCACCCTTCCGCGTATCCATCTTTCACCCTTCCATCCATTAACTCTTTCACCCTTCTGCGTATCCATCCTTTCACCCTTCCATCCATTAACTCTTTCACCCTTCCGCGTATCCATCCTTTCACCCTTCCATCCATTAATTCTTTCACCCTTCCGCGTATCCATCCTTTCACCCTTCCATTGGTTAATTCTTTCACCCTTCCGCGTATCCATCTTTCACCCTTCCATCCATTAACTCTTTCACCCTTCCATGTATCCATCCTTTCACTCTTCCATCCATTACTTCTTTCACCCTTCCGCGTATCCATCTTTCACCCTTCCATCCATTAACTCTTTCACCCTTCCGCATATCCAGCCTTACACCCTTCCAGCCATTAATTCTTTCACCCTTCTGCGTATCCATCCTTTCACCCTTCCATCCATTAATTCTTTCACCCTTCCGCATATCCATCCTTTCACCCTTCCATTGGTTAATTCTTTCACCCTTCCGCGTAGCCATCTTTCACCCTTCCGTCCATTAACTCTTTCACCCTTCCATGTATCCATCCTTTCACCCTTCCATCCATTAATTCTTTCACCCTTCCGCGTATCCATCCTTTCACCCTTCCATCCATTAATTCTTTCACCCTTCTGCGTAGCCATCTTTCACCCTTCCATCCATTAACTCTTTCACCCTTCCATGTATCCATCCTTTCACCCTTCCATCCATTAATTCTTTCACCCTTCCGTGTATCCATCCTTTCACCCTTCCATCCATTAATTCTTTCACCCTTCCGCGTATCCATCCTTTCACCCTTCCATCCATTAATTCTTTCACCCTTCCGCGTATCCATCTTTCACCCTTCCATCCATTAACTCTTTCACCCTTCCATGTATCCATCCTTTCCCCCTTCCATCCATTAACTCTTTCACCTTTCCACGTATCCATACTTTCACCCTTCCATCCATTAACTATTTCATCCTTCCGCGTATCCATCCTTTCACCCTTCAATACGTTTATTCTTTCATCCTTCCACGTATCCATCCTTTCACCCTCCCATCTGTTAATTATTTTGCCCGTTATCCCATCTTCCACCTGTCTTCAATCACTTCACACTTCTTTTTTTCCTGTCACTCTTCTTTCCTCCTCTTGTTCTTTCCCCATCTACCCACCTTTTTTTCCTCTCCTCCTTACATTTTGTTTCTTACTCTTTCATGCTCATTATACCCACTCTCTGTGGTTTCCCGTCTGAAATGATTCCTCTTTCTCAGTTGAGTTCACTGTACATACCATCCCTCAGCCCACACGTCTCCCTCACGGTATTGCCTCACCCTGAGCACAGTGTCTGCAGACAGAAGGAGCCCACACACAACTAACTAACGCTGGAGTGGGACGCAGTCACTCGGGCCCATTCGTCTTATATATAATATACTATCCTCGAGAGAACCAAGTGAGAAACATAAGGTATTATATTATTCTGCTTCTTGGCAAGACGCACTGAATGCACCAGAACATGCGGTGATTGCTGCTATAATGGATTATACGCGTGCACTCTATAGGGTAGCACAGTTTAATCTATATTGGTATCGGTTGGCACACGGTGGAGTGGCTGTTACTCACATAAATGTGGTACGTTGTAGTTCTGCCTGGATACACTCATTTGGAATTCGTTTGGTGAGCACAGTATTCATAGACGCTAATTGTTGTCGTTGGCTGGAATGGAATGACGTCTGATGAGAGTGTAATTGTTTTATAATATTAGTAAGACGTGGATTTATTTATGTCATGCATTGTATCCACATTACACCCTTGAAAAGCCTGCTTCAGACGAAACACGTGTCGGCGGTACATTATATGAACACTTGCCTGAATCTGGAAGTTCTCGGACTATTCTTGGTGTATGTTGGAAGATTATTGGAAACCGCTGGAATGCAGCGACAAGATGGCTCCAATGGGAGGAGGGGCTCTTCCTTGCTTTCACAGATGTGACGCGCGCCAGCCCCGCCCTGTGGTTGGGTGTTGAATTAGGGGTGGGCGGAATTTGCGTAGTCGCGCTACGCAAAGCTCCGCGAAACGGTAAAAAATCTCAGCGAGCACGCAAAAGTTCTGCGAACACGCGGAATTGCTTGTTCCGCCCGTTCGCGATGCTTTTTTCCTGTTCGCGAACGCTGTTTGCGTGCTCGGGGAGAAATATCTCGCGAACATGCATTTTGAAAGCGCGAACAAGCAAAATATTCCGCAAAGCCGTGGATCGCGGAATTTTTGGTAATTCCGCGTTCTCCGCGGAACGCAAAATTACCCAAATTCCGCAAATTACGCGAGCGGAACGGAATTTACCGCCCAGGCCTAGTGTTGATCTAACCCAGGGGGCTACGGTGTATTCAACACCCTTACGGTAGCAGGGTGTTGGGTCCTCCATGCACGACTCTTGACACATTGTTAATTAAAGACGATTATTGGACTTACTAACCCTAAAAGGCTTGTTTGGGAGATGTGTGATAGATACACCCACTGATTCATTTGTTCGCATTTGTGTGTAATCAATAGTTGAAGAGAGCTGCCCGCGCGCCCTTTAGTGAGAATCTTATGCATATAGTTCTTGTGAAATTAAAAGATCTAACAACAAACCTTAAAACGTGTCCAGCAGCTTGTGACTCAGTCTCTTCACCTCTGTCCGGTTTGAGTGCCTTGAAGCCTTTTGAGCACTTCACAAATACGCACAATACAACACAATGGCCATTTACTTTCTTAATTGTCATGACCCGAATATCGCTCTTAAATTCTCTAAGTCTTTCTTTACTACTGGGTTACAATTACCTTGTAGGATTAACGAGTCACGGTCACTGACAAATATATACTTATATATATACATATATGAATCAGGCTTCCTGTTGACGTGTAGTGGACAGGAGCTTTCCGAGAAGTATTGGAGACAAAACTTTCACTTCCAATCTCGGGCCATAAAAACATAACGAGTCTTTGTACAGCGCACGTTCACCCCTCGGGGCATCTTGGCGCTGCATGTCCGGTGTTTATTGTTACCCAGCTCAGTGGGCACCCAGCTCTCTCTCCATCCTCGGACACCATGCGGCATGCTGTCCCTCCCAGTCCGTCCCTCTGGCTCATTAACACACAAACGACTCTCTTCCTGACCATCATCTCGTTGTCACCTCTCACACCTTCATATCTCACGATCCTTGTAGTCTCAGCTTCTAACACTCCTTCTCTCTATGCAACACATTGCACTCTGCCTCTCACACACTCTCTAACATGCACCCTCCTGTCTCTTAATACCTGCCCTTCTCACATGCCCTCTCGCCCTCCTCTCACACACCTTCCCCTCCCTCACTCTCTCCTTAATGTCCCTCCTCTCACACACCTTCAAATCCCTCACTCTGTGGCTTTTCTCTTTAACGTCCCTCCTCTCACACAGTTTCACCTCTCTCTCGCTGTGGCTTCTCTCCTCAATGTACCTCCTCTGAAACACCTTCGCCTCCCTCACTCTGTGACTTCTCTCCCTTATGTCCCTCCTCTCACACACCTTCCCCTCCCTCACTCTGTGGCTTCTCTCCTCAATGTCCTCCTCATACACCTTCACCTCCCTCACTCTGTGGCTTCTCTCCTTAATGTCCCTCTTCTCACACACCTTCACCTCCCTCACTCTGTGGCTATTCTCCTTAACGTCCCTCCTCTCACACACCTTCACCTTCACTCTGTGGCTTCTATACTCAATGTCCTCCTCTAACACACCTTCACCTCACTCACTCAGTGGCTTCTCTCCTCAATGTCCTCCTCTCACACACCTTCACCTTCCTCACTCTGTGACTTCTCTCCCTAAGGTCCCTCCTCTCACACACCTTCACCTCCCTCACTCTGTGATTTCTCTCCTTAATATCCCTTCTCTCACTCACCTTCACCTCCCTCACTCTGTGGCTTCTCTCCTTAATATCCCTTCTCTCACACACCTTCACCTCCCTCACTCTGTGGCTTTTCTCCTCAATGTCCCTCCTCTCACACACCTTCACCTGCCTCACTCTGTGGCTTCTCTCCTTAACGTTCCTCCTCTCACACCTTCACCTCCCTCAATCTGTGGCTTCTCTCCTCAATGTCCCTCCTCTCACACACATTCACCTCCCTCACACTGTGGCTTCTCTCCTTAACGTCCCTCCTCTCACACACCTTCACCTCCCTCACTCTGTGGCTTCTCTCCTTAAAGTCCCTCCTCTCACACACCTTCACCTCCCTCACTCTGTGGCTTTTCTCCTCAATGTCCCTACTCTCACACACCTTCACCTCCCTCACTCTGTGGCTTCTCTCCTTAACGTCCCTCCTCTCACACACCTTCAACTCCCTCACTCTGTGACTTCTCTCCTCAATGTCCCTCCTCTCACACACCTTCACCTCCCTCACTCTATGACTTCTTTTATTAATGCCCCTCCTCTCACACACCTTCACCTCCCTCACTCTGTGGCTTCTCTTCTCAAATCTACCTCCTCTCACACACCTTCACCTCCCCCTCACTCTGTGACTTCTCTCCTCAATGTCCCTCCTCTCACACGCCTTCACCTCCCTCACTCTGTGGCTTCTCTCCTTAACGTCCCTCTTCTCACAAACCTTCACCTCCCTCACTGTGGCTTCTCTCCTTAATATCAGTTCTCTCACACACCTTCACATTCACTGTGTGTGTATCCCTCCTCTCACACACCTTCACCTCCCCCTCACTCTGTGGCTTCTCTCCTCTATGTCCTCCTCTCAAACACCTTCACCTCCCTCACTCTGTGGCTTCTCTCCTCAATGTCCCACTCCCTCCTCTCACATACCTTCACCTACACTCTGTGGCTTCTCTCCTCAATGTCCCTCTTCTCACACACCTTTGCCCCCCTCACTCTGTGGCATCTCTCCTTAATGTCCCTACTCTCACATACCTTCACCTCCCTCACTCTGTGGCTTCTCTCCTTAATGAGCCTCCTCTCACACACCTTCACCTCCCTCTCTCTGTGGCTTCTCTCCTTCATGTCCTCTTCTAACACACCTTCACCTCTCTCACTCTGTGACTTTTCTCCTCAATGTCCTTCCTCTCACACACCTTCACCTCCCTCACTCTGTGACTTCTCTCCTCAATGTCCCTCCTCTCACATACCTTCACCTCCCTCACTCTGTCGCTTCTCTCCTAAGTGTCCCTACTCTCACACACCTTCAGCTCCCTCACTCTGTGGCTTCTCTCCTTAATGGCCCTACTCTCACACACCTTCACCCCCCTCACTCTGTGGCGTCTCTCCTTAATATCCCTCCTCTCACATGCCTTCACCTCCCTCACCCTGTGGCTTTTCTCCTTAACATCCCTCCTCTCACACACCTTCACCTTCACTCTGTGGCTTCTCTCCTCAATGTCCTCCTCTCACACACCTTCACCTTCCTCACTGTGACTTCTCTACCTAATGTCCCTCCTCTCACACACCTTCACCTCCCTCACTCTGTGACTTCTCTCCTTAATATCCCTTCTCTCACACACCTTCACCTCCTCTCACTCTGTGGCTTCTCTCCTTAATATCCAATCTCTCACACACCTTCACCTCCCTCACTCTGTGGCTTTTCTCCTCAATGTCCCTCCTCTCACACACCTTCACCTCCCTCACTCTGTGGCTTCTCTCCTTAATGTCCCTCCTCTCACACACCTTCAACCCCCTCACTCTGTGGCTTCTCTCCTCTATGTCCCTCCTCTCACACACCTTCACCTCCCTCACTCTGTGGCTTCTCTCCTTAACGTCCCTCCTCTCACACACGTTCAGCTCCCACACTCTGTGACGTCTCTCCTCAATGTCCCTCCTCTGACACACCTTCACCTCCCTCACTCTATGGCTTCTCTCATTAATGTCCCTCCTCTCACACACCTTCACCTCCCTCACTCTGTGGCTTCTCTCCTCAATGTCCCTCCTCTCACACACCTTCACCTCCCCCTCACTCTGTGACTTCTCTCCTCAATGTACCTCCTCTCAAACGCCTTCACCTCCCTCACTCTGTGGCTTCTCTCCTTAACGTCCCTCCTCTCACATACCTTCACCTCCCTCACTCTGTGGCTTCTCTCCTTAACGTCCCTCCTCTCACACACGTTCAACTCCCTCACTCTGTAACGTCTCTCCTCAATGTCCCTCCTCTCACACACCTTCACCTCCCTCACTCTATGGCTTCTCTCATTAATGTCCCTCCTCTCACACACCTTCACCTCCCTCACTCTGTGACTTCTCTCCTCAATGTCCCTCCTCTCACACGCCTTCACCTCCCTCACTCTGTGGCTTCTCTCCTTAACGTCCCTCCTCTCACATACCTTCACCTCCCTCGCTGTGGCTTCTCTCCTTAATATCCCTCCTCTCACACACCTTCACCTTCACTCTGTGGCTTCTCTCCTCAATGTCCCTCTTCTCACACACCTTCGGCCCCCTCACTCTGTGGCATCTCTCCTTAATGTCCCTCCTCTCACACACCTTCACCTCCTTGACTCTGTGGCTTCTCCCCTTAACGTCCCCCTTCTCACACACCTTCACCTCCCTCACTTTTTGGCTTTTCTCTTCAATGTCCCTCCTCTCACACACCTTCACCTCCCTCACTCTGTGGCTTCTCTCCTTAACGTCCCTCCTCTCACACACCTTCAACCCCCTCACTCTGTGGTTTCTCTCCTCAATGTCCCTCCTCTCACACACCTTCACCTCCCTCACTCTGTGGCTTCTCTCCTCAATGTCCCTCTTCTCACACACCTTCGGCCCCCTCACTCTGTGGCATCTCTCCTTAATGTCCCTCCTCTCACACACCTTCACCTCCTTGACTCTGTGGCTTCTCCCTTAACGTCCCCCTTCTCACACACCTTCACCTCCCTCACTTTTTGGCTTTTCTCTTCAATGTCCCTCCTCTCACACACCTTCACCTCCCTCACTCTGTGGCTTCTCTCCTTAACGTCCCTCCTCTCACACACCTTCAACCCCCTCACTCTGTGGTTTCTCTCCTCAATGTCCCTCCTCTCACACACCTTCACCTCCCTCACTCTGTGGCTTCTCTCCTCAATGTCCCTCCTCTCACACGCCTTCACCTCCCTCACTCTGTGGCTTCTCTCCTTAACGTCCCTCTTCTCACAAACCTTCACCTCCCTCACTGTGGCTTCTCTCCTTAATATCCCTTCTCTCACACACCTTCACATTCACTGTGTGTGTATCCCTCCTCTCACACACCTTCACCTCCCCCTCACTCTGTGGCTTCTCTCCTCTATGTCCTCCTCTCAAACACCTTCACCTCCCTCACTCTGTGGCTTCTCTCCTCAATGTCCCACTCCCTCCTCTCACATACCTTCACCTTCACTTTGCGGCTTCTCTCCTCAATGTCCCTCTTCTCACACACCTTTGCCCCCCTCACTCTGTGGCATCTCTCCTTAATGTCCCTCCTCTCAGATACCTTCACCTCCCTCACTCTGTGGCGTCTCTCCTTAACATCCCTCCTCTCACACACCTTCACCTCCCTCTCTCTGTGGCTTCTCTCCTTGATGTCCTCCTCTAACACACCTTCACCTCCCTCACTCTGTGACTTTTGTCCTCAATGTCCTTCCTCTCACACACCTTCACCTCCCTCACTCTGTGACTTCTCTCCTCAATGTCCCTCTTCTCACATACCTTCGCCCCCTCACTCTGTGGTGTCTCTCCTTAATGTCCCTCCTCTCACATACCTTCACCTCCCTCACTCTGTGGCTTCTCTCCTAAGTGTCCCTACTCTCACACACCTTCAGCTCCCTCACTCTGTGGCTTCTCTCCTTAATGCCCCTACTCTCACACACCTTCACCCCCCTCACTCTGTGGCGTCTCTCCTTAATGTCCCTCCTCTCACATACCTTCAGCTCCCTCACCCTGTGGCTTTTCTCCTTAACATCCCTCCTCTCACACACCTTCACCTTCACTCTGTGGCTTCTCTCCTCAATGTCCTCCTCTAACACACCTTCAACTTTCTCACTCTGTTGCTTCTCTCCTCAATGCCCTCCTCTCACACACCTTCACCTTCCTCACTGTGACTTCTCTCTCTAATGTCCCTCCTCTCACACACCTTCACCTCCCTCACTCTGTGACTTCTCTCCTTAATATCCCTTCTCTCACACACCTTCACCTCCTCTCACTCTGTGGCTTCTCTCCTTAATATCCAATCTCTCACACACCTTCACCTCCCTCAGTCTGTGGCTTTTCTCCTCAATGTCCCACCTCTCACACACCTTCACCTCCCTCAATCTGTGGCTTCTCTCCTTAACGTCCCTCCTCTCACACCTTCACCTCCCTCACTCTGTGGCTTCTCTCCTCAATGTCCCTCCTCTCACACACCTTCACCTCCTTGACTCTGTGGCTTCTCCCGTTAACGTCCCCCTTCTCACACACCTTCACCTCCCTCACTCTGTGGCTTCTCTCCTTAACGTCCCTCCTCTCACACACCTTCATCTCCCTCACTTTTTGGCTTTTCTCCTCAATGTCCCTCCTCTCACACACCTTCAACTCCCTCACTCTGTGGCTTCTCTCCTTAACGTTCCCTCCTCTCACACACCTTCAACTCCCTCACTCTGTGGCTTCTCTCCTCCATGTCCCTCCTCTCACACACCTTCACCTCCCTCACTCTGTGGCTTCTCTCCTTAACGTCCCTCCTCTCACACACCTTCAACCCCCTCACTCTGTGGCTTCTCTCCTCAATGTCCCTCCTCTCACACACCTTCACCTCCCTCACTCTGTGGCTTCTCTCCTCTATGTCCCTCCTCTCACACACCTTCACCTCCCTCACTCTGTGGCTTCTCTCCTTAACGTCCCTCCTCTCACACACGTTCAACTCCCTCACTCTGTGACGTCTCTCTTCAATGTCCCTCCTCTCACACACCTTCACCTCCCTCACTCTATGGCTTCTCTCATTAATGTCCCTCCTCTC
Source organism: Calotriton arnoldi (assembly GCA_963921515.1). Lineage (NCBI taxonomy): Eukaryota > Metazoa > Chordata > Amphibia > Caudata > Salamandridae > Calotriton > Calotriton arnoldi. Next base: position 726,611 of record CAWUFW010000544.1, on the reverse strand, counting down.
ACACACCTTCACCTCCCTCACTCTGTGACTTCTCTCCTCAATGTCCCTCCTCTCACACGCCTTCACCTCCCTCACTCTGTGGCTTCTCTCCTTAACGTCCCTCCTCTCACATACCTTCACCTCCCTCGCTGTGGCTTCTCTCCTTAATATCCCTTCTCTCACACACCTTCACATTCACTGTGTGTGTGTGTCCCACCTCTCACACAACTTCACCTCCCCCTCACTCTGTGGCATCTCTCCTTAATGTCCCTCCTCTCACACACCTTCACCTCCTTGACTCTGTGGCTTCTCCCCTTAACGTCCCCCTTCTCACACACCTTCACCTCCCTCACTCTGTGGCTTCTCTCCTTAACATCCCTCCTCTCACACACCTTCACCTCCCTCACTCTGTGGCTTCTCTCCTTAACGTCCCTCCTCTCACACACCTCAACCCCTCACTCTGTGGTTTCTCTCCTCAATGTCCCTCCTCTCACACCTTCACCTCCTCACTCTGTGGCTTCTCTCCTCAATGTCCCTCCTCTCACACGCCTTCACCTCCCTCACTCTGTGGCTTCTCTCCTTAACGTCCCTCTTCTCACAAACCTTCACCTACCTCACTGTGGCTTCTCTCCTTAATATCCCTTCTCTCACACACCTTCACATTCACTGTGTGTGTATCCCTCCTCTCACACACCTTCACCTCCCCCTCACTCTGTGGCTTCTCTCCTCTATGTCCTCCTCTCAAACACCTTCACCTCCCTCACTCTGTGGCTTCTCTCCTCAATGTCCCACTCCCTTCTCTCACATACCTTCACCTTCACTCTGTGGCTTCTCTCCTCAATGTCCCTCTTCTCACACACCTTTGCCCCCTCACTCTGTGGCATCTCTCCTTAATGTCCCTCCTCTCAGATACCTTCACCTCCCTCACTCTGTGGCGTCTCTCCTTAACATCCCTCCTCTCACACACCTTCACCTCCCTCTCTCTGTGGCTTCTCTCCTTGATGTCCTCCTCTAACACACCTTCACCTCCCTCACTCTGTGACTTTTCTCCTCAATGTCCTTCCTCTCACACACCTTCACCTCCCTCACTCTGTGACTTCTCTCCTCAATGTCCCTCTTCTCACATACCTTCGCCCCCTCACTCTGTGGTGTCTCTCCTTAATGTCCCTCCTCTCACATACCTTCACCTCCCTCACTCTGTGGCTTCTCTCCTAAGTGTCCCTACTCTCACACACCTTCAGCTCCCTCACTCTGTGGCTTCTCTCCTTAATGCCCCTACTCTCACACACCTTCACCCCCTCACTCTGTGGCGTCTCTCCTTAATGTCCCTCCTCTCACATACCTTCACCTCCCTCACCCTGTGGCTTTTCTCCTTAACATCCCTCCTCTCACACACCTTCACCTTCACTCTGTGGCTTCTCTCCTCAATGTCCTCCTCTAACACACCTTCAACTTTCTCACTCTGTTGCTTCTCTCCTCAATGCCCTCCTCTCACACACCTTCACCTTCCTCACTGTGACTTCTCTCCCTAATGTCCCTCCTCTCACACACCTTCACCTCCCCCTCACTCTGTGGCTTCTCTCCTCTATGTCCTCCTCTCAAACACCTTCACCTCCCTCACTCTGTGGCTTCTCTCCTCAATGTCCCACTCCCTCCTCTCACATACCTTCACCTTCACTCTGTGGCTTCTCTCCTCAATGTCCCTCTTCTCACACACCTTTGCCCCCCTCACTCTGTGGCATCTCTCCTTAATGTCCCTCCTCTCAGATACCTTCACCTCCCTCACTCTGTGGCGTCTCTCCTTAACATCCCTCCTCTCACACACCTTCACCTCCCTCTCTCTGTGGCTTCTCTCCTTGATGTCCTCCTCTAACACACCTTCACCTCCCTCACTCTGTGACTTTTCTCCTCAATGTCCTTCCTCTCACACACCTTCACCTCCCTCACTCTGTGACTTCTCTCCTCAATGTCCCTCTTCTCACATACCTTCGCCCCCTCACTCTGTGGTGTCTCTCCTTAATGTCCCTCCTCTCACATACCTTCACCTCCCTCACTCTGTGGCTTCTCTCCTTAATACCCCTACTCTCACACACCTTCACCCCCCTCACTCTGTGGCGTCTCTCCTTAATGTCCCTCCTCTCACATACCTTCACCTCCCTCACCCTGTGGCTTTTCTCCTTAACATCCCTCCTCTCACACACCTTCACCTTCACTCTGTGGCTTCTCTCCTCAATGTCCTCCTCTAACACACCTTCAACTTTCTCACTCTGTTGCTTCTCTCCTCAATGCCCTCCTCTCACACACCTTCACCTTCCTCACTGTGACTTCTCTCCCTAATGTCCCTCCTCTCACACACCTTCACCTCCCTCACTCTGTGACTTCTCTCCTTAATATCCCTTCTCTCACACACCTTCACCTCCTCTCACTCTGTGGCTTCTCTCCTTAATATCCAATCTCTCACACACCTTCACCTCCCTCAGTCTGTGGCTTTTCTCCTCAATGTCCCACCTCTCACACACCTTCACCTCCCTCAATCTGTGGCTTCTCTCCTTAACGTCCCTCCTCTCACACCTTCACCTCCCTCACTCTGTGTCTTCTCTCCTTAATTTCCCTCCTCTCACACACCTTCACCTCCTTGACTCTGTGGCTTCTCCCGTTAACGTCCCCCTTCTCACACACCTTCACCTCCCTCACTCTGTGGCTTCTCTCCTTAACGTCCCTCCTCTCACACACCTTCATCTCCCTCACTTTTTGGCTTTTCTCCTCAATGTCCCTCCTCTCACACACCTTCAACTCCCTCACTCTGTGGCTTCTCTCCTTAACGTTCCCTCCTCTCACACACCTTCAACTCCCTCACTCTGTGGCTTCTCTCCTCAATGTCCCTCCTCTCACACACCTTCACCTCCCTCACTCTGTGGCTTCTCTCCTTAATGTCCCTCCTCTCACACACCTTCAACCCCCTCACTCTGTGGCTTCTCTCCTCTATGTCCCTCCTCTCACACACCTTCACCTCCCTCACTCTGTGGCTTCTCTCCTTAACGTCCCTCCTCTCACACACGTTCAACTCCCTCACTCTGTGACGTCTCTCTTCAATGTCCCTCCTCTCACACACCTTCACCTCCCTCACTCTATGGCTTCTCTCATTAATGTCCCTCCTCTCACACACCTTCACCTCCCTCACTCTGTGACTTCTCTCCTCAATGTCCCTCCTCTCACACGCCTTCACCTCCCTCACTCTGTGGCTTCTCTCCTTAATGTCCCTCCTCTCACATACCTTCACCTCCCTCGCTGTGGCTTCTCTCCTTAATATCCCTTCTCTCACACACCTTCACATTCACTGTGTGTGTGTGTCACACCTCTCACACACCTTCACCTCCCCCTCACTCTGTGGTATCTCTCCTTAATGTCCCTCCTCTCACACACCTTCACCTCCTTGACTCTGTGGCTTCTCCCCTTAATGTCCCCCTTCTCACACACCTTCACCTCCCTCACTCTGTGGCTTCTCTCCTTAACGTCCCTCCTCTCACACACCTTCACCTCCCTCACTTTTTGGCTTTTCTCCTCAACTCTCACACACCTTCACCTCCCTCACTCTGTGGCTTCTCTCCTTAACGTCCCTCCTCTCACACACCTTCAACCCCCTCACTCTGTGGTTTCTCTCCTCAATGTCCCTCCTCTCACACACCTTCACCTCCCTCACTCTGTGGCTTCTCTCCTCAATGTCCCTCCTCTCAAACGCCTTCACCTCCCTCACTCTGTGGCTTCTCTCCTTAACGTCCCTCTTCTCACAAACCTTCACCTACCTCACTGTGGCTTCTCTCCTTAATATCCCTTCTCTCACACACCTTCACATTCACTGTGTGTGTATCCCTCCTCTCACACACCTTCACCTCCCCTCACTCTGTGGCTTCTCTCCTCATATGTCCTCCTCTCAAACACCTTCACCTCCCTCACTCTGTGGCTTCTCTCCTCAATGTCCCACTCCCTTCTCTCACATACCTTCACCTTCACTCTGTGGCTTCTCTCCTCAATGTCCCTCTTCTCACACACCTTTGCCCCCTCACTCTGTGGCATCTCTCCTTAATGTCCCTCCTCTCAGATACCTTCACCTCCCTCACTCTGTGGCGTCTCTCCTTAACATCCCTCCTCTCACACACCTTCACCTCCCTCTCTCTGTGGCTTCTCTCCTTGATGTCCTCCTCTAACACACCTTCACCTCCCTCACTCTGTGACTTTTCTCCTCAATGTCCTTCCTCTCACACACCTTCACCTCCCTCACTCTGTGACTTCTCTCCTCAATGTCCCTCTTCTCACATACCTTCGCCCCCTCACTCTGTGGTGTCTCTCCTTAATGTCCCTCCTCTCACATACCTTCACCTCCCTCACTCTGTGGCTTCTCTCCTAAGTGTCCCTACTCTCACACACCTTCAGCTCCCTCACTCTGTGGCTTCTCTCCTTAATGCCCCTACTCTCACACACCTTCACCCCCTCACTCTGTGGCGTCTCTCCTTAATGTCCCTCCTCTCACATACCTTCACCTCCCTCACCCTGTGGCTTTTCTCCTTAACATCCCTCCTCTCACACACCTTCACCTTCACTCTGTGGCTTCTCTCCTCAATGTCCTCCTCTAACACACCTTCAACTTTCTCACTCTGTTGCTTCTCTCCTCAATGCCCTCCTCTCACACACCTTCACCTTCCTCACTGTGACTTCTCTCCCTAATGTCCCTCCTCTCACACACCTTCACCTCCCTCACTCTGTGACTTCTCTCCTTAATATCCCTTCTCTCACACACCTTCACCTCCTCTCACTCTGTGGCTTCTCTCCTTAATATCCAATCTCTCACACACCTTCACCTCCCTCACTCTGTGGCTTTTCTCCTCAATGTCCCACCTCTCACACACCTTCACCTCCCTCAATCTGTGGCTTCTCTCCTTAACGTCCCTCCTCTCACACCTTCACCTCCCTCACTCTGTGGCTTCTCTCCTCAATGTCCCTCCTCTCACACACCTTCACCTCCTTGACTCTGTGGCTTCTCCCGCTAACGTCCCCCTTCTCACACACCTTCACCTCCCTCACTCTGTGGCTTCTCTCCTTAACGTCCCTCCTCTCACACACCTTCATCTCCCTCACTTTTTGGCTTTTCTCCTCAATGTCCCTCCTCTCACACACCTTCAACTCCCTCACTCTGTGGCTTCTCTCCTTAACGTTCCCTCCTCTCACACACCTTCAACTCCCTCACTCTGTGGCTTCTCTCCTCAATGTCCCTCCTCTCACACACCTTCACCTCCCTCACTCTGTGGCTTCTCTCCTTAACGTCCCTCCTCTCACACACCTTCAACCCCCTCACTCTGTGGCTTCTCTCCTTAATGTCCCTCCTCTCACACACCTTCACCTCCCTCACTCTGTGGCTTCTCTCCTCTATGTCCCTCCTCTCACCCACCTTCACCTCCCTCACTCTGTGGCTTCTCTCCTTAACGTCCCTCCTCTCACACACGTTCAACTCCCTCACTCTGTGACGTCTCTCTTCAATGTCCCTCCTCTCACACACCTTCACCTCCCTCACTCTGTGACTTCTCTCCTTAATATCCCTTCTCTCACACACCTTCACCTCCTCTCACTCTGTGGCTTCTCTCCTTAATATCCAATCTCTCACACACCTTCACCTCCCTCACTCTGTGGCTTTTCTCCTCAATGTCCCACCTCTCACACACCTTCACCTCCCTCAATCTGTGGCTTCTCTCCTTAACGTCCCTCCTCTCACACCTTCACCTCCCTCACTCTGTGGCTTCTCTCCTCAATGTCCCTCCTCTCACACACCTTCACCTCCTTGACTCTGTGGCTTCTCCCGTTAACGTCCCCCTTCTCACACACCTTCACCTCCCTCACTCTGTGGCTTCTCTCCTTAACGTCCCTCCTCTCACACACCTTCATCTCCCTCACTTTTTGGCTTTTCTCCTCAATGTCCCTCCTCTCACACACCTTCATCTCCCTCACTTTGCGGCTTCTCTCCTTAACGTTCCCTCCTCTCACACACCTTCAACTCCCTCACTCTGTGGCTTCTCTCCTCAATGTCCCTCCTCTCACACACCTTCACCTCCCTCACTCTGTGGCTTCTCTCCTTAACGTCCCTCCTCTCACACACCTTCAACCCCCTCACTCTGTGGCTTCTCTCCTTAATGTCCCTCCTCTCACACACCTTCACCTCCCTCACTCTGTGGCTTCTCTCCTCTATGTACCTCCTCTCACACACCTTCACCTCCCTCACTCTGTGGCTTCTCTCCTTAACGTCCCTCCTCTCACACACGTTCAACTCCCTCACTCTATGACGTCTCTCTTCAATGTCCCTCCTCTCACACACCTTCACCTCCCTCACTCTATGGCTTCTCTCATTAATGTCCCTCCTCTCACACACCTTCACCTCCCTCACTCTGTGGCTTCTCTCCTTAACGTCCCTCCTCTCACACCTTCACCTCCCTCACTCTGTGGCTTCTCTCCTCAATGTCCCTCCTCTCACACACCTTCACCTCCTTGACTCTGTGGCTTCTCCCGTTAACGTCCCCCTTCTCACACACCTTCACCTCCCTCACTCTGTGGCTTCTCTCCTTAACGTCCCTCCTCTCACACACCTTCATCTCCCTCACTTTTTGGCTTTTCTCCTCAATGTCCCTCCTCTCACACACCTTCAACTCCCTCACTCTGTGGCTTCTCTCCTTAACGTCCCTCCTCTCACACACCTTCAACTCCCTCACTCTGTGGCTTCTCTCCTCAATGTCCCTCCTCTCACACACCTTCACCTCCCTCACTCTGTGGCTTCTCTCCTTAACGTCCCTCCTCTCACACACCTTCAACCCCCTCACTCTGTGGCTTCTCTCCTCAATGTCCCTCCTCTCACACACCTTCACCTCCCTCACTCTGTGGCTTCTCTCCTCTATGTCCCTCCTCTCACACACCTTCACCTCCCTCACTCTGTGGCTTCTCTCCTTAATGTCCCTCCTCTCACACACGTTCAACTCCCTCACTCTGTGATGTCTCTCTTCAATGTCCCTCCTCTCACACACCTTCACCTCCCTCACTCTATGGCTTCTCTCATTAATGTCCCTCCTCTCACACACCTTCACCTCCCTCACTCTGTGACTTCTCTCCTCAATGTCCCACCTCTCACACGCATTCACCTCCCTCACTCTGTGGCTTCTCTCCTTAACGTCCCTCCTCTCACATACCTTCACCTCCCTCGCTGTGGCTTCTCTCCTTAATATCCCTTCTCTCACACACCTTCACATTCACTGTGTGTGTGTGTCCCACCTCTCTCACACCTTCACCTCCCCCTCACTCTGTTGCTTCTCTCCTCAATGCCTTCCTCTCACACACCTTCACCTTCCTCACTGTGACTTCTCTCCCTAATGTCCCTCCTCTCACACACTTTCACCTCCCTCACTCTGTGACTTCTCTCCTTAATATCCCTGCTCTCACACACCTTCACCTCCTCTCACTCTGTGGCTTCTCTCCTTAATATCCAATCTCTCACACACCTTCACCTCCCTCACTCTGTGGCTTTTCTCCTCAATGTCCCTCCTCTCCCACACCTTCACCTCCCTCAATCTGTGGCTTCTCTCCTTAATGTCCCTCCTCTCACACCTTCACCTCCCTCACTCTGTGGCTTCTCTCCTCAATGTCCCTCCTCTCACACACCTTCACCTCCTTGACTCTGTGGCTTCTCCCCTTAACGTCCCCCTTCTCACACACCTTCACCTCCCTCACTCTGTGGCTTCTATCCTTAACGTCCCTCCTCTCACACACCTTCACCTCCCTCACTTTTTGGCTTTTCTCCTCAATGTCCCTCCTCTCACACACCTTCAACTCCCTCACTCTGTGGCTTCTCTCCTTAACGTTCCCTCCTCTCACACACCTTCAACTCCCTCACTCTGTGGCTTCTCTCCTCAATGTCCCTCCTCTCACACACCTTCACCTCCCTCACTCTGTGGCTTCTCTCCTTAACGTCCCTCCTCTCACACACCTTCAACCCCCTCACTCTGTGGCTTCTCTCCTCTATGTCCCTCCTCTCACACACCTTCACCTCCCTCACTCTGTGGCTTCTCTCCTTAACGTCCCTCCTCTCACACACGTTCAACTCCCTCACTCTGTGACGTCTCTCCTCAATGTCCCTCCTCTCACACACCTTCACCTCCCTCACTCTATGGCTTCTCTCATTAATGTCCCTCCTCTCACACACCTTCACTTCGCTCACTCTATGGCTTCTCTCATTAATGTCCCTCCTCTCACACACCTTCACCTCCCTCACTCTGTGGCTTCTCTCCTCAATGTCCCTCCTCTCACACACCTTCAACTCCCTCACTCTGTGGCTTCTCTCCTTAACGTTCCCTCCTCTCACACACCTTCAACTCCCTCACTCTGTGGCTTCTCTCCTCAATGTCCCCCTTCTCACACACCTTCACCTCCCTCACTCTGTGGCTTCTCTCCTTAACGTCCCTCCTCTCACACACCTTCACCTCCCTCACTTTTTGGCTTTTCTCCTCAATGTCCCTCCTCTCACACACCTTCAACTCCCTCACTCTGTGGCTTCTCTCCTTAACGTTCCCTCCTCTCACACACATTCAACTCCCTCACTCTGTGGCTTCTCTCCTCAATGTCCCTCCTCTCACACACCTTCAACTCCCTCACTCTGTGGCTTCTCTCCTTAACGTTCCCTCCTCTCACACACCTTCAACTCCCTCACTCTGTGGCTTCTCTCCTCAATGTCCCTCCTCTCACACACCTTCACCTCCCTCACTCTGTGGCTTCTCTCCTTAACGTCCCTCCTCTCACACACCTTCAACCCCCTCACTCTGTGGCTTCTCTCCTCTATGTCCCTCCTCTCACACACCTTCACCTCCCTCACTCTGTGGCTTCTCTCCTTAATGTCCCTCCTCTCACACACGTTCAACTCCCTCACTCTGTGATGTCTCTCTTCAATGTCCCTCCTCTCACACACCTTCACCTCCCTCACTCTGTGACTTCTCTCCTTAATATCCCTTCTCTCACACACCTTCACCTCCTCTCACTCTGTGGCTTCTCTCCTCAATATCCAATCTCTCACACACCTTCACCTCCCTCACTCTGTGGGTTTTCTCCTCAATGTCCCACCTCTCACACACCTTCACCTCCCTCAATCTGTGGCTTCTCTCCTTAACGTCCCTCCTCTCACACCTTCACCTCCCTCACTCTGTGGCTTCTCTCCTCAATGTCCCTCCTCTCACACACCTTCACCTCCTTGACTCTGTGGCTTCTCCCGTTAACGTCCCCCTTCTCACACACCTTCACCTCCCTCACTCTGTGGCTTCTCTCCTTAACGTCCCTCCTCTCACACACCTTCATCTCCCTCACTCTTTGGCTTTTCTCCTCAATGTCCCTCCTCTCACACACCTTCAACTCCCTCACTCTGTGGCTTCTCTCCTTAACGTTCCCTCCTCTCACACACCTTCAACTCCCTCACTCTGTGGCTTCTCTCCTCAATGTCCCTCCTCTCACACACCTTCACCTCCCTCACTCTGTGGCTTCTCTCCTTAACGTCCCTCCTCTCACACACCTTCAACCCCCTCACTCTGTGGCTTCTCACCTCAATGTCCCTCCTCTCACACACCTTCACCTCCCTCACTCTGTGGCTTCTCTCCTCTATGTCCCTCCTCTCACACACCTTCACCTCCCTCACTCTGTGGCTTCTCTCCTTAATGTCCCTCCTCTCACACACGTTCAACTCCCTCACTCTGTGATGTCTCTCTTCAATGTCCCTCCTCTCACACACCTTCACCTCCCTCACTCTATGGCTTCACTCATTAATGTCCCTCCTCTCACACACCTTCACCTCCCTCACTCTGTGACTTCTCTCCTCAATGTCCCTCCTCTCACACGCCTTCACCTCCCTCACTCTGTGGCTTCTCTCCTTAACGTCCCTCCTCTCACATACCTTCACCTCCCTCGCTGTGGCTTCTCTCTTAATATCCCTTCTCTCACACACCTTCACATTCACTGTGTGTGTGTGTCCCACCTCTCTCACACCTTCACCTCCCCTCACTCTGTTGCTTCTCTCCTCAATGCCTTCCTCTCACACACCTTCACCTTCCTCACTGTGACTTCTCTCCCTAATGTCCCTCCTCTCACACACTTTCACCTCCCTCACTCTGTGACTTCTCTCCTTAATATCCCTGCTCTCACACACCTTCACCTCCTCTCACTCTGTGGCTTCTCACCTTAATATCCAATCTCTCACACACCTTCACCTCCCTCACTCTGTGGCTTTTCTCCTCAATGTCCCTCCTCTCACACACCTTCACCTCCCTCAATCTGTGGCTTCTCTCCTTAATGTCCCTCCTCTCACACCTTCACCTCCCTCACTCTGTGGCTTCTCTCCTCAATGTCCCTCCTCTCACACACCTTCACCTCCCTTGACTCTGTGGCTTCTCCCCTTAACGTCCCCCTTCTCACACACCTTCACCTCCCTCACTCTGTGGCTTCTCTCCTTAACGTCCCTCCTCTCACACACCTTCACCTCCCTCACTCTTTGGCTTTTCTCCTCAATGTCCCTCCTCTCACACACCTTCAACTCCCTCACTCTGTGGCTTCTCTCCTTAACGTTCCCTCCTCTCACACACCTTCAACTCCCTCACTCTGTGGCTTCTCTCCTCAATGTCCCTCCTCTCACACACCTTCACCTCCCTCACTCTGTGGCTTCTCTCCTTAACGTCCCTCCTCTCACACACCTTCAACTCCCTCACTCTGTGGCTTCTCTCCTCTATGTCCCTCCTCTCACACACCTTCACCTCCCTCACTCTGTGGCTTCTCTCCTTAACGTCCCTCCTCTCACACACGTTCAACTCCCTCACTCTGTGACGTCTCTCCTCAATGTCCCTCCTCTCACACACCTTCACCTCCCTCACTCTGTGGCTTCTCTACTCTATGTCCCTCCTCTCACACACCTTCACCTCCCTCACTCTATGGCTTCTCTCATTAATGTCCCTCCTCTCACACACCTTCACCTCCCTCACTCTGTGGCTTCTCTCCTCAATGTCCCTCCTCTCACACACCTTCTCCTCCCCCTCACTCTGTGACATCTCTCCTCAATGTCCCTCCTCTCACACGCCTTCACCTCCCTCAATCTGTGGCTTCTCTCCTTAACGTCCCTCCTCTCACATACCTTCACCTCCCTCGCTGTGGCTTCTCTCCTTAATATCCCTTCTCTCACACACCTTCACATTCACTGTGTGTGTGTGTCCCACCTCTCACACACCTTCACCTCCCCCTCACCCTGTGGCTTCTCTCCTCTATGTCCTCCTCTCACACACCTTCACCTCCCTCACTCTGTGGCTTCTCTCCTCAATGTCCCTCCTCTCACACACCTTCACCTTCACTCTGTGGCTTCTCTCCTCAATGTCCCTCTTCTCACACACCTTCGCCCCCTCACTCTGTGGCCTCTCTCCTTAATGTCCCTCCTCTCACATACCTTCACCTCCCTCACTGTGGCTACTCTCCTTAACGTCCCTCCTCTCACACACCTTCACCTCCCTCTCACTGTGGCTTCTCTCCTTAATGTCCTCCTCTAACACACCTTCACCTCCCTCACTCTGTGACTTCTCTCCTCAATGTCCTTCCTCTCACACACCTTCACCTCCCTCACTCTGTGACTTTTCTCCTCAATGTCCCTCCTCCCACATACCTTCACCTCCCTCACTCTGTGGCTTCTCTCCTTAATGTCCCTCCTCTCACACACCTTCACCTCCCTCACTCTGTGGCTTCTCTCCTTAATGTCCCCCCTCTCACACACCTTCTCACCCCTCACTCTGTGGCTTCTCTCCTTAACGTCCCTTCTCTCACAAACGTTCAACTCTCTCACTCTGTGACTTCTCTCCTCAATGTCCCTCCTCTCACACACCTTCACATCCCTCAGTCTATGGCTTCTCTCATTAATGTCCCTCCTCTCACACACCTTCACCTCCCTCACTCTGTGGCTTCTCTCCTCAATGTCCCTCCTCTCACATGCCTTCACCTCCCTCACTCTGTGGCTTCTCCCGTTAACGTCCCTCCTCTCACATACCTTCACCTCCCTCACTGTGGCTTCTCTCCTTAATATCCCTTCTCTCACACACCTTCACATTCACTCTGTGTGTGTCCCACCTCTCACACACCTTCACCTCCCTCACTCTGTGGCTTCTCTCCTTAACGTCCCTCCTCTCACACACCTTCAACCCCCTCACTCTGTGGCTTCTCTCCTTAATGTCCCTCCTCTCACACACCTTCACCTCCCTCACTCTGTGGCTTCTCTCCTCTAATGTCCCTCCTCTCACACACCTTCACCTCCCTCACTCTGTGGCTTCTCTCCTTAACGTCCCTCCTCTCACACACGTTCACCTCCCTCACTCTGTGACGTCTCTCTTCAATGTCCCTCCTCTCACACACCTTCACCTCCCTCACTCTGTGACTTCTCTCCTTAATATCCCTTCTCTCACACACCTTCACCTCCTCTCACTCTGTGGCTTCTCTCCTTAATATCCAATCTCTCACACACCTTCACCTCCCTCACTCTGTGGCTTTTCTCCTCAATGTCCCACCTCTCACACACCTTCACCTCCCTCACTCTGTGGCTTCTCTCCTTAACGTCCCTCCTCTCACACCTTCACCTCCCTCACTCTGTGGCTTCTCTCCTCAATGTCCCTCCTCTCACACACCTTCACCTCCTTGACTCTGTGGCTTCTCCCGTTAACATCCCTCTTCTCACACACCTTCACCTCCCTCACTCTGTGGCTTCTCTCCTTAACGTCCCTCCTCTCACACACCTTCATCTCCCTCACTCTTTGGCTTTTCTCCTCAATGTCCCTCCTCTCACACACCTTCATCTCCCTCACTTTGCGGCTTCTCTCCTTAACGTTCCCTCCTCTCACACACCTTCAACTCCCTCACTCTGTGGCTTCTCTCCTCAATGTCCCTCCTCTCACACACCTTCACCTCCCTCACTCTGTGGCTTCTCTCCTTAACGTCCCTCCTCTCACACACCTTCAACTCCCTCACTCTGTGGCTTCTCTCCTTAATGTCCCTCCTCTCACACACCTTCACCTCCCTCACTCTGTGGCTTCTCTCCTCTATGTCCCTCCTCTCACACACCTTCACCTCCCTCACTCTGTGGCTTCTCTCCTTAACGTCCCTCCTCTCACACACCTTCAACTCCCTCACTCTGTGACGTCTCTCCTCAATGTCCCTCCTCTCACACACCTTCACCTCCCTCACTCTATGGCTTCTCTCCTTAATGTCCCTCCTCTCACACACCTTCACCTCCCTCACTCTGTGACTTCTCTCCTCAATGTCCCTCCTCTCACACACCTTCACCTCCCTCACTCTGTGGCTTCTCTACTTAACGTCCCTCCTCTCACATACCTTCACCTCCCTCGCTGTGGCTTCTCTCCTTAATATCCCTTCTCTCACACACCTTCACCTCCCTCACTCTGTGGCTTCTCTCCTTAACGTCCCTCCTCTCACACACCTTCATCTCCCTCACTTTTTGGCTCTTCTCCTCAATGTCCCTCCTCTCACACACCTTCACCTCCCTCACTCTGTGGCTTCTCTCCTTAACGTCCCTCCTCTCACACACCTTCAACTCCCTCACTCTGTGGTTTCTCTCCTCAATGTCCCTCCTCTCACACACCTTCACCTCCCTCACTCTGTGGCTTCTCTCCTCAATGTCCCTCCTCTCACACGCCTTCACCTCCCTCACTCTGTGGCTTCTCTCCTTAATGTCCCTCTTCTCACAAACCTTCACCTCCCTCACTGTGGCTTCTCTCCTTAATATCCCTTCTCTCACACACCTTCACATTCACTGTGTGTGTATCCCTCCTCTCACACACCTTCACCTCCCCCACACTGTGGCTTCTCTCCTCTATGTCCTCCTCTCACACACCTTCACCTCCCTCACTCTGTGGCTTCTCTCCTCAATGTCCCACTCTCCTCTCACATACCTTCACCTCTCACTCTGTGGCTTCTCTCCTCAATGTCCCTCTTCTCACACACCTTCGCCCCCTCACTCTGTGGCATCTCTCCTTAATGTCCCTCCTCTCACATACCTTCACCTCCCTCACTCTGTGGCTCTCTCCTCAACGTCCCTCCTCTCACACACCTTCACCTCCCTCACTCTGTTGCTTCTCTCCTTGATGTCCCTCCTCTAACACACCTTCACCTCCCTCACTCTGTGACTTCTCTCCTCAATGTCCTTCCTCTCACACACCTTCACCTCCCTCACTCTGTGGCTTCTCTCCTCAATGTCCCTCCTCTCACATACCTTCACCTCCCTCACTCTGTGGCTGTCTCTCCTTAATGTCCCTCCTCTCACACACCTTCACCTCCCTCACTCTGTGGCTTCTCTCCTCAGTGTCCCTCCTCTCACACACCTTCACCTCCCTCACTCTGTGGCTTCTCTCCCTAATGTCCCTCCTCTCACACACCTTCACCCCCTCACTCTGTGGCTTCTCTCCTCAATGTCCCTCCTCTCACATACCTTCACCTCCCTCACTCTGTGGCTTTTCTCCTTAACGTCCCTCCTCTCACACACCTTCACCTTCACTCTGTGGCTTCTCTCCTCAATGTCCCTCCTCTAACACACCTTCAACTCCCTCACTCTGTGGCTTCTCTCCTCAATGTCCCTCCTCTCACACACCTTCACCTTCCTCACTCTGTGACTTCTCTCCCTAATGTCCCTCCTCTCACACACCTTCACCTCCCTCACTCTGTGACTTCTCTCCTTAATATCCCTTCTCTCACACACCTTCACCTCCTCTCACTCTGTGGCTTCTCTCCTTAATATCCATTCTCTCACACACCTTCACCTCCCTCACTCTGTGGCTTTTCTCCTCAATGTCCCTCCTCTCACACACCTTCACCTCCCTCACTCTGTGGCTTCTCTCCTTAACATCCCTCCTCTCACACCTTCACCTCCCTCACTCTGTGGCTTCTCTCCTCAATGTCCCTCCTCTCACACACCTTCACCTCCTTGACTCTGTGGCTTCTCTCCTTAATGTCCCTCCTCTCACACACCTTCACCTCCGTCACTCTGTGGCTTCTCTCCTTAACGTCCCTCCTCTCACACACCTTCATCTCCCTCACTCTGTGGCTTCTCTCCTCAATGTCCCTCCTCTCACACACCTTCACCTCCCTCACTCTGTGGCTTCTCTCCTTAACGTTCCCTCCTCTCACACACCTTCACCTCCCTCACTCTGTGGCTTCTCTCCTCAATGTCCCTCCTCTCACACACCTTCACCTCCCTCACTCTGTGGCTTCTCTCCTTAGTGTCCCTCCTCTCACACACCTTCACCTCCCTCACTCTGTGGCTTCTCTCCTCAATGTCCCTCCTCTCACACACCTTCACCTCCCTCACTCTGTGGCTTCTCTCCTCTATGTCCCTCCTCTCACACACCTTCACCTCCCTCACTCTGTGGCTTCTCTCCTTAATGTCCCTCCTCTCACACACGTTCAACTCCCTCACTCTGTGACTGTCTCTCCTCAATGTCCCTCCTCTCACACACCTTCACCTCCCTCACTCTGTGGCTTCTCTCATTAATGTCCCTCCTCTCACACACCTTCACCTCCCTCACTCTGTGGCTTCTCTCCTCAATGTCCCTCCTCTCACACGCCTTCACCTCCCTCACTCTGTGGCTTCTCTCCTCAACGTCCCTCCTCTCACATACCTTCACCTCCCTCACTGTGGCTTCTCTCCTTAATATCCCTTCTCTCACACACCTTCACATTCACTCTGTGTGTGTGTCCCACCCTCTCTCACACCTTCACCTCCCCTCACTCTGTTGCTTCTCTCCTCAATGTCCCTCCTCTCACACACCTTCACCTCCCTCACTCTGTGACTTCTCTCCCTAATGTCCCTCCTCTCACACACCTTCACCTCCCTCACTCTGTGACTTCTCTCCTTAATATCCCTCCTCTCACACACCTTCACCTCCTCTCACTCTGTGGCTTCTCTCCTTAATATCCATCCTCTCACACACCTTCACCTCCCTCACTCTGTGGCTTCTCTCCTCAATGTCCCTCCCTCTCACACACCTTCACCTCCCTCACTCTGTGGCTTCTCTCCTCAATGTCCCTCCTCTCACACACCTTCACCTCCCTCACTCTGTGGCTTCTCTCCTCAATGTCCCTCCTCTCACACACCTTCACCTCCTTGACTCTGTGGCTTCTCCCCTTAACGTCCCCCTTCTCACACACCTTCACCTCCCTCACTCTGTGGCTTCTCTCCTTAACGTCCCTCCTCTCACACACCTTCACCTCCCTCACTTTTTGGCTTTTCTCCTCAATGTCCCTCCTCTCACACACCTTCAACTCCCTCACTCTGTGGCTTCTCTCCTTAACGTTCCCTCCTCTCACACACCTTCAACTCCCTCACTCTGTGGCTTCTCTCCTCAATGTCCCTCCTCTCACACACCTTCACCTCCCTCACTCTGTGGCTTCTCTCCTTAATGTCCCTCCTCTCACACACCTTCAACCCCCTCACTCTGTGGCTTCTCTCCTCTATGTCCCTCCTCTCACACACCTTCACCTTTCTCACTCTGTGGCTTCTCTCCTTAACGTCCCTCCTCTCACACTCGTTCAGCTCCCACACTCTGTGATGTCTCTCCTCAATGTCCCTCCTCTCACACACCTTCACCTCCCTCACTCTATGGCTTCTCTCATTAATGTCCCTCCTCTCACACACCTTCACCTCCCTCACTCTATGGCTTCTCTCATTAATGTCCCTCCTCTCACACACCTTCACCTCCCTCACTCTGTGGCTTCTCTCCTCAATGTCCCTCCTCTCACACACCTTCACCTCCCCCTCACTCTGTGACTTCTCTCCTCAATGTCCCTCCTCTCAAACGCCTTCACCTCCCTCACTCTGTGGCTTCTCTCCTTAACGTCCCTCCTCTCACAAACCTTCACCTCCCTCGCTGTGGCTTCTCTCCTTAATATCCCTTCTCTCACACACCTTCACATTCACTGTGTGTGTGTGTCCCACCTCTCACACACCTTCACCTCCCCCTCACCCTGTGGCTTCTCTCCTCTATGTCCTCCTCTCACACACCTTCACCTCCCTCACTCTGTGGCTTCTCTCCTCAATGTCCCACTCCCTCCTCTCACACACCTTCACTCTGTGGCTTCTCTCCTCAATGTCCCTCTTCTCACACACCTTCGCCCCCCTCACTCTGTGGCATCTCTCCTTAATGTCCCTCCTCTCACATACCTTCACCTCCCTCACTGTGGCTACTCTCCTTAACGTCCCTCCTCTCACACACCTTCACCTCCCTCACTCTGTGACTTCTCTCCTCAATGTCCTTCCTCTCACACACCTTCACCTCCCTCACTCTGTGACTTCTCTCCTCAATGTCCCTCTTCTCACATACCTTCACCCCCTCACTCTGTAGCGTCTCTCCTTAATGTCCCTCCTCCCACATACCTTCACCTCCCTCACTCTGTGGCTTCTCTCCTTAATGTCCCTCCTCTCACACACCTTCACCTCCCTCACTCTGTGGCTTCTCTCCTTAATGTCCCCCCTCTCACACACCTTCACACCCCTCACTCTGTGGCTTCTCTCCTTAACGTCCCTTCTCTCACACACGTTCAACTCCCTCACTCTGTGACTTCTCTCCTCAATGTCCCTCCTCTCACACACCTTCACCTCCCTCACTCTATGGCTTCTCTCATTAATGTCCCTCCTCTCACACACCTTCACCTCCCTCACTCTGTGGCTTCTCTCCTCAATGTCCCTCCTCTCACACGCCTTCACCTCCCTCACTCTGTGGCTTCTCCCCTTAACGTCCCTCCTCTCACATACCTTCACCTCCCTCACTGTGGCTTCTCTCCTTAATATCCCTTCTCTCACACACCTTCACATTCACTCTGTGTGTGTGTCCCACCTCTCACACACCTTCACCTCCCTCACTCTGTGGCTTCTCTCCTTAATGTCCCCCCTCTCACACACCTTCACACCCCTCACTCTGTGGCGTCTCTCCTTAATGTCCCTCCTCTCACATACCTTCACCTCCCTCACTCTGTGGCTTTTCTCCTTAACGTCCCTCCTCTCACACACCTTCACCTTCACTCTGTGGCTTCTCTCCTCAATGTCCTCCTCTAACACACCTTCACCTCACTCACTCTGTGGCTTCTCTCTTCAATGCCCTCCTCTCACACACCTTCACCTTCCTCACTCTGTGACTTCTCTCCCTAATGTCCCTCCTCTCACACACCTTCACCTCCCTCACTCTGTGACTTCTCTCCTTAATATCCCTTCTCTCACACACCTTCACCTCCCTCACTCTGTGGCTTTTCTCCTCAATGTCCCTCCTCTCACACACCTTCACCTCCCTCACTCTGTGGCTACTCTCCTTAACGTCCCTCCTCTCACACCTTCACCTCCCTCACTCTGTGGCTTCTCTCCTCAATGTCCCTCCTCTCACACACCTTCACCTCCCTCACTCTGTGGCTTCTCTCCTTAACGTCCCTCCTCTCACACACCTTCACCTCCGTCACTCTGTGGTTTCTCTCCTTAACGTCCCTCCTCTCACACACCTTCAACTCCCTCACTCTGTGGCTTCTCTCCTCAATGTCCCTCCTCTCACACACCTTCACCTCCCTCACTCTGTGCCTTCTCTCCTTAACGTCCCTCCTCTCACACACCTTCAACTCCCTCACTCTGTGGCTTCTCTCCTCAATGTCCCTCCTGTCACACACCTTCACCTCCCTCACTCTGTGGCTTCTCTCCTCTATGTCCCTCCTCTCACACACCTTCACCTCTCTCACTCTGTGGCTTCTCTCCTTAACGTCCCTCCTCTAACACACCTTCAACTCCCTCACTCTGTGACTTCTCTCCTGAATGTCCCTCCTCTCACACACCTTCACCTCCCTCACTCTATGGCTTCTCTCATTAATGTCCCTCCTCTCACACACCTTCACCTCCCTCACTCTGTGGCTTCTCTCCTTAACGTCCCTCCTCTCACATACCTTCACCTCCCTCACTGTGGCTTCTCTCCTTAATATCCCTTCTCTCACACACCTTCACCTTCACTCTGTGTGTGTGTCCCTCCTCTCACACACCTTCACCTCCCCCTCACTCTGTGGCTTCTCTCCTCTATGTTCTCCTCTCACACACTTTCACCTCCCTCACTCTGTGGCTTCTCTCCTCAATGTCCCACTCCCTCCTCTCACACACCTTCACCTTCACTCTGTGGCTTCTCTCCTCAATGTCCCTCTTCTAACACACCTTCGCCCCCTCACTCTGTGGCGTCTCTCCTTAATGTCCCTCCTCTCACACACCTTCACCTCCCTCACTCTGTGGCTTCTCTCCTTAACGTCCCTCCTCTCACACACCTTCACCTCCCTCTCTCTGTGGCTTCTCTCCATAATGTCCTCCTCTAACACACCATCACCTCCCTCACTCTGTGACTTCTCTCCTCAATGTCCTTCCTCTCACACACCTTCACCTCCCTCACTCTGTGACTTCTCTCCTCATTGTCACTCTTCTCACATACCTTCGCCCCCCTCACTCTGTGGCGTCTCTCCTTAATGTCCATCCTCTCATATTCCTTCACCTCCCTCACTCTGTGGCGTATCTCCTAACGTCCCTCCTCTCACATACCTTCACCTTCACTCTGTGGCTTCCCTCCTCAATGTCCTCCTCTAACACACCTTCACCTCACTCACTCTGTGGCTTCTCTCCTTAATGCCCTCCTCTCACACACCTTCACCCCCCTCACTCTGTGGCTTCTCTCCTCTAATGTCCCTCCTCTCACACACCTTCACCTCACCTCACTCTGTGACTTCTCTCCTTAATATCCCTTCTCTCACACACCTTCACCTCCCTCACTCTGTGACTTCTCTCCTTAATATCCCTTCTCTCACACACCTTCACCTCCCTCACTCTGTGGCTTTTCTCCTCAATGTCCTCCCTCACACACCTTCACTCCCTCACTCTGTGGCTTCCTCCTTAACATCCCTCCTCTCACACTTCACCTCCTCACTCTGTGGCTTCTCTCCTTAACATCCCTCCTCTCACACACCTTCACCTCCCTCACTCTGTGGCTTCTCTCCTCAATGTCCCTCCTCTCACACACCTTCACCTCCCTCACTCTGTGGCTTCTCTCCTCAATGTCCCTCCTCTCACACACCTTCACCTCTCTCACTCTGTGGCTTCTCTCCTTAACGTCCCTCCTCTCACACCTTCACCTCCCTCACTCTGTGACTTCTCTCCTTGATGTCCCTCCTCTCACACACCTTCACCTCCTCACTCTGTGGCTTCTCTCCTCAATGTCCCTCCTCTCACACACCTTCACCTCCCTCACTCTGTGCTTCTCTCCTTAAGTCCCTCATCTCACATACCTTCACCTCCCTCACCTGTGGCTTCTCTCCTTAATATCTCCTTCTCTCACACACCTTCACCTCTCACTCCTGTGTACTGTGTCCCTCCTCTCACACACCTTCACCTCCCCTCACTCTGTGGCTTCTCTCCTCAATGCCCTCCTCTCACACACCTTCACCTCCCTCACTCTGTGGCTTCTCTCCTCAATGTCCCTCCTCTCACACACCTTCACCTCCCTCACTCTGTGGCTTCTCTCCTCAATGTCCCTCCTCTCACACACCTTCACCTCACTCACTCTGTGGCTTCTCTCCTTAACGTCCCTCCTCTCACACACCTTCACCTCCCTCACTCTGTGGCTTCTCTCCTTAATGTCCCTCCTCTCACACACCTTCACCTCCCTCACTCTGTGGCTCTCTATATCCTCCTCCACCTTCATCCATCGGCTCTCCTAATGTCCTCTCACACACCTTCACCTCCCTCACTCTGTGGCTTCTCTCCTCAATATCCCTCCTCTCACACACCTTCACCTCCCTCACTCTGTGGCTTCTCTCCTTAATGTCCCTCCTCTCACACACCTTCACCTCCCTCACTCTGTGGCTTCTCTCCTCAATGTCCCTCCTCTCACACACCTTCACCTCCCTCACTCTGTGGCTTCTCTCCTTAATGTCCCTCCTCTCACACACCTTCACCTCCCTCACTCTGTGGCTTCTCTCCTTAATGGCCCTACTCTCACACACCTTCACCTCCCTCACTCTGTGGCTTCTCTCCTTAATGTCCCTCCTCTCACACACCTTCACCTCCCTCACTCTGTGGCTTCTCTCCTCAATGTCCCTCCTCTCACACCTTCACCTCCCTCACTCTGTGGCTCTCTCCTTAATGTCCCTCCTCCCATACCTTCACCTCCCTCACTCTGTGGCTTCTCTCCTTAACGTCCCTCCTCTCACACTCACGCTTCACCTCCCTCACTCTGTAGCTTCCTGTCCTCAATGTCCCTCCTCTCACACACCTTCACCTCCCTCACTCTGTGGCTTCTCTCCTCAATGTCCCTCCTCTCACACACCTTCACCTCCCTCACTCTGTGACTTCTCTCCTCAATGTCCCTCCTCTCACACACCTCACCTCCCTCACTCTGTGACTTCTCTCCTCAATGTCCCTCCTCACACACACATTCACCTCCCTCACTCTGTGGCTTTTCTCCCCAATGTCCCTCCTCTCACACACCTTCACCTCCCTCACTCTGTGGCTTCTCTCCTCAATGTCCCTCCTCTCACACACCTTCACCTTCACCTCACTCTGTGACTTCTCTCCTCAATGTCCCTCCTCTCACACGCCTTCACCTCCCTCACTCTGTGGCTTCTCTCCTTAACGTCCCTCCTCTCACATACCTTCACCTCCTTTGGTGTGGCTTCTCTCCTTAATATCCCTTCTCTCACACACCTTCACAATCACTGTGAGTGTGTGTCCCACCTCTCACACACCTTCACCTCCCCCTCACCCTGTGGCTTCTCTCCTCTATGTCCTCCTCTCACACACCTTCACCTCCCTCACTCTATGGCTTCTCTCCTCAATGTCCCACTCCCTCCTCTCACACACCTTCACCTTCACTCTGTGGCTTCTCTCCTCAATGGCCCTCTTCTCACACACCTTCGCCCCCCTCACTCTGTGGCATCTCTCCTTAATGTCCCTGCTCTAACATACCTTCACCTCCTTCACTGTGGCTACTCTCCTTAACGTCCCTCCTCTCACACACCTTCACCTCCCTCTCACTGTGGCTTCTCTCCTTAATGTCCTCCTCTAACACACCTTCACCTCCCTCAGTCTGTGACTTCTCTCCTCAATGTCCTTCCTCTCACACACCTTCACCTCCCTCACTCTGTGACTTCTCTCCTCAATGTCCCTCTTCTCACATACCTTCACCCCCTCACTCTGTAGCGTCTCTCCTTAATGTCCCTCCTCCCACATACCTTCACCTCCCTCACTCTGTGGCTTCTCTCCTTAATGTCCCTCCTCTCACACACCTTCACCTCCCTCACTCTGTGGCTTCTCTCCTTAATGTCCCCCCTCTCACACACCTTCACACCCCTCACTCTGTGGCTTCTCTCCTTAACGTCCCTCCTCTCACACACGTTCAACTCCCTCACTCTGTGACTTCTCTCCTCAATGTACCTCCTCTCACACACCTTCACCTCCCTCACTCTATGGCTTCTCTCATTAATGTCCCCCCTCTCACACACCTTCACCTCCCTCACTCTGTGGCTTCACACCTCAATGTCCCTCCTCTCACACACCTTCACCTCCCTCACTCTGTGGCTTCTCTCCTTAACGTCCCTCCTCTCACATACCTTCACCTCCCTCACTGTGGCTTCTCTCTTTAATATCCCTTCTCTCACACACCTTCACATTCACTCTGTGTGTGTGTCCCACCTCTCACACACCTTCACCTCCCTCACTCTGTGGCTTCTCTCCTTAATGTCCCCCCTCTCACACACCTTCACACCCCTCACTCTGTGGCGTCTCTCCTTAATGTCCCTCCTCTCACATACCTTCACCTCCCTCACTCTGTGGCTTTTCACCTTAATTTCCCTCCTCTCACACACCTTCACCTTCACTCTGTGGCTTCTCTCCTCAATGTCCCTCTTCTAACACACCTTCGCCCCCCTCACTCTGTGGCGTCTCTCCTTAATGTCCCTCCTCTCACATACCTTCACCTCCCTCACTCTGTGGCTTCTCTCCTTAACATCCCTCCTCTCACACACCTTCACCTCCCTCTCTCTGTGGCTTCTCTCCTTAATGTCCTCCTCTAACACACTGTGAGAAGTTGGCCTGGTATATGCTGTTCACTAATTAAAGTGGACACCTTGCACCAGAACAATTCGACTCTTATGGTAAATAGGTTTAAGACAACCTTTATGAAAGCTATCCTAGTGGTAGCTGTGGAGAGCAGCCTTCAGGCTAAGTCTTGAAGGAATGTAAAGCAGCTTGTTTTACCACACAATCTCTTGAATCACCAAATGAAAAGACACCACACAGGTATATATAACAAATATATATGTATTTATTAATAAACACTCTCTCAGAAGTCAGGAACATATGTACAAGTCAAATGTTATCACAATAAGTTTAGCACAATCGAATATCACAATCTTAGTTTGCTAGACCTAGGTCTAGGGCATCTAGAATCGAGGACCCCCAAGAACCACCCCAGGTAGTTGTAGGAGACCCACAGGGGACGGACGCGGTGACCTGGCACCGGGGCGAGTCCTGTGCGAGTCTATGCACTCAGACGTGATTGAGATATCAATGTTAAAGGTCCCTTGCGTGTTCGAGGCGAACACACCGATCGGTCCTTGTACGAGTCGAAGGACGCGGTCACAGATAGAGATGCAAGGGAGATGGACACGCTGTGTCTAACACAGACGCGAACCTTGTGCGAGTCAGTGCAATGGAGATCTCAGAGTTACAGGCCCTTTGTGTGTTCGAGGCGAACACTGATCGGACTCAGTACGAGTCGAAGGATACAGTTTTAGATAGTGTTACAAAGGAGATGGACGCGGTGTGTCTAACAGACGCGAACCCTGTATGAGTCAGCGCAATTGTCGCACTTAGAATGTTAGAGTTTTAGGACACTTCTAGGGAAGCTACAAGCAAGTCACTTACAGGGTAAGTAGTTCTAGGGCCCACACCCACAGGAGCACCGTAGTGCTGAAGTTACCTCACCCAGGGGAGCCGGGTGCATAGGTGTTCTTTGGTGTCGGGTCGCGGCGTCGTTTTCAATGGAAGCCAGTGAAGACTTGCTGCTTGCGGCGACAGGAGAAGTGTCCGGAGGAATCCAAGCCTGGATTCGGAAGATGTAAGACCTGAAAGCAGAGGGGACAGTGTTCAAAGTCACTTGGCAGTGACTCGGGGCAAGGAAGATGGATGCCCACCGTCATCGCAAGATTCAGGTCATTCGCGGTTGCCTTGACTCTTCAGCCACGAGGTCCAGGAGGCGTCGACGATGACCAGGAGCTGGATTCCGCGTGTCCCACAATGTCTGCAGCTTACTGCCGTGTCGGCAACTCAATCAGAGCCAACAAGCCTTGGTAACAGCAAGTGTCGGGAAAGTGTGAAGAGGCAATGGCGCAGACCAGCAAGGTCTGGGGGACTCACCCAGCAAGGGTAAGTCAGGGTTGGCCTGGAGCAACCAGGGGAGCCCTTCGGTTTCTTTAGAAAGTCTTCTGGGGACCCACAAGCTGGCTGGCAAGGGATCGCGAAGACACCTCAGGAGGATCCGCTCACAGGGGCCCACGGTCTCTCGGGACGTGGTAGCCCTCTGATCTTAGGAGGGGTTCCTGCTGGAGGCTGGGACCATACGTGGTCCAAAGCACAAGTTCGTGGAACGTTGTGAAGGGGTTGCACTTGACAATAGTGCACGGTACCCAGTGATCGCGGTTCCTCGTTACTCTTGGGGTCCACTGGCCTCAGCTTCGCTGGGGACTCACAATGGCCTTTGAGAAGTCGGGAAATCTACTTCTTGGGCTGCAGGGACTTCGGACTCCAGCAGGAGCGGCATAGTTTGCGACCGTTGTTATTGTTATTGTTAGCCAAATTTATAAAGCGCGCAGCTGCCCCAGCAAAGAGGCATCCCGGCGCTGCCAGCAACAGAGAGTAGCAGAGTCGAAGAAAGACTGGTAGGCAGCAGAGAGAGGGGAGGCGGCCTAAAGTTGTGGGAAGAGGAGGGTTTTAATAGCTTTCCTAAAAGCCAGTAGGTCATTAAGGCAGCGGATCTGAGGGCAGAGAATTCCATAGTTTAGCGGCCATGTAGTGGAAGGAGCGTCCACCAGCCCGTACACGCTTCACCCGGGGGACAGTGACTAGATGCTGCCCAGAGGCACAGCATCGCGCAAGGGTTTGTAGGGGTTAGCATATTCGCAAGGAGGCAGGGTGAAGCAAGTTTCAGGATCTTAAAGGATAGGCAGAGTGCCTTAAATTGGATCCGTTTGGCCACCGGAAGCCAGTGAAGCCGCCGAGACGGCGTCAGTGGCGGAACAGTGACGAGGATCCCTAAAAGGGCTCTAGCAGCCGCGTTCTGCACACGCTGTGAGTCGCATTACCTCAGCCTGATTGGCTCCTAAGAGGAGCGGATTAGCGTAGTCCAATCTGGATAAAATGGCAGATTGGACGATCAGCTGACGAGGTGAGCGGATTGAAAAACTTCAGCAGCGGCTTAAGACCCCGCAAGAGACCGAAGCAGGTGCCCGCGACTTTTTTGTGTGTTCTTGGAAGCTAAGGAGGAATCCATCCAGACCCCCAAGTTCTTAACCACCGACTTAGGGGTGGGGGTGTCTCCAAGCACACTAGGCCACCACTGCTCATTCCAGAGGTTCCTGTCCTTCCCTACCAACAATACCTCCGTTTTAGTGGCGTTCAGCTGAAGGCAGTTAGAGTTCATCCATTCTGCCACGGCGGCCAGGCCACTCCTAAATCTGAAGGCGTCCAGTGGAGAGCCATCAGATAGGGCCACCACTAGCTGCGTATCGTCGGCATATGAGACCATAGTGAGGCCCATCTTCTTGGCCACCGTGGCGAGAGGCTGGACATATAAATTAAACAATACGGGGCTCAGAGCCGAACCCTGGGGTACCCCTTGCTCAATGGAGTGGGGCTGGGAGAGAACGAGGGGCTGACACGCGGAAGGATCTATCGCTCAGGAACGACTTAAGCCATTTGTGTGCGAGGCCTACTACTCCAGCAGCCTCCAGCCGTTGTAGCAGAATCTCATGTGAAATCGTGTCAAGCGCGGCACTGAGGTCAAGTAAAATCAGAGCCGCAGAATGACCAGAGTCCAGGATGGTCCGTAGGTGACCAGTCATAGCCAACAGAGCTGTCTCTGTGCTGTGACCTGCACGACAACCATTTTGTGAGGGTCCAAAATATTATTAGTGTTGAGGAATTTAGTAAGGATATTGTTTACATGGGTCTCCGCAATCCTAGCCACCCACGGCAAGAGGGAGATAGGCCGGAAATTTTCCAGCTTTGCAGGGTCGAGCGAAGGTTTTTTAAGGATGGGGGAGACCCTAGCTTGTTTCCAGAGAGCGGGAACCACAGCAGTGGTAAATGAGGAGTTAATGATCTGGCACAGAGGAGTCAAAAAAAGGGATAGTGAATCTCTAAACTGAGCAGGTCTTAGAGGATCGGCCGGAGAGCCAGATTTAACTTTCTTACTCAAAAGAGTAAGCTCGTCCTGTGAGATACTGGGGATGGCTGTTAGAGAATGCAAAGGGGAGGGTACGCAGCAAGAGGCCGCGGAGGACGGCTTTTGTGGAAAAGAACAATAAATAGTATCCACCTTGTTAACAAAAAAACAGCGCCAGGTCTTCACACTGTTGCTCAGAAATGGTCGCAGAGGCCTGGGGTTTATTTCTTCCTCTCAATTCTTTCAGAATTTTAAAAATTCATTTAGACGGGTTAGGACTTAATTGTATTTCGTTGGCATAATAGGCAGCCCGGGCGATGCAGACATTTCTATGGTAGTTTTTAATCGCAGCCAGGTAGTTTTTTTTAGTAATAGTGTCGTAGTCTTTCCTCCACAAGCGCTCTAGTTTCTTACATGCTTTCCGCAGAGTGGCCAGTGTATCATTGTTTGTAGTTTTTGGGGCCTGCCAAGCAGGGGAGTCACTCCTTGACTCCAAGGGAGATTCTTCAGTCTTCCAAAGGTAGTGGAACGTCGAAGGTCCGGGATTCTTCTTGTAGAGCGTCGTCCAGGGAAATCTAGGGTGCAATGCACCGGTTCCCCCTCTTATACTAAAAGAAAGGGAGTGACTAGCTCTATGACCCTACCTATGGGAGGGTCAGGGGAGTGGGTGGCTACACCCACTTCCCTTTGTCCAGTTTCACGCCAGAGCAGGGACAGGTAGCCCCTGAGCCGGTTTGAACTGGCATATGCACAGAGGAGCCTTCTGCTCCCCCAGTGCAGGACTTCAAAGCACTCTAAGAGTGCACCCACCCAGCCCCAATACACTAAACCCTGTCTGGGAGGTGGTCACACCCCCTTGGGACAGGATATCTATTGTTGGGCTTCCTCCACTGCGAGTGTTGGTCATCAGCAGGAGGGCAGCCCAGTGTCTGTGACTGGTGGCATCCATTTTGTGATGCCAGGGCTCTGCAGGATTCTACCGTGTTTCCACAGTAGGTACATGTCTATCCCTCTAGAAGGGTGGAATGCTACCCCCGCCGCCAGGACTGGCGGGGGTAGTATTCCAAGATGTTTGACACCAAACACGACATGTTTCGATGCAGCCATTCCAAAGTTAGCATTTTACCGCAAGGATATAATGCACTTAAAAGTATATGGTTTAACCGCATCCACAAACAGCACCAGAGAATGGACTCTGAGAGCTGCAGAGGGGCCCTGCTCAGGCAGAGGCACCCCCTCACATAGAAGCCAAGCACCCTGCCCTCAGGATTGATAGGGCCTGCCTTAGGGGTGACTGATAGGGTTATATGTGTGTGTAGGAGAGATATAGGGAACCTATATCTCAGTGAGGAGTGCTAGCACTTCCTCACTCAGGCTGCAGTAGCAGGCCTGTGGTGTCAGATTTAGTCTGCTTCCCAGGGGTGGCATAATTCATGCTGCAGCCCCTGGTAGGCCTGTGAAGTACCTATGCCCTTGGTACCTAAGGTACCATATACTAGGGACTCATAAGGTGCCACAGTATCCAATCACTAGTGCACCTAGAGTGCACTCCAAATCGTTTAGAGAGAACAGAGAGGCTGGGGCCCTGATTAGCAGGGTCCCAGCCTGACTATAGCCAGAAACCAGTGTAAACATCAGAAAAAAAGTGGGGGCAACATAAGAGGCAGATCCTACTCTCCTACACACACCATCACCTCCCTCACTCTGTGACTTCTCTCCTCAATGTCCCTCTTCTCACATACCTTCGCCCCCTCACTCTGTGGCGTCTCTCCTTAATGTCCATCCTCTCACATTCCTTCACCTCCCTCACTCTGTGGCTTCTCTCCTTTATGTCCCTCCTCTCACACACCTTCACCTCCCTCACTCTGTGGCTTCTCTCCTTAATGTCCCTCCTCTCACACACATTCACCCCTCACTCTGTGGCATCTCTCCTTAATGTCCCTCCTCTCACACACCTTCACCTCCCTCACTCTGTGGCTTTTCTCCTTAACCTCCCTCCTCTCACACACCTTCACCTTCACTCGGTGGCTGCCCTCCTCAATGTCCTCCTCTAACACACCTTCACCTCACTCACTCTGTGGCTTCTCTCCTCAATGCCCTCCTCTTACACACCTTCACCTTCCTCACTCTGTGACTTCTCTCCCTAATGTCCCTCCTCTCACACACCTTCACCTCCCTCATTCTTTGACTTCTCTAGTTAATATCCCTTCTCTCACACACCTTCACCTCCCTCACTCTGTGGCTTCCCTCCTCAATGTCCTCCTCTAACACACCTTCACCTCACTCACTCTGTGGCTTCTCTCCTCAATGCCCTCCTCTCACACACCTTCACCTCCCTCACTCTGTGGCTTTTCTCCTCATTGTCCCTCCTCTCACACACCTTCACCTCACTCACTCTGTGGCTTCTCTCTTTAACGTCCCTCCTCTCACACCTTCACCTCCCTCACTCTGTGGCTTCTCTCCTTAATATCCCTTCTCTCACACACCTTCACCTCCCTCACTCTGTGGCTTTTCTCCTCAATGTCCCTCCTCTCACACACCTTCACCTCCCTCACTCTGTGGCTTCTCTCCTCAACGTCCCTCCTCTCACACCTTCACCTCCCTCACTCTGTGGCTACTCTCCTTAATATCCCTTCTCTCACACACCTTCACCTCCCTCACTCTGTGGCTTTTCTCCTCAATGTCCCTCTTCTCACACACCTTCACCTCCCTCACTCTGTGGCTTCTCTCCTTAATGTCCCTCCTCTCACATACCTTCACCTCCCTCACTCTGTTGCTTTTCTCCTTAACGCCCCTTCTCTCACACACCTTCACCTTCACTCTGTGGCTTCCCTCCTCAATGTCCTCCTCTAACACACCTTCACCTCACTCACTCTGTGGCTTCTCTCCTCAATGCCCTCCTCTCACACACCTTCACCTCCCTCACTCTGTGGCTTTTCTCCTCATTGTCCCTCCTCTCACACACCTTCACCTCACTCACTCTGTGGCTTCTCTCCTTAACGTCCCTCCTCTCACACCTTCACCTCCCTCACTCTGTGGCTTCTCTCCTTAATATCCCTTCTCTCACACACCTTCACCTCCCTCACTCTGTGGCTTTTCTCCTCAATGTCCCTCCTCTCACACACCTTCACCTCCCTCACTCTGTGGCTTCTCTCCTCAACATCCCTCCTCTCACACCTTCACCTCCCTCACTCTGTGGCTTCTCTCCTTAATATCCCTTCTCTCACACACCTTTACCTCCCTCACTCTGTGGCTTTTCTCCTCAATGTCCCTCCTCTCACACACCTTCACCTCCCTCACTCTGTGGCTTCTCTCCTTAATGTCCCTCCTCCCACATACCTTCACCTCCCTCACTCTGTGGCTTCTCTCCTTAATGTCCCTCCTCTCACACACCTTCACCTCCCTCACTCTGTGGCTTCTCTCCTCAATGTCCCTCCTCTCACACACCTTCACCTCCCTCTCTCTGTGGCTTCTCTCCTTAATGTCCCTCCTCACACTCACCTTCAACTTCACTCTGTGGCTTCTATCCTTAATGTCCCTCCTCTCACACACCTTCACCTCCCTCACTCTGTGGCTTCTCTCCTCAATGTCCCTCCTCTCACACACGTCACCTCCCTCACTCTGTGACTTCTCTCCTCAATGTCCCTCTTCTCACACACCGCCCCTCCCTCACTCTGTGACTTCTCTCCTCAATGTCCCTCCTCACACACACATTCACCTCCCTCACTCTGTGGCTTTTCTCCCCAATGTCCCTCCTCTCACACACCTTCACCTCCCTCACTCTGTGGCTTCTCTCCTTAACGTCCCTCCTGTCACACCTTCACCTCCCTCACTCTGTGGCTTCTCTCCTTAATATCCCTTCTCTCACACAACTTCACCTCCCTCACTCTGTGGCTTCTCTCCTCTGTCCCTCCGATCACACACCTTCACCTCTCTCACTGTGTGGCTTCTCTCCTCAATGCCCCTCCTCTCACACACCTTCACCTCTCTCTCGCTGTGGCTTCTCTCCTCAATGTCCCTCCTCTCACACACCTTCACCTCCCTCACTCTGTGGCTTCTCTCCTCAATCTCCCTCCTCTCACTCACCTTCACCTCCCTCTCTCTGTGGCTTCTCTCCTTAATGTCCCTCCTCACACTCACCTTCACCTTCACTCTGTGGCTTCTCTCCATAATGTCCCTCCTCTCACACACCTTCACCTCCC
This sequence comes from Calotriton arnoldi, assembly GCA_963921515.1. NCBI lineage: Eukaryota > Metazoa > Chordata > Amphibia > Caudata > Salamandridae > Calotriton > Calotriton arnoldi. The sequence continues at coordinate 695,881 of CAWUFW010000544.1, read as the reverse complement.
TCACTCTGTGGCTTCTCTCCTCAATGTCCCTCCTCTCACACACCTCATCTCCCTCACTCTGTGACTTCTCTCCTCAATGTCCCTCCTCTCACACACATTCACCTCCCTCACTCTGTGGCTTCTCGCCTCAATGTCCCTCCTCTCACACACCTTCACCTCCCTCTCTCTGTGGCTTCTCTCCTTAATGTCCTTCCTCACACTCACGTTCAACTTCACTCTGTGGCTTCTATCCTTAATGTCCCTCCTCTCACACACCTTCACCTCCCTCACTCTGTGGCTTCTCTCCTCAATGTCCCTCCTCTCACACACCTCACCTCCCTCACTCTGTGACTTCTCTCCTCAATGTCCCTCCTCTCACACACCTCACCTCCCTCACTCTGTGACTTCTCTCCTCAATGTCCCTCCTCACACACACATTCACCTCCCTCACTCTGTGGCTTTTCTCCCCAATGTCCCTCCTCTCACACACCTTCACCTCCCTCACTCTGTGGCTTCTCTCCTTAACGTCCCTCCTGTCACACCTTCACGTCCCTCACTCTGTGGCTTCTCTCCTTAATCTCCCTTCTCTCACACAACTTCACCTCCCTCACTCTGTGGCTTCTCTCCTCTGTCCCTCCGATCACACACCTTCACCTCTCTCACTGTGTGGCTTCTCTCCTCAATGCCCCTCCTCTCACACACCTTCACCTCTCTCTCGCTGTGGCTTCTCTCCTCAATGTCCCTCCTCTCACACACCTTCACCTCCCTCACTCTGTGGCTTCTCTCCTCAATGTCCCTCCTCTCACACACCTTCACCTCTCTCTCTCTGTGGCTTCTCTCCTTAATGTCCCTCCTCACACTCACCTTCACCTTCACTCTGTGGCTTCTCTCCATAATGTCCCTCCTCTCACACACCTTCACCTCCCTCACTCTGTGGCTTCTCTCCTCAATGTCCCTCCTCTCACACACCTCACCTCCCTCACTCTGTGACTTCTCTCCTCAATGTCCCTCCTCTCACACACATTCACCTCCCTCACTCTGTGACTTCTCTCCTCAATGACCCTCCTCTCTCACACATTCACCTTCATTATGTGACTTCTCTCCTCTGTCCCTCCTATCACACACCTTCACCTCCCTCACTGTGTGGCTTCTCTCCTCAATGCCCCTCCTCTCACACACTTTCACCTCCCTCACTCGGTGGCTTCTCTCCTCAGTGTCCCACCCCCTCCCCTCACGCACCTTCACTCTTTCGCTCTCTCATAGACAGAGGCTGTGCATCTTACACTCCCTCTCACCAGTGCAGCATTGAGTGATCATTTTTGAAACTTGTGAATCTAAAGCTGTGAGCACTATGAGGCAGTGTCCGTGTGAGGTGTGAATAGAGCAAGTCGTGACATGATGGTCAAAGAAAGGCAGGTTTAGGATTGGAGGTTGGAATCCCTGCAGTGATGTTTCAAGATGAAGCGTGGATTTTTCGTGATTAAAAATATGTCAAATAAGCATTGGGACCACTTCCAACTGCTGCCCTTCGTGATGATTCTTTGGTTTCCACATATTTGCGGTGACTCTACCACATAAATACCAGTGGCCCATGCGGTAAAGAACAGGTATGTTTATTACCAACAACAGGTGCCCGCTGCCCGGCTGGAGGTGGCACACCCACTGGACCACTCCTTACCGAACCTCCCAAGCACAAGATCACACACTCAAACACAAACACCCCAGCATTCACAATCATTCACAATCTGGAACCATCGCCTGCTCCAGCTACAGCACTAGGCTCGCTCGAGGCCACACAAAGGTAGACACACATCACCAGGAAGGATTATTTAAGGAACACCAGGGCACACGACTCCCTAGTCTCGAGACAACCTCGATACCAGCCCGACTCGACAGTATTGATCAGTCACTGGAACTTGTAGTTCAGTGTTCATCCGTAACTACACTCAAATCCGTCACACACATCTGTCAACCTCTTCGAAAAGGCTTTGAAAGCCCCAGTCGTAGCGCTTTGCCATCTCAGCCTAGTGCAGCGCCAGTTTAAATTGCCTCGACACTGTTGGTGGAGACTGTCACAGTTATAGCCTGTAGTGCCGTCAGGGCTTTATTGGGGAGGCTTGCACAGTTATAGCCTTGTAGCGCCAACAGGGCATTAATGGGGGAGGCTTGCACAGTTATAGCCTTGTAGCGCCAACAGGGCATTAATGGGGGGGATTGCACAGTTATAGCCTTGTAGCGCCAACAGGGTACTAATAGGGTAGGCTGTCACAGTTATGGCCCTGTAGCGCCAACAGGGCATTAATGGGAAGGCTTGCAGAGGTATAGCCTTGTAGCGCCAACGGGGCATTATTGGGAGAGGCTGTCACATTTATAGCCTTGTAGCACCAACAGGGTATTAATAGGGAGGCTGCCACTGTTAGCCTTGTAGCGCCAACAGTGCATTAATGGGGGAGGCTGTCACAGTTATAGCCTTCTAGTTCCTTGCGCAGTTACTGCCTTGTAGCGCCAACAGCGATACAAAAGGGGATGATGGACGGAACGTTTGAGCCAATCAAACACTCACCCCCAGTCAACTGATCTGGGTTTAATCCATCATCATTCTTTAGCTCACTCCACCACCCCAGTTCAGACATGCCCTAAGTTGGCGGGGGTATGCCCAGACGTGGGTCCCTTGCTCACTTTGCCACTGGATTCAAGCAAGCCTGGCTGATGACGGCTGGAATGCCAGAAACCGGTCCTAGGATGCTTGTTTCCGGTCCAGGGAAGACATGGCTTGGCAGTTCGGGCTGGACTGTTCCCATGAGGCACAGGGTCAGACTGATTTGCATATGGCCATGTCTGAACTGGGGTGGTGGAGTGAGCTAAAGAATGATGATGGATTAAACCCATATCAGTTGACTGGGGGTGAGTGTTTGATTGGCTCAAACGTTCCGTCCATCATCCCCTTTTGTATCGCTTTGTAGCGCCAACAGGGCATTAATGGGATAGATTTGCACAATTATAGCTTTGTAGTGCCTTACACAGTTATGGCCTTGTAGTGCCAACAGGGCACTTAAAGGGGAGACTTGCACAGTTAGAGCCTTGTAGGCCTTGCCCAGTTATAGATTTGTAGCGCCAACAGGGCACTAATAGGGGAGGCTGTCATAGTTATGGTCTTGTAGCGCCAACAGGGCATTAATGGAATAGGCTTCCACAGTTATCTCCTTGTAGTGACAACAGGGCATTAATGGGATTGGTTTGCACAGTTATAGCCTTGTAGCGCCAACAGGGCACTAATAGGGGAGGCTGCCACAGTTATGGCCTTGTAGCGCCAACAGGGCATTAATGCCTGCTCTCAATTGATTCAGACCTCGCAGGAATTGTGCAATTCCCTTGCTGATTTTTTTGAGGACAAAATCAAACCTATTTTATCAGAAGTTTACCAGCTTCTAGAATCAAATCAATACTGAGACAACCCTTAACTGCCTTCCTTGCAATAAGGGTTAAAGCATTGGTAAGTTCAATTCTTTTTCACTTGTGAAAATTCAGAGTTCATTGGAAAAAGCCACATCTGGCTCTCTTCTGGATCCATGTCCGCCCAAGATCTCGGCCCTCCTTGCTAAACAAATTGCACCTGCAATTAGATCTCTCTTCAATGTATCTATAGAGGTCCAGAAAATACCCCTGGCCTCGAAATTTGCACAGGTTATCCCTTTCCAAAAAGACTAACATTAACTCTATAGTTCTTGCTCTCGACCGGCCCATTTCACTTCTCCCACTGCTTGGTAAGCTGCTGGAAGGTCTGGTGAACAAAGGCTGCCAGCTTATCTTAAAGGAAACAGAATCTTGAACCCATCGCAATCTGTGTTTAGATCTGAGCACAGCATGGAGACAGTAACTGTGATCGCCTCCATAAGATGTTCTTTGAGTGTCAGTACTCTTCCATAAGATGTTCTTTGAGTGTCAGTACTCTTCCATAAGATGTTCTTTGAGTGTCAGTACTCTTCCATAAGATGTTCTTTGGGTGTCAGTACTCTTCCATAAGATGTTCTTTGAGTGTCAGTACTCTTCCATAAGATGTTCATTGAGTGTCAGTACTCTTCCATAAGATGTTCTTTGAGTGTCAGTACTCTTCCATAAGATGTTCTTTGGGTGTCAGTACTCTTCCACAAGATGTTCTTTGAGTGTCAGTACTCTTCCACAAGATGTTCTTTGAGTGTCAGTACTCTTCCATAAGATGTTCTTTGAGTGTCAGTACTCTTCCATAAGATGTTCTTTGGGTGTCAGTACTCTTCCATAAGATGTTCTTTGAGTGTCAGTACTCTTCCATAAGATGTTCTTTGAGTGTCAGTACTCTTCCTTAAGATGTTCTTTGGGTGTCAGTACTCTTCCATACGATGTTCTTTGAGTGTCAGTACTCTTCCATAAGATGTTCTTTGAGTGTCAGTACTCTTCCACAAGATGTTCTTTGGGTGTCAGTACTCTTCCACTAGATGTTCTTTGGGTGTCAGTACTCTTCCATAAGATGTTCTTTGAGTGTCAGTACTCTTCCATAAGATGTTCTTTGGGTGTCAGTACTCTTCCATAAGATGTTCTTTGGGTGTCAGTACTCTTCCATAAGATGTTCTTTGGGTGTCAGTACTCTTCCATAAGATGTTCTTTGGGTGTCAGTACTCTTCCATAAGATGTTCTTTGGGTGTCAGTACTCTTCCATTAGATGTTCTTTGGGTGTCAGTATTCTTCCATAAGATGTTCTTTGAGTGTCAGTACTCTTCCATAAGATGTTCTTTGGGTGTCAGTACTCTTCCATAAGATGTTCTTTGGGTGTCAGTACTCTTCCATAAGATGTTCTTTGGGTGTCAGTACTCTTCCATAAGATGTTCTTTGGGTGTCAGTACTCTTCCATAAGTTGTTCTTTGGGTGTCAGTACTCTTCCATAAGATGTTCTTTGGGTGTCAGTACTCTTCCATAAGATGTTCTTTGGGTGTCAGTACTCTTCCATAAGTTGTTCTTTGGGTGTCAGTACTCTTCCATAAGATGTTCTTTGGGTGTCAGTACTCTTCCATAAGATGTTCTTTGGGTGTCAGTACTCTTCCATAAGATGTTCTTTGGGTGTCAGTACTCTTCCATAAGATGTTCTTTGGGTGTCAGTACTCTTCCATAAGATGTTCTTTGGGTGTCAGTACTCTTCCATAAGATGTTCTTTGGGTGTCAGTACTCTTCCATAATATGTTCTTTGGGTGTCAGTACTCTTCCATTAGATGTTCTTTGAGTGTCAGTACTCTTCCATAAGATGTTCTTTGGGTGTCAGTACTCTTCCAGTGTCAGTACTCTTCCATAAGATGTTCTTTGGGTGTCAGTACTCTTCCATAAGATGTTCTTTGGGTGTCAGTACTCTTCTATAAGATGTTCTTTGAGTGTCAGTACTCTTCCATAAGATGTTCTTTGGGTGTCAGTACTCTTCCAGTGTCAGTACTCTTCCATAAGATGTTCTTTGGGTGTCAGTACTCTTCCACAAGATGTTCTTTGGGTGTCAGTACTCTTTCATAAGATGTTCTTTGGGTGTCAGTACTCTTCCATAAGATGTTCTTTGGGTGTCAGTACTCTTCCATAAGATGTTCTTTGGGTGTCAGTACTCTTCCATAAGATGTTCTTTGGGTGTCAGTACTCTTCCATTAGATGTTCTTTGGGTGTCAGTACTCTTCCATAAGATGTTCTTTGGGTGTCAGTACTCTTCCATAAGATGTTCTTTGGGTGTCAGTACTCTTCCATAAGATGTTCTTTGGGGGCCAGTACTCTTCCATAAGATGTTCTTTGAGTGTCAGTACTCTTCCATAAGATGTTCTTTGGGTGTCAGTACATGTTCTTTGGGTGTCAGTACTCTTCCATAAGATGTTCTTTGGGTGTCAGTACTCTTCCATAAGATGTTCTTTGGGGGCCAGTACTCTTCCATAAGATGTTCTTTGAGTGTCAGTACTCTTCCATAAGATGTTCTTTGGGTGTCAGTACTCTTCCATAAGATGTTCTTTGGGTGTCAGTACTCTTCCATAAGATGTTCTTTGGGTGTCAGTACTCTTCCATAAGATGTTCTTTGGGTGTCAGTACTCTTCCATTAGATGTTCTTTGGGTGTCAGTACTCTTCCATAAGATGTTCTTTGGGTGTCAGTACATGTTCTTTGGGTGTCAGTACTCTTCCATAAGATGTTCTTTGGGTGTCAGTACTCTTCCATAAGATGTTCTTTGGGGGCCAGTACTCTTCCATAAGATGTTCTTTGAGTGTCAGTACTCTTCCATAAGATGTTCTTTGGGTGTCAGTACATGTTCTTTGGGTGTCAGTACTCTTCCATAAGATGTTCTTTGGGGGCCAGTACTCTTCCATAAGATGTTCTTTGAGTGTCAGTACTCTTCCATAAGATGTTCTTTGGGTGTCAGTACTCTTCCATAAGATGTTCTTTGGGTGTCAGTACTCTTCCATAAGATGTTGTTTGGGAGTCAGTACTCTTCCATAAGATGTTCTTTGGGTGTCAGTACTCTTCCATAAGATGTTCTTTGAGTGTCAGTACTCTTCCATAAGATGTTCTTTGGGTGTCAGTACATGTTCTTTGGGGGCCAGTACTCTTCCATAAGATGTTCTTTGAGTGTCAGTACTCTTCCATAAGATGTTCTTTGGGTGTCAGTACTCTTCCATAAGATGTTCTTTGGGTGTCAGTACTCTTCCATAAGATGTTGTTTGGGAGTCAGTACTCTTCCATAAGATGTTCTTTGGGGGCCAGTACTCTTCCAGTGTCAGTACTCTTCCATAAGATGTTCTTTGGGTGTCAGTACTCTTCCATAAGATGTTCTTTGGGTGTCAGTACTCTTCCATAAGATGTTCTTTGAGTGTCAGTACTCTTCCATAAGATGTTCTTTGGGTGTCAGTACTCTTCCAGTGTCAGTACTCTTCCATAAGATGTTCTTTGGGTGTCAGTACTCTTCCATAAGATGTTCTTTGGGTGTCAGTACTCTTCCATAAGATGTTCTTTGGGTGTCAGTACTCTTCCACAAGATGTTCTTTGGGTGTCAGTACTCTTCCATAAGATGTTCTTTGGGTGTCAGTACTCTTCCATAAGATGTTCTTTGGGTGTCAGTACTCTTCCATAAGATGTTCTTTGGGTGTCAGTACTCTTCCATAAGATGTTCTTTGAGTGTCAGTACTCTTCCATAAGATGTTCTTTGGGTGTCAGTACTCTTCCAGTGTCAGTACTCTTCCATAAGATGTTCTTTGGGTGTCAGTACTCTTCCACAAGATGTTCTTTGGGTGTCAGTACTCTTCCATAAGATGTTCTTTGGGTGTCAGTACTCTTCCAGTGTCAGTACTCTTCCATAAGATGTTCTTTGGGTGTCAGTACTCTTCCACAAGATGTTCTTTGGGTGTCAGTACTCTTCCATAAGATGTTCTTTGGGTGTCAGTACTCTTCCATAAGATGTTCTTTGGGTGTCAGTACTCTTCCATAAGATGTTCTTTGGGTGTCAGTACTCTTCCATAAGATGTTCTTTGGGTGTCAGTACTCTTCCATTAGATGTTCTTTGGGTGTCAGTACTCTTCCATAAGATGTTCTTTGGGTGTCAGTACATGTTCTTTGGGTGTCAGTACTCTTCCATAAGATGTTCTTTGGGTGTCAGTACTCTTCCATAAGATGTTCTTTGGGGGCCAGTACTCTTCCATAAGATGTTCTTTGAGTGTCAGTACTCTTCCATAAGATGTTCTTTGGGTGTCAGTACATGTTCTTTGGGTGTCAGTACTCTTCCATAAGATGTTCTTTGGGGGCCAGTACTCTTCCATAAGATGTTCTTTGAGTGTCAGTACTCTTCCATAAGATGTTCTTTGGGTGTCAGTACTCTTCCATAAGATGTTCTTTGGGTGTCAGTACTCTTCCATAAGATGTTGTTTGGGAGTCAGTACTCTTCCATAAGATGTTCTTTGGGTGTCAGTACTCTTCCATAAGATGTTCTTTGAGTGTCAGTACTCTTCCATAAGATGTTCTTTGGGTGTCAGTACATGTTCTTTGGGGGCCAGTACTCTTCCATAAGATGTTCTTTGAGTGTCAGTACTCTTCCATAAGATGTTCTTTGGGTGTCAGTACTCTTCCATAAGATGTTCTTTGGGTGTCAGTACTCTTCCATAAGATGTTGTTTGGGAGTCAGTACTCTTCCATAAGATGTTCTTTGGGGGCCAGTACTCTTCCAGTGTCAGTACTCTTCCATAAGATGTTCTTTGGGTGTCAGTACTCTTCCATAAGATGTTCTTTGGGTGTCAGTACTCTTCCATAAGATGTTCTTTGAGTGTCAGTACTCTTCCATAAGATGTTCTTTGGGTGTCAGTACTCTTCCAGTGTCAGTACTCTTCCATAAGATGTTCTTTGGGTGTCAGTACTCTTCCATAAGATGTTCTTTGGGTGTCAGTACTCTTCCATAAGATGTTCTTTGGGTGTCAGTACTCTTCCACAAGATGTTCTTTGGGTGTCAGTACTCTTCCATAAGATGTTCTTTGGGTGTCAGTACTCTTCCATAAGATGTTCTTTGGGTGTCAGTACTCTTCCAGTGTCAGTACTCTTCCATAAGATGTTCTTTGGGTGTCAGTACTCTTCCACAAGATGTTCTTTGGGTGTCAGTACTCTTCCATAAGATGTTCTTTGGGTGTCAGTACTCTTCCAGTGTCAGTACTCTTCCATAAGATGTTCTTTGGGTGTCAGTACTCTTCCACAAGATGTTCTTTGGGTGTCAGTACTCTTCCATAAGATGTTCTTTGAGTGTCAGTACTCTTCCATAAGATGTTCTTTGGGTGTCAGTACTCTTCCATAAGATGTTCTTTGGGTGTCAGTACTCTTCCATAAGATGTTCTTTGAGTGTCAGTACTCTTCCATAAGATGTTCTTTGGGTGTCAGTACTCTTCCATAAGATGTTCTTTGAGTGTCAATACTCCACCGATGCTCGTGTTATTAGACCTGTCCGCAGCCTTCGATACTGTGCCACACGCCAGGTTGCTACAAAGACTGAAGGAAATAGGCATCCATGGTAGAGCTCTCCAGTGGTTTCAAGATTTTATGGCCAATGGATCTCAAGTGATCTCTCTTGGTGCCTCCAAATCTCGAACTGTGGTGATTGACAAGGGGTCCTCGGGGCTCTTGCTTGAGCCCTACTTTATTCAACATATATGTGGCCCCACTTGCTACGATCCTTAACTCTTTCGGCTTTGAAATCCTGTCCTATGCTGAGGACACTCAGATAATAATACCCTTTGATAACGATATGGATAAAGCTAAGCGACGCTTCTCCAAGGGGATGAAAACTACAGCAGAATGGGTGTCAGACAACTATCTTCAGCTAAATACAGAAAAACAGAGAAGATGCTGTTTGGGAAAGCCCAACAACTCTGGACGTCTGCGCGGTGGCCATCTGAATTAGGTTTTGCCCCTGTCCGTAGGCAGGTAGTCAAGAATCGAGGGGTCAGAACAGACCAAGCTTCAACAATGAAAGAGCAGGTTTCATCCATGACAGGTACCTGCTTCTATACGATGCGCCTGTGAGATCAGCACTTCCTTTCCTTCCACTGGCTGCCAGGAAAGCCTTGGTGCAAGCCTTAACTGCTAGCCTTAACTGCTAGCCGGCCTGATCATGGCAATGCTCTATTGGCTTCTGCAAATGAGCCTTTGCTTCTAAATTACAGGTCGTGCAAAACACAGCTGCTCAGCTTATCTGTAATCTTCCCTCTAGATCTCCTTCGAGGCCACTCTTGAGATCTTTGCATCCGCTACCGATCAGAAAGAGAATCCTTTTCAAAATCTGCTCTTTGACTCACAAAACTTTAATGGGGAAAGGTCTCATCTATCTGCATCAGAAGCTTAAACGCTGTCACTCTAATCGGACCTTGCGATCCATGGACAAAGCTCGTCTTACTATCCCCGTATCCGACGGTCAAGATGGGGGGGGGGGCAGATCCTTTTCATATCCGGCGCCCGACTACAGAATAAGCTGCCTTTCCAGATCCGCACTTGTACAGATTATACTAAATTCAAAAAAATATTAAAGACAGTTTTATTTTGAGGCCAGTATGCTGTTTCCCTGCAGTTTCTGTTCTTTGCGGCGAGATACCCCTGTAGGGGTGATTCGTGTGCAATATCAAATGACGCTAACATGACATAACAATGGGGTAGGCTGTCACAGTTGTAGCCTTGTAGCACCAACAGGGTATTAATGGCGGGGCTTGCACAGCTATAGCCTTGTAGCGCCAACAGGGCACTAATGGGTGAGGCTTGCACAGTATAGCCCTGCAGCGCCAACAGGGCACTAATGGGGAGGCTTGCACAGTTATAGCCTTGTAACACAAACAGGGCACTAATGGGGGAGGCTTGCACAGTTATAGCCCTGCAGCGCCAACAGGGCACTAATGGGGAGGCTTGCACAGTTATAGCCTTGTAGCGCCAACAGGGCACTAATGGGTGAGGTTGGCACAGTTATAGCCTTGTAGCGCCAACAGGGCATTAATGAGAAAGGTTTGCACAGTTATAACCCTGTAGTGCCAACAGGGCATTAATGAGAAAGGCTTGCACAGTTATAACCTTGCAGCGCCAACAGGGCACTGCCAGAGGAGGCTCAAACTGTTGTATTGTATTGCAACATTTACAAGGTGCTTACTACCCCTATGTGGGCACTGAAGTGCTTGCCTACATGGTTAGCACAGTACACGGTGCAAAATGTACACCATGTAGTGTGTGTGGTTGGAAGCATGTTGTCTTGTGTGTGGTTGGAAGCGTGTTGCCTTGTGTGTGGTTGGAAGCATGTTGTCTTTGTTTTGATCCTATGTGAGAAGAGGATAACCTTCAAGCTCCTCACCCACGCACACAAAGCACTCCACAACTCCGGACCAACCTACCTCAACAGACGACTCAGCTTCTACACCCCCACCCGCCAGCTCCGCTCGACCAGCCTCGCCCTCGCCACAGTCCCCCGCATCCGGAAAACGACCGCCGGCGGCAGATCCTTCTCCCACCTCGCCGCCAAGACCTGGAACACCCTCCCCACCAACCTCCGACAGACCCAAGACCTACTGGCCTTCAGAAGACTCCTCAAGACCTGGCTCTTCGATCAGTAGCAGCACCACCCCCCTCTTCCCCCAGCGCCTTGAGACCCTCGCGGGTATGTAGTGCGCTTTATAAGTGACATGATTGATTGATTGATTGATTGAAGTGTTTCCATGTCACGGGTGATGACCACTGAGGTGCAACTGTCATACTATGGAAAGCTGCGCTTACTGTGTGATGGATGAAGAAATGTGAGAAATCAGTGGCATCGTGAACCCCCACTTCAGCAGCTAAAGTGAGGGTTGCCACCAGACCAGACTCCTTTAAGCCTGCTCCCTCTAACATGTTTTTTTTATACTGAGAGAGGAGCGTGAGTAGAGAGAGGGGAAAACTAAGGTGAGAATAGAAAGAAAGATGGTTAGAAAAAAGAAATAGGAAAGGAGGAAGAGGGGAAGGAGTAGAGGAGGAAAGGGTGCTGGAGTAACAGTGAATAGAGCTTTGGGAGGACCACTGCAGCGATGGATGGAGGGGTCAAAAGAAGGATGTGGGTGGATGGAAGGGAGACAGGATCAATTGCTAAAAGGCTAGAAGAGTGGATCAAAGGATGGATGGAAGAATGAACACATGAATAGAAAGAAAGTTGAAAAGATCAATTGGTGAAAGGATGGAGGGAAGGAAGGACAAAAGGGTGAATGGATGGATGAGTGAATGGCTGGATGTGTTGAGGGATTGATGGGTGTGTAATGGTCAAGTGATCGATGAATGGATAGATGATATAAGGGTCGAAAGGTAGATTGACGAGTGAAAAGGAGAGTTATTGGATAGATGGAATGGTCAATGGATGGGTGAAATGGTGGCAGACTGGATGGGAGGAAGACAGCTGAACTCTAGGAACACCAGCCGAACACAGCAGCAGCCTACCCGACCCCATCACAAACATCAACAACTGGATCACCACGTGTTCTGGCACACTGGCTCCCATAAAGCCCAGCAAAGCCACAAGATCCAGACTAGAAGGCAAGGTTGTACACGGAAGAACTCAGGATGAGGAAGCAACACTGCAAACAACTGCAGCACAGACGGAGAATGAGCAAAAGACACAGCATACAAGAACACCTTCAAATCCGCCCTCAGATGCAACCACCTACACATCCGGACCATCAAACACTCCGTGCTCGCAAACCGCATTGATGTCACCAACAACAGCAGCAAAGAGACCTTTGCCATCGTGGAAGATTTCACCTCCCCAGCAGCCACCTTTAACAGCATCACTCCCTCGCAAGACCTCTGCAACAAACTCGCACTGTTTTTCTGCAGCATGATAACCACCATATACGACAATTTTGACTGCCAACCGGACCCGACAGACCTTATAACACGACTCCCCATCTCGTCCAAAGAAAGCACCATTGTAGGAGAGTAGGATCTGCCTCTTATGTTGCCCCCACTTTTTTCTGATGTTTACACTGGTTTCTGGCTATAGTCAGGCTGGGACCCTGCCAATCAGGGCCCCAGCCTCTCTGTTCTCTCTAAACGACTTGGAGTGCACTCTAGGTGCACTAGTGATTGGATACTGTGGTACCTTATGAGTCCCTAGTATATGGTACCTTAGGTACCAAGGGCATAGGTACTTCACAGGCCTACCAGGGGCTGAAGCATGTATTATGCCACCCCTGGGAAGCAGACTAAATCTGACACCACAGGTCTGCTACTGCAGCCTGGGTAAGGTGGTGCAGGCACCCCTTACTGTGATATAGGCTACCTATATCACTACATAGATACACACATATAAACCTATAAGTCACTCCTATGGCAGGCCTTATCAATCCTGAAGGCAGAGTGCTTGGTTCCTATGTGAGAGGGTGCCCCTGCATGAGCAGAGCCCCTCTGCAGCCTTCGCTGAGGCTGTTTGTAGTGCAGCCTGACCATATACTCTTAAGCGCATTATAACCTCGCGTTAAATGCTAACTTTGGGATGGCTGCACGGAAACATGTCGTGTTTGGTGTCAAACATCTTGGAATACTACCCCCCCGCCAGTTCTGGCGGCGGGGGTAGCATTCCACCCTTCTAGAGGGATAGACATGTACCTACTGTGGAAACGCGGTAGAATCCTGAAGAGCCCTGGCATCACAAAATGGATGCCACCAGTCACAGACACTGGGCTGCCCTCCTGCTGATGACCCACACTCGCAGTGGAGGAGGCCCAACAATAGGTATCCTGTCCCAAGGGGTGTGACCACCTCCCAGACAGGGTTTAGTGTATTGGGGCTGGGTGGGTGCACTCCTAGAGTGCTTTGAAGTCCTGCACTGGGGAGCAGAAGGCTCCTCTGTGCATATGCCAGTTCAAACCAGCTCAGGGGCTACCTGCCCCTGCTCTGGCGTGAAACTGGACAAAGGGAAGTGGGTGTAGCCACCCCTCCCCTGACCCTCCCATAGGTGGGGTCATAGAGCTAGTCCCTCCCTTCTTTTTAGTATAAGAGGGGAACCTGTGCATTGCAACCCAGATCTCCCTGGACGGCGCTCTAAAGAAGAATCCTGGACCTTCGACGTTCCACTACCTCTGGAAGACTGAAGAATCTCCCTTGGAGTCAAGGAGTGACTCCCCTGCTTGGCAGGCACCAAAAACTACAATGACGGTCGCAAACTACGCCGCTCCCGCCGGAGCCCGAAGTCCCTGCAGCCCAGGAAGAGGATTTCCTGACTTCTCTAAGGCCATCGTGAGTCCCCAGCGAAGCTGAGGCAAGTGGACCCCACGAGCGACGAGGAACCGCAGCCCCTGGGTACCGTGCACTATTGTCAAGTGCAACCCCTTCACGACGTTCTACGAATTTGTGCTTTGGACCACGTATGGTCCCAGCCTCTAGCAGGAATCCCTCCGAGGATCAGAGGCCTACACCGTCCCGAGTGACCGTGGACCCCTGTTGAGTGAATCCCCCTGAGGCATCTTCGCGATCCCTTGCCAGCCGGCTTGTGGGTCCCCAGAAGACTTGTCAACAAAACCAAAGGACTCTCCTGGTTGCTCCAGGCCTGCCCTGACATACCCTTGCTGGGTAAGTACCCCAGACCTTGCTGGTCTGCACCATTGACTTTTCCTCATCACCACGAGACTTGCTGCTACCAAGGCTTGTTGGCTCCAATCGAGTCGCCAACACCTCAGTAAACTGCAGACGTCGTGGGACACACCGAATCCAGCTCTTGGTCATCATCAACGCTGCCTGGACCACGTGGTCGAAGAGTCAAGACACCCGTGAACGACCCGAAGCTGTCGACGACGGTGGGCATTCATCTTCCTTGCCCAGAGTCACTGCCAAGTGACTGTGAACACTGTCCCCTCTGCTTTCAGGTCTTCCTCCTTCTGAATCCAGGCTTGGATTCCAACGGACACTTCTTCTGTCGTCGCAAGCAGCAAGTCTTCATTGGTTCCCATTGAGAACGACGCCGCGACCCGACACCAAAGGACACCTATGCACCCGGCTCCCTGGGTGAGGTAACTTCAGCACTACGGTGCTCCTGTAGGTGTGGGCCCTAGAACTACTTACCCTGTAAGTGGCTTGCTTGTAGCTACCCTAGAAGTGCCCTAAAACTCCTATTTTCCCCGTGCGATTATCGCACTGGCTCGTACAGGGCTCGCGTCTGTGTTAGACACATCGCGTCCAACTCCCTTGTAACTCTATCAGTATCCGCGTCCTTCGACTCGTACTGACCGATCGGTGTGTTTGCCTCGAACACGCCAGGGACCTGTAACATTGATAACTCAATCGCGTTCTCTCGCATAGACTCGTACAGGACTCGCACCAGTGTCTGAACACCGCGTCCGCCCCCTGTGGGTCTCCTACAACTACCTGGGGTGGTTCTTTGGGGTCCCTCGATTCTATGGGCTCTAGACCACGGTCTAGCCAAGATAAGATTGTGATATTTACTTGTGCTAACTTATTTTGATAAAACATTGACTTGTACATATGTTCCTGACTTCTAATCTCATAAAGAGATTAGTAGAGAGTTGTTTAGTAATAAATACATATATATTTGATATATATACCTGTGTGGTGTCTTTTCATTTGGTGATTCAAGAGATTGTGTGGTAAAACAAGCTGCTTTACATTCCTCCAAGACTTAGCCTGAAGGCTGCTCTCCACAGCTACCACTAGGATAGCTTTCTATAAAGGTTGCCTTAAACCTACCTGCCATAAGAGTCGAATTGTACTGGTGCAAGGTGTCCACTTTAATTAGTGAACAGCATATACCAGGCCAACTTCTCACAACCATGACCACATCGTCTGCCAACACAATGGACGAAACCGCCTCCACCATGGATTCCAACCACTCCAGTGCCCCATCAGACCCTTGCACCCACCACGCCTTTGCCAAAGGACTACAACCAATCAGCAGAGAACTCACCCCAATCCTAAACTCTTCCATCACATTAGCAACCTTCCGGGACACACGGACACATGCCACAGTATACCCCCTGCTCAAAAAGCCTTATGCGGACCCAACAATGTTCGCCAATTAGAGACCCATCTCCCTGCAACCGTACTCAGCCAAAGTCCTAGAGAACATTATCAACAAACGCCTCAGCAATTATCTGAGTGACCACCAACTCTTCAATGTCCCACAATCCGGATTCAGACCCAATTACAGGACAGAAACACCCCTCATCGATGCTACAGACGACCTGCGTATGATCCAGGACAGAGCAAACGCGGCTGCCTTCATCCTCCTAGACCTCCCTGCAGCATTCGATTTGGTATCCCACCCCATTCTCATCTGATCCCTGCATGAGATTTCACTGCGGAGTACCGCAAGGATCCTCTCTTAGCGTGACCCTCTTCAATACAGACATGATCTCACTAGCATGCATCATCGGCACCCATAAAATTGACGCCCTATCCTATGCCAACGACACCCAGCTTATACACTCCCTCTCAGACAAGACTCCCAACACCCAGAACGAGTTCACCCCCTGCATAACTGAAGCCACGAACTCAATGAAAACAAAATTGTCTCAAACACAACACCGACAAGCCAGAAGTTGTGATCTTGGGGAAGATCTCTTCACTGTGGGATTCCACGTGGTGGCCAGCTGAACTCGGACATACACCCAGCCCCACCACCCACGCCAAAACGCTTGGGGTCATTATCGACAGCCAACTTAACATGACCGCCCAAGTCAACTCCGTCACAGCCTCCTGTCTCCACACTCTAAAGATGCTGAGGAAAATCTTTAAATGACTCCCAATCCGCACCCGCAGAACTGTCACACATGCCCTGATCACTAGTAAATTGCACTATGGGAACACGCTCTGCACCGGGATCAGCAAACAACTCACGGGACAGTTTCAAACCACTCGGAATTTGAGAGCCAGCATCACAGACGGAGGGGTGGATAGAAGGAGTGGAGCGATTGTACTGAAGGGGGGAAATAAGGGTCAAGGCAACTGTTCTATGGAAGGTTAGCCATTTTTTCTTTAATCACTCTGTGTCATTAAAAGTTTGGCTCACAGTGTGGGGCGCATCTTCATTCTCTGGTTACTTGCAAGTAGCGAGAGGAGCGCAGTTTGTGGTTTTCAATTGCCGGCAGCTTTGAGCAGCTCTGCAGGTCCCTTCATGGTATTTCTTGTGGTCATAGTCCACGTGACTGGTCACTGCTCAGCGGTGTATGTTCTGAGATATTTACTTTAAAGTTTATGGTCTTCAGCTGGCATGGGTTGGGGGTCAGATGGTGGAGAGATCTGTTGGGATGGACTTTGGTAATATCACCCCACATTTTATTGCGAGATTTCAAGAAGTGGCCGCAGTATGAAGCTTGCGATGATCTGCAACGCTGAACTAAGTTAAAGTCAAGGCCACTTGAGTTATGCGATTGTGCGGTCTCTGTGATTTTCGCATAATTATAGATTTGCCGCATTTGCCACATAATGCATCATCTACCGCATAATCTGCAGATTTTAACACCCCAAAAAATGCAGCTCAAGCGGTTCAGAAGTTAACTAAAAATGCAGTGACATGTGTTGCCTCGCAGTGGAAGGCCCTTTACAAAGCTGGACTGGTCACCTTTCTGTTGCGTTTTGCTATATTTGAGTATTTAACTTGTACTAATGAGGTGCAACCAATGCCCAGACAGTGTTACCAAGTTTAAAAATGACAAAATAATGAAGTAATACTATTACAAAATGTGCCACATTATGCCTCATAATTTGCCGTTTTCTCTACTTAATTTACTCATCCCTGCCGCATAATTTGGCCCTCTGCCTCCACATAATTCAGTGGCCCTGATTAAAGTCCTCCATTGGCCAGCGGCTCGTGCCAGACCTCTTCCTTTATTCCCTGCCTGGTTCATTGCTGTGGCAGAGGGGCTTGACCTGCAGCAGTTTGTGTATTAATGTGGGCCAGGAGGGTTAAATATTGTACCGCATTGTAATTGCATTTACATAGCGCTACCTACACCAATGAGGCGTTGAAGCGCTTTATACGGGACAGCACGCTGCTTCGGAACCGTTACTGCCTTGTAGCGCCAACAGGGCACATTCATGACTTTTGACACTGCTGCTCGGAGCGAGGCTGAGGCGAGGACGACGCTGCTGATTTTCCTCTATGAATTATCAATTAGTGTCCCGGTGGCGTCAGATCTTCCGACACCTGAGCCCTGGGGTTGTGTTTCCGTCTCTTCTCCGCCTTTCATCGGGAGCAGAGCCCGTGCCAAGCACAGAGCCGGCCCCGACGAGTAACTGATATTAATTCGGCTAACGGGAGGTGAGAAAAGCATCCGGGGAATCACAGTGCACCACGGTGGTGCAAGGTCATCGCTTGTGGAAGCACAGCAGGGTAATCTGTGCTCACAGTGCACCACAGTGGTGCAAGGTCATCCCTTCTGGAAGCACAGCGGGGTAATCTGTGCTCACAGTGCACCACAGTGGTGCAAGGTCATCGCTTCTGGAAGCACAGCTGGGTAATATGTGCTCACAGTGCACCACAGTGGTGCACAGTCACCGCATCTGGAAGCCCATCCAGGGCAGTAAGCAGTTTCTGAAGTTGCCTAGGGTCACAGTGCACCATTGTGACAAGGGTCAGTGCTCCCAGTGCATGGCAATGGTGAGGGTCATCGATTCTGGAAACACAGCAGGGCATGAAGCATTTTCTGGGGTAGTCTAGGGTCACAGAAGCACAGCGAGGGCAGTAAATACTGTCTAGGGTAGTTAGTGCTCACAGTGCACCACAGTGGTGCAGGGTCACTTCTTTCGGCAGCACAGCAGGGCAGGGAGCAGCATCTGGAGCAGTCTGTGCTCACAGTGCACTACAGTAGTGAAGGGTCACTGCTTCCGGCAGCACAGCAGGGCAGGAAGCAATGTCTAAAGCAGTCTGTGCTCACAGTGCACCACAGTGGTGCAAGGTCATTGTTTATAGAAGCACAGCCAGGTAGTCTGTGGCCACAGTGCACCACAGTGGTAAAGGTCACTGCTTTTGGAAGCACAGCCGGATAGTTTGTGGCCACAGTGCACCACAGTGGTGCAAGGTCATTGTTTAAAGAAGCACAGCCGGGTAGTCTGTGGGCACAGTGCACCACAGTGGTGAAGGTCACCGCTTCTGGAAGCACAGCCGGGTAGTCTGTGGCCACAGTGCACCACAGTGGTGAAGGTCACCGCTTGTGGAAGCACAGCGGGGTAGTCTGTGCCCACATTGCACCACAGTGGTGAGGGCCATCGCTTCAGGAAGCAGAGCCGGGTAATTTGTGGCCACAGTGCACCACAGTGGCGAGGGTCATCGCTTCAGGAAGCACAGCTGGGTAGTCTGTGGCCACAGTGCACCACAGTGGTGCAAGGTCATTGTTTAAAGAAGCACAGCCGGTTAGGCTGTGGCCACAGTGCACCACAGTGGTGAAGGTCACCGCTTCTGGAAGCACAGCCGGATAGTTTGTGGCCACAGTGCACCACAGTGGTGCAAGGTCATTGTTTAAAGAAGCACAGCCGGGTAGTCTTTGGCCACAGTGCACCACAGTGGTGAAGGTCACTGCTTCTAGAAGCACAGCCGGGTAGCCTGTGGCCACAGTGCACCACAGTGGTGAAGGTCACTGCTTCTGGAAGCACAGCTGGGTAGTCTGTGGCCACATTAAACCACAGTGGTGAGGGCCATCGCTTCAGGAAGCATAGCCGGGTAGTCTGTGGCCACATTGAACCACAGTGGTGAGGGCCATTGCTTCAGGAAGCACAGCCGGGTAGTCTGTGGCCACAGTGCACCACAGTGGTGAGGGCCATCGCTTCAGGAAGCACAGCCGGGTAGTCTGTGGCCACATTGAACCACAGTGGTGAGGGCCTTCGCTTCTGGAAGCACAGCCGGGCAGTCTGTGGCCACAGTGCACCACAGTGGTGAAGGTCACCGCTTCTGGAAGCACAGCCGGGTAGTCTGTGGCCACAGTGCACCACAGTGGTGAGGGTGATCGCTTCAGGAAGCACAGCCGGGTGGTCTGTGGCCACAGTGCACCACAGTGGTGCAAGTTCATTGTTTATAGAAGCAGAGCCGGGTAGTCTGTGGCCACAGTGCACCACAGTGGTGAAGGTCACCACTTCTGGAAGCACAGCCAGATAGTTTGTGGCCACAGTGCACCACAGTGGTGCAAGGTCATTGTTTAAAGAAGCACAGCCGGGTATTCTATGGCCACAGTGCACCACAGTGATGAGGGCCATCGCTTCTGGAAGCACAGCCGGGTAGTCTGTGGCCACAGTGCACCACAGTGGTGAAGGTCACCGCTTCTGGAAGCACAGCCGGGTAGTCTGTGGCCACAGTGCACCACAGTGGTGAAGGTCACCGCTTGTGGAAGCACAGCCGGGAAGTCTGTGGCCACAGTGCACCACAGTGGTGAAGGTCATTGCTTCAGGAAGCACAGCAGGGTAGACTGTGGCCACAGTGCACCACAGTGGTGAAGGTCATCGCTTCTGGAGCACAGCCGGGTAGTCTGTGGCCACAGTGCACCACCGTGGTGCAAGATCATTGTCTATAGAAGCACAGCTGGGTAGTCTGTGGCCACAGTGCACCACAGTGGTGAGGGTCATTGCTTCAGGAAGCACAGCTGGGTAGTCTGTGGCCACAGTGCACCACAGTGGTGAGGGTCATTGCTTCAGGAAGCACAGCTGGGTAGTCTGTGGCCACAGTGCACCACCGTGGTGAGGGTCATCGCTTCAGGAAGCACAGCCGGGTAGTCTGTGGCCACAGTGCACCACAGTGGTGAGGGTCATCGCTTCAGGAAGCACAGTGGGTTGGACTGTGGCCACAGTGCACCACAGTGGTGAAGGTCACCGCTTCTGGAAGCACAGCCGGGTATTCTATGGTCACAGTGCCATGTACGTTTTACACTGCAGACGACAGATTCCGAGAGACAGAGGGAGCCAATGGAATAGAACTGCAGGGACCCTGTATATTTGGGGCCTCATTTATGAAAACTGCAAATCAGTGATGCGCCCTCCTTGCGACACGATGGATGCGCCGTATTTAATGTACGGCGCTCCATGTCACAAGGTGTTACAGATACGTCAGTATTACTGACGTATCTGTAGGCGCAAAAGCGACGCATTGCTGGGGTCTGAAAACACACAACTCCTGCACTGTGTCCTTTCACATGGGGCAAGCCCCATGGGAAAGGGCCTGCGTCAGTCTTACGCCTGCTGTGAGGCAGGCGTAAGGTTTGCAGGCGAAAGGTTTTGACGCAGTGGCGTCCTAGAAGATTTCAATGCGCCACTTCTACGAGCTTTTTTATGGCGGAACGCCCACACTGCGTACATTATACCTGACGCAGGTATAATGTAGAACAGGGCTTTACAAAGTGACGCATCTGCTTAGAGGCGTCACTTTGTAACTAGGGCGCAACGTGGTGCATTTTTTACGCTGCCAGTGGGTCAGAAAAAGTGACACAACCGCGGCGTAAAAGTGTCGAAAGGACTCATAGATAAGGCCCTTGGTGTTTACATAGTGCAGACCTAGCTGGCACCTAAAAATGGGGGGGGGGGGGTCAGAAGTTATACAGGATTGTGGGTGCCAAGATACGATGGAAAGAGTTTTCATCATGTGTTTACGAAGAAATTACATTTCACATAGTAACACCTTTTTTGACACATGGAGACTTTGCCCAGGATCACACATGGGGCCGCGGCCAGGGTAAGAACCCAGGTCCCCCAGTTCAAATGTTAGCATCTTATCCACTAGAAGACAGCTCCGGGGTAGGGAGTGTAGCGCTGCGTTAGCAGCAGTTGATTCTTTAGTGAGCTTTTAATGGGAGAGAGAGAGGCTGAAGGAACGCATTTACTCGAGACAGGAAGTGAATAACAGGGTGCAATCTGGGGGACGTTGTTTAGGGGCAGCTGGAAGTATTTACCCAGATTAGAGCATTCCGAGGGGTCTGTAGAGGGGATGGGCAGCTCAGGGTTACACCAGAGTGAGTGTACAAGGCTGGGGGAGGGAAGGAGGGAGATGTTGGGTGAGGGGGGATGGCGAGCATGAGCAGCCGAGCGTGCAAGGCCATCGGGCATGATTGCAGGGGGTGCACATAACGCATGCATCACGCTGCATATAGAGTTTAGCACGTGTCTCTACGCCTTGGCACGTGCTCACCTTAAGGTGCTGATAGCGCCACGCAGGGTGTGACTGACGCTGTGCTACAAACTGTCGTACTGACTGAGGACGCATAGCACCCATGTACTTATGTGGCAGTGTGTGCAGCACCCACCACCTCCAATGTCAATATAACACCGGGTGGGAGGTGTAAACATGTTACTAGGCGCCCACGCTTTAACGTGTCTGCGTCACGAGGCTCGTTATCGCGCCTATGTCGGTTGCAATTATGCATCCGTGTGGCTAATAGTGGCAAAGCCTGGTGCAGGATGCCTCACCTGCACACCAAACGAAAGGACGAGAGTCATTGGCCATGAGACCTCGTGCCGGCGGGGTCAGATCAGCCCACTGTCCAATGCACACGTAGAACATTCCAGCCCACTCTCCAGTGCACTAGCCAAACATTCCAGCCCACTGTCCAGTACACTAGCCAAACATTCCAACCCACTGTCCAGTACACTGGCCAAACATTCCAGCCCACTGTCTGATGCACTCACCATGACCCGCCAGATCAACGCTGTCGCCTCCACCTGCTTCAACTCCTTACGCATCCACCGCAAGACCTTAAAGTGGATCCCCCCCGAATGCAGAAAGACCGTCACCCACGCACTCATAACCAGCAGACTGGACTACGGCAACGCCCTCTGCGCCGGAATCAACAGAACCCTGCAACACAAGCTCCAAACCATCCAGAACACCGCAGCCAGACTCGTCCTCGGAACCCCACGGCACGAGCACATGACCCAGCACCTAAGAGACCTCCACTGGCTCCCCGTCGAGAAGAGAGTAACCTTCAAGCTACTCACCCACGCCTACAAATCCCTCCACAACATTGGACCCAAATACCTCAACGAGAGAGTCTCCTTCCACGTACCCAAAAGGAACCTCCACTCCGCCGACCTCGCCCTGGCAGAGACCCCACGCATCCGCAGAACCAGAGCAGGTGGAATAGCCTTCTCCTACGTCGCAGCAAAGACCTGAAACGAGTTCCCAGTCAACATCAGACGCTCCCCCACTCTGCAAAGCTTCAGGAAGAGCCTCAAGACCTGGCTCTTCAACTGATCTGGAGCTGCACCCCCCCAACAGCGCCTTGAGACTCTCACGGGTGAGTAGCGCGCTTTATAAAACCCTGATTGATTGATTGAGTGTGCCCCTTAGGATAAGGAAGGGGGGCGGTATCAGTGTGCCCCTTAGGATAAGGAAGGGGGGCGGTGTCAGTGTGCCCCTTAGGATAAGGGAGGGGGGGTGTCAGTGTGCCCCCTAGGATAAGGGAGGGGGTTGTCAGTGTGCCCCTTAGGATAAGGGAGGGGGTGCTAGTGTACCCTTAGGAGAAGGGGGGAGGGGTCAGTGTGCCCTTAGGAGAAGGGGGGAGGGGGTCAGTGTGCCCTTAGGAGAAGGGGGGAAGGGGTCAGTGTGCCCTTAGGAAGAGGGGTGGGGGTCAATGTTCCCCTAGGAGAAGGGAGGGGTGGCTAGACACTCAGACAAGGAGGTGGTTAATATACCCCGGGAGAAGAGGGTGTTAATAAATCAGAGAGAGGAATGATTGACCACCCCCAGTCTGGAGAAGTATTAATATACACCAGGTTAAATATCCCCCAGATCCGGATGTGTCTATATACACTCCACGTAGGAAGGGGCAATAGAGTGGAGTCAATGTTCACTATACTAATTCACCACTAATCCTTATGGGTTCCGGAGTAGCGTGCTACTCACCAAGAAAGTGCTTCAACACCCCATTAGGGGTAACAAGCGCCATATAAATGCAAACCTTTTTTTCCCTCTTCTATCCCTCCGCTATCCTTCTCAATCCAAATAACTGACTAATATCCACCACTCAAATTACTTTCATATTTCACTATACTAATTCACCACTAATCCTTTATGGGTTCCAGAGTAGCGTGCTACTCGTAAAAAAAAGCGCTTTAACACCCCATCAGGGGTAACAAGCACTATATAAATACAAACTTTTTTCCCTCTTCTATCCCTCCGCTATCCTTCTGAATCCAAATAACTGACTAACCTATCCACCACTCAAATTACTTTCATATTTCACTTTACTAATTCAACACTAATCCTTCTTGGGTTCCGGAGTAGCGTGCTACTCGCTGAAAAAGCGCTTCGACGCCTCGTCAGGGGTAGTAAGCGCTACATAAATGCAGTTACAATACAATACAATACAAGTTGAACATTCCAGCCCACTGTCCAGTACACTAGCCAAACATTCCAGCCCACTGTCCAGTACACTAGTCAAACATTCCAGCCCACTGTCCAATGCACTAGCCAAACATTCCAGCCCACTGTTCAGTACACTAGTAAAACATTCCAGCCCACTGTCCAATGCACTAGCCAAACATTCTATCCCACTGTCCAGTATACTAGTCAAACATTCCAGCCCACTGTCCGATGCACAAGTTGAACATTCCAGCCCACTGTCCAGTGCACTAGCCAAACATTCCAGCCCACTGTCCAGTACACTAGCCAAACATTTCAGCCCACTGTCCAGTACACTAGTCAAACATTCCAGCCCACTGTCCAATGCACTATCAATCAATCAATCAATCATGTCACTTATAAAGCGCACTACATACCCGCGAGGGTCTCAAGGCGCTGGGGGAAGAGGGGGGTGGTGCTGCTACTGATCGAAGAGCCAGGTCTTGAGGAGTCTTCTGAAGGCCAGTAGGTCTTGGGTCTGTCGGAGGTTGGTGGGGAGGGTGTTCCAGGTCTTGGCGGAGAGGTGGGAGAAGGATCTGCCGCCGGCGGTCGTTTTCCGGATGCGGGGGACTGTGGCGAGGGCGAGGCTGGTCGGCGGAGCTGGCGGGTGGGGGTGTAGAAGCTGAGTCGTCTGTTGAGGTAGGCTGGTCCGGAGTTGTGGAGTGCTTTGTGTGCGTGGGTGAGGAGCTTGAAGGTTATCCTCTTGTTGACAGGGAGCCAGTGCAGGTCTCTCAGGTGGGGTGTGATGTGGCTGCGTCGGGGGATGTCGAGGATAAGACGTGCAGAGGCGTTCTGGATGCGTTGCAGCCGTCTCAGGAGCTTAGCCGTCGTTCCTGCGTGAGGGCGTTTCCGTAGTCCAGCCTGCTGGTGACGAGGGCCTGGGTGACTGTTTTTCTTGTTTCGGTGGGGATCCACTTGAAGATCCTGCGGAGCATTCGGAGGATGTTGAAGCAGGATGAGAAACGGCGTTGACCTGCTTAGTCATGGAGAGGGTGGGGTCGAGGATGACCCCTAGGTTGCGTACGTGGTCGGTGGGTGGCGGGGCTGTTCCCAGTGATGTTGGCCACCAGGAGTCATCCCAGGCTGAAGGGTTGGAACCAAGGATGAGGACCTCCGTCTTGTCCGAGTTCAGCTTCCAGGCGGCTGGTCCTCATCCATTCGGCGATGGCCTTCATTCCTTCGTGGAGGTGGGCTTTGGCGGTGTGAGGGTCTTTGGTGAGGAGAGGATCAGCTGGGTGTCGTCGGCGTAGGAGATGATGTTGAGGTTGTGCTGTCGGGCGACGTGGGCGAGGGGTGCCATGTAGATGTTGAACAGCGTTGGGCTGAGGGAGGAGCCTTGGGGTACGCCGCAGATGATCTTGGTGGCCTTGGATCGGAAGGGGCGAGGCGGACGCTTTGTGTTCTGCCGGAAAGGAAGGATGTGGTCCAGTCCAGGGCCTTCTCTTGGATCCCGGCGTCGTGAAGGCGTGTTCGTAGTGTGTGGTGGCAGACCGTGTCGAAGGCGGCTGATAGGTCCAGGAGGATGAGGGCTGCTGTTTCTCCGTTGTCTAGCAGGGTCCTGATGTCATCGGTGGCGGCGATGAGGGCGGTTTCGGTGCTGTGGTTGCTGCGGAAGCCGGACTGGGAAGGGTCCAGGATGTTGTTCTCCTCGAGGTAGCGGGTCAGTTGTTTGTTGACGATTTTCTCGGTGACCTTCGCGGGGAACGGGAGCAGAGAGATGGGTCGGAAGTTCTTGAGGTCCTTGGGGTCTGCCTTGGGTTTCTTGAGTAAGGCGGTGATCTCGGCGTGCTTCCAGCTTTCCGGGAAGGTTGCTGTCTCGAAGGAGATGTTGATTATTTTCCGGAGATGGGGCGCGATGGCTGTACTGGCTTTGTTGAAGATGTGGTGAGGGCACGGGTCTAGCGGTGAACCCGGAGTGGATGGTGTTCATGATCTCGCTGGTGTCCTCGTCATTGATGTTGGTCCAGGAGAGCAGGCGGTTGGTGGTTGTGGGGGCAGTGGTCTCGGTGGTTGCCGGGGCGGTCGTGGTGTTGAAGCTGTCGTGGATGTCGGCGATTTTGCAGTGGAAGAAGGTGGCCAGTGAGTCGCACAGGTCTCGCGACGGCTGGATGTCGTTGGTGTTGGAGCTGGGGTTGGAGAGTTCCTTCACGATGTTGAAGAGCTCTTTGCTGTTGTGTGCGTTGTTGTCTAGGCGGTCTTTGAGTGAGGCCCTTTTGGCGGATCTGATGAGGTGATGGTGACTGCGGGTGGCGCTCTTGTGGGCGGCGTAGCTGTCCGCTGTCCGTTCGTGGAGCCAGATCTTCTCCAGTTTTCGGCATGTTCGTTTGGAGGCCTGGAGGTCTTCGGTGAACCAGGTGGCTTTCTTGCTGGTGTGGCTGTTGGGCGGATTCTTGAGCGGGGCGAGGGTGTTGGCGCAGTCGTCGATCCACTGTCTGAGGTTGCGGGCGGCGGTGTCGGGGTCGGAGGGTTCGGCGGGTGGGCTCAGGGCGAGAGTTGTGGTTAGCTGGTCTTCCGTGACTCTGCTCCAGCAGTGGCGAGGCATTTGTTCGGTGCGGTGGTGCGTGGTGGGCTTCCTGTAGGTGAAGTGGATGCAGTGGTGGTCAGTCCAGTGGGGTTCGGAGGTGTGGTTGAAGGAGACGTGTGGGCTTGCGGAAAAGATGGAGTCTAGCGTGTGGCCGGCGGCGTGGGTGGGTGTAGTCACGAGCTGTCTGAGTCCGAGGGTGGCGAGGTTGTCGATCAGGGTGGTGGAGTTGGTGTCCTTGTTGTTCTCGAGGTGGAAGTTCAGGTCCCCGAGGAGGATGTAGTCCGTGGAGGCGATGGCGTGTGTGCTGACGAAGTCAGCGATGGAATCGCTGAACTGTGGTCGGGGTCCGGGGGTCTGTAGATGAGGGTTCCTCTGAGGGTGGTGTTGGGATCGGTGTGGATTTGGAAGTGCATGTGTTCGGCGGTGCTGAGGGTGTCGTCGGTGTTGGTTGGTAGCCAAACATTCCAGCCCACTGTCCAGTACACTAGTCAAACATTCCAGCCCACTGTCCAATGCACTAGCCAAACATTCCAGCCCACTGTCCAGTACACTAGCAAAACATTCCAGCCCACTGTCTAGTGCATTAGCCAAACATTCCAGCCCACTGTCCAGTGCACTAGCCAAACATTCCAGCCCACTGTCCAGTACACTAGCAAAACATTCCAGCCCACTGTCTAGTGCATTAGCCAAACATTCCAGCCCACTGTCCAGTGCACTAGTTAAACATTCCAGCTCACTGTCCAGTACACTAGTTAAACATTCCAGCCCACTGTCCAATGCATTAGCCAAACATTCCAGCCCACTGTCCAGTGCACTGTTAAACATTCCAGCTCACTTAGATCCCATCTTTTCTAACTGCCAAGAGCTATCAGTTAAACATCCAATAGCGGTTCCATGGTCTGACCACTATCTGGTGACGTTCCACATCCCACAATTAAGGCCACCTACAAAAAGAGATCTACCACCTAATAACAGACGTAGGAAATGGGCAAAGTTTAACGAGAGCAATTTTACCCAGG
This sequence comes from Calotriton arnoldi, assembly GCA_963921515.1. Lineage (NCBI taxonomy): Eukaryota > Metazoa > Chordata > Amphibia > Caudata > Salamandridae > Calotriton > Calotriton arnoldi. The sequence continues at coordinate 668,509 of CAWUFW010000544.1, read as the reverse complement.
CCCTACTAGCAAATAATCCTATCCTAGGCAGTAACAATAACGAATCAAGCCAAGGAGTAGATAAATGGATTATGGACGCATTAGATGTGGCGGCACCATGGACCAATAGCATTCCACAAAGGCAAACAAAGAGCGCGCCGTGGTTTAACGAAGCTCTACGGCTGGCTAGGAAGGCATGTAAAAGGCAGGAGCGAAAATGGAGGGCCGGTTTTTTGGACTCAGAGAAAGTGGCATATAGAGTTAAGCTTAGACAATATTACTCACTTATAAAGAAAACTCGTGTGGCCTACTATTCAGAAAGAATTGAGACAGCGGAAAGCTCATCAAGGGAACTATTTAGCATATTTAAAGAGTTATCCTCATTAGATAGAACAACAACTCCAACGTCTGGTTCGGAAGAGTCATGTAATGAGATTGCAGAGTTCTTTGCTGAGAAAGTATCTAAATTTACGATACTTTTTCTGAGGATGCTCGGAATGGCTGCATGCAACATAAGGAACAAATACAGGATTGGGGTGAAAATAATATTCGACAATTTTTGATTCCCCCTCTAGAAGATTTGAAAAAGATAGCACAAAGCATAAAATCAGGTTCCCCAAATGATCCAGCTAGTCCTAAAGTGATTGGTGTAGGACTAGGGGTGATATTGCCCTATATCCAACAACTGCTGGACACCTCCTTTCAGGAAGGTCAGCTACCTGATAGGTGGAAGCGAGCAATGGTGCGCCCACTGAAGAAAAACCTACAGTGGAGGGAATTTATTAACAAATCTGCGACCGGTGTCATTACTACCATATTTTTCCAAAATTGCGGAAAAAGTGGTTAATATACACCTTGAGGGGCACATAAAGAAAAATAACTTACTACATCCCACCCAATCGGGTTTTAGACCAACTTACTCAACAGAGACAGCTCTGCTCTTTGCGACTGAGACGATACGGAAGAGAGTGGACGAAGGGTTGACAACTGCGCTGGTCTTATTAGACTTGAGTGCGGCTTTCGATACGGTGTCACATAAGCTGCTCATACACCGTCTCAGAAGAGGGGGTGTGGTGGGGGCTGCAATGGACTGGATGGTATCCTATCTACAGGATCGTAGCTTTCAAGTGATACAATCTGCGTACAGATCCAAACCCATTACCTTGGCACAGGGGGTGCCACAGGGCTCAATTTTGAGCCCAACTCTCTTCAATCTATATGTCGCACCCCTGGCCGATATTGTAGAAAAACATGGAGTTTCAATTGTGTCGTACGCAGATGACACTCAGCTAGTGGTCACTTTGGCTCCCAATTCACCTCAAGCAGCTAACAGTTTTGCAGACTGCCTGAAAGACCTGGCAGGGTGGATGTCTGATAACTGCCTAAGTCTAAATGGCAGTAAGACAGAGGTATTAATAGTAGGAAATTCTCCCTCTATATGGTCGCCGGCTTGGTGGCCAACTATGTTGGGACCTGCTCCGTCTCCGAAGACTGAGGTGAAAAATCTGGGAGTATGGATGGACTCTAAACTATCCTGTGATGCCCAGATCAAAAGAACGAGAGGAAATGTTTCGGAATCCTGAAGATCCTCAGGAAAACCCTGGACATTCTTCCTATCTCTGCCAGAAAAACCTTGATCCATGCTCTGATCACGACAAGACTGGATTACGGGAATGTGCTGCTCTTGGGTGCAACTAAAAAGGTCTTCAGAAACTGCAATCCATCCAGAATGCAGCTGCCCGTCTAGCTCTGAACCTGCCAAGAAGGGCACCTTCTAAGAATGCATTGGAAACACTGCACTGGTTGCCTGTTCAGAAGCGGATCATGTTCAAGGCACTATGTTTTGGTCATTGTATTTTGCAGAAAAAAGGCCCTACATATCTGCACAACCTACTCCTACCATATGTGACGGAACGCCAGTTAAGATCTACTGGGACACATCAGGTCAAAGTCCCAAGGATAAAGAGAGCACGCATGGGTGCACGCTCTTATAGCTATCTGGCAGCCAAGAGCTGGAATGAGCTTCCCATGTTCCTTCGGGAGGAACAATCACAGAAAGGCCCTACATATCTGCACAACCTACTCCTACCATATGTGACGGAACGCCAGTTAAGATCTACTGGGACACATCAGGTCAAAGTCCCAAGGATAAAGAGAGCACGCATGGGTGCACGCTCTTATAGCTATCTGGCAGCCAAGAGCTGGAATGAGCTTCCCATGTTCCTTCGGGAGGAACAATCACAGAAAGTTTTTCGCAAAAAATTAAAAACATGGCTTTTTACACAGTAGAAAAGAGCCATATTCGAACTGCAGATAAATGATTCTTGGAAGTGTCAGTTGAAGGATATAGCGCAGGGACACACCAGTTGGTGTAACCAGGTGCTTTATAAATCTAAAACTCAAACTCAAACTGTCCAGTACACTAGTTAAACATTCCAGCCCACTGTCCAGTGCACTAGCCAAACATTACAGACCACTGTCCAGTGCACTAGCCAAACACTACAGTGCTCTAACCACCCATTCCAGCCCACTGTCCAACACACTCGCCAAACATTCCATCCCACTGTCCAGTGCACTAGCCAAACATTCCAGCCCACTGTCCAGTGCACTAGCCACACATTCCAGCCCACTGCCCAGTGAACTAGGCAAACATTCCAGCCCACTGTCCTGTGCACTAGCCAAACATTCCAGCCCACTGTCCAGTGCACTAGCCAAACATTCCAGCCCACTGCCCAGTGAACTAGGCAAACATTCCAGCCCACTGTCCAGTGCACTAGCCAAACATTCCAGCTCACTGTCCAGTGCACTAGCCACACATTCCAGCCCACTTCCAAGTGTACTAGGCAAGCATTCCAGCCCACTGTCTGGTGCACTAGCCAAACATTCCAACCTACTGTCCAGTGCACTAGGCAAACATTCCAGCCCACTGCCCAGTGCACTAGGTAAACATTCCTGCCCACTGCCCAGTGAACTAGGCAAACATTCCAGCCCACTGTCAGGTGCACTAGCCAAACATTCCAGCCCACTGTCCAGTGCACTAGGCGAACATTCCAGCCCACTGCCCAGTTCACTAGGCAAACATTCCTGCCCACTGTCCAATACACTAGATAAACATTCTGCCCACCATCCAGTGCACAAGGCAAACATTGCACATTCTAGCCCACTGTCCAATACACTAGTCAAACATTCCTATCCACTATCCAGTGCACTAGCCAAACGTTCCAGCCCACTGTCGGGTGCACTAGCCAAACGTTCCAGCCTAATGTTTAGTGCACAAGCCTAACATTCCAGCCAACTGTCCAGTGCACTAAGCAAACATTCCAGCCCAATGTCCAACACGCTAGACAAACATTCCAGCCCACTGTCCAGTACATTAGCCAAACATTCCACCTCACTGTGCAATGCACTAGCCAAACATTCCAGCCCACTGTCCAGTGCACTAGGCAACCATTCCGGCCTATTGTCCAAGGCACTAGCCAAACCTGTCAGGCCATTAACCAATGAACTACACAAGCATTGCAGCCCACTGTCCAATGGACCTGCCAAACATTCCAACCTACTGTGAATACACTAGCCAAACATTCCAGCCCAGTGTCCAATACACTAGCCAAACATTCCAGCCTACTGTCCAGTGCACTAGGCAAACATTCCAGCCTACTGTCCAGTGCACTAGGCAAACATTCCAGCCCACTACCCGGTGCACTAGCCAAACATTCCAGCCCACTGTCCAGTGCACTAGGCAAACATTCCAGCCCACTGTCCTACACACTAGTCAAATATTCCAGCCCAGTTCACTAGCCAAACATTCCAGCTCACTGCCCAGCGCACTAGGCAAACATTCCCGCTCACTGTCCAATACATTAGCCACACATTCCAGCCCACTGTCCAATATACTAGCCAAACATTCCAGCCCACTGTCCAGTGCACTTGCCAAACATTCCACCTCACTGTGTAATGCACTAGCCAAACATTCCAGCTCACAGTCCAGTGCACTAGGCAAACATTCCAGCCTATTGTCCAAAGCACTAGCCAAACCTTCCAGCCCACTGACCAACGAACAAAACAAACATTGCCGTCCACTGCCCAATGCATCTATCAAACATTCCAGCCCACTGTTCAATGCACTAGCCGTTCAAGTCGAGTGCACTAGGCAAACATTTCAGGCCACTGTCAAGTACACTAGCCAAACATTCTAGACCACTGTGCAATGCACTAGCCAAACATTCCAGCCCACTTTCCAGTGTACTAGCTAAACATTCCAGTCCAGTGCACTAGGCAAACATTTTAGGCTACTGTCAAGTACACTAGCCAAACATTCCAGCCCACTGTCCAATGCACTAGCCAAACATTCCAGACCACTGTCCAGTGCTCTAGCCAAACATTACAGTCCAGTGTACTAGGCAAACATTCCAGGCCACTGTTGAAGGCACTAGCCAAACATTCCACCTCACTGTGCAATGCACTGGCCATACATTCCAGCCCACAGTCCTGTGCACTAGCCAACCATTCCAGCCTACTTTCCAAGGCACTAGCCAAACCTTCCAGCCCACTGACCAATGAACTAAACAAACATTCAGCCCACTGTCAATGCACCTGCCAAACATTCCAGCCCACTGTGACTGCACTAGCCAAACATTCCAGCCCCCTATCCGATGCACTAGCCAAGCATTCCAGTCCACTGTCCAATGCTCCTGCCAAGCATTTCAACCCACTGTCAATGCAATAGCCAAACATTCCCCCCACTATCCAGTGCACTAGCCAAACATTCCAGCCCACTGTCCAGTATACTAGTCAAACATTCCAGCCCAGTGTCCAGTGCACTAGCCAAACATTCCAGCCCACTGTCCAATGCACTAGCCAAACATTCCATCCCACTGTCCAGTCCACTAGTTAAACATTCCAGCCCACTGCCCAGCACTAGTTAAACATTCCAGCCCACTGTCCAGTGCACTAGCCAAACATTGCAGACACTGTCCAGTGCACTAGCCAAACATTGCAGACACTGTCCAGTGCACTAGCCAAACACTACAGTGCTCTAACCACCCATTCCAGCCCACTGTCCAACACACTCGCCAAACATTCCAGCCCATTGTCCAGTGCACTAGACAAACATTCCAGCCCACTGTCCAGTACACTAGCCACTCATTCCAGCCCACTGCCCAGTGAACAAGGCAAACATTCCAGCCCACTGTCCGGTGCACTAGCCAAACATTCCAGCCCACTGTCCAGTGCACTAGGCAAACTTTTCAGCCTACTGTCCCATGAACTAGCCAAACATTCCAGCCCACTGTCCAATACACTAGCCAAACATTCCAGTCCAGTTCGCAAACATTCCTGCTCACTGTCCAATACACTAGATAAACATTCCACCCACCGTCCAGTGAACTAGGCAAACGTTGCACATTCCAGCCCACTGTCCAATACACTAGTCAAACATTCGAGATCACTGTCCGGTGCACTAGCCAAACATTCCAGCGCAATGTCCAGTGCACAAGCCAAACATTCCAGCCAACTGTCCAGTGCACTAGGCAAACATTCCAGTCCACTGTCTAATACGCTAGGCAAACATTCCAGCCCACTGTCCAGTATATTAGCCAAACATTCCACCTCACTGTGCAATGCACTTGCCAAACATTCCAGCCCACTGTCCAGTGCACTAGGCAACATTTCCAGCCTATTGTCCAAGGCACTAGCTAAACCTTTCAGGCCATTGACCAATGAACAAAACAAACATTGCAGCCCACTGTTCAATGGACCTGACAAACATTCCAGCCCACTGAGAATGCACTAGCCAAACTTTACAGCCCAGTGTCCAATACACTAGCCAAACATTCCAGCCAACTGTCCAATACACTAGCCAAATTTTCCAGCCTACTGTCCAGTGCACTAGGCAAACATTCCAGCTCACTGTCCAATACACTAGCCAAACATTCCAGCCCACAGTCCAGTGCACTAGACAAACATGCCAGCCTATTGTCCAAAGCACTAGCCAAACCTTCCAGCCCACTGACCAACGAACAAAACAAACATTCCAGCCCACTGCCCAATGCATCTACCAAACATTCCAGCTCAATGTCCAATGCACTAGCCAAACATTCAAGTCTAGTGCGCTAGGCAATATTGCAGGCCACTGTCAAGTATACTAGCCAAACATTCCAGCCCACTGTCCAATGCACTAGCCAAACATTCCAGCCCACTGTCCAGTGTACTAGCCAAACATTCCAGTCCAGTGCGCTAGGCAAACATTTCAGGCTACTGTCAAGTACACTAGCCAAACATTCCAGCCCACTGTCCAATGCACTCACCAAACATTCCAGCCCACTGCCCAGTGCACTAGCCAAACATTCCAGCCCACAATCCAGTGCACTGGGCAACCATTCCAGCCTAATGTCCAAGACACTAGCCAAACCTTCCAGCCCACTGACAAATGAACTAAACAAACATTTCAGCAATCTGTCAATGCACCTGCCAAACATTCCAGCCCACTGTGAAAGTACTAGCCAAACATTTCAGCCCACTATCTGATGCACTAGCCAAACATTCCAGCCCACTGTCCAGTGTACTAGCCAAACATTCCAGTCCAGTGCGCTAGGCAAACATTTCAGGCTACTGTCAAGTACACTAGCCAAACATTCCAGCCCACTGTCCAATGCACTCGCCAAACATTTCAGCCCACTGCCCAGTGCACTAGCCAAACATTCCAGCCCACAATCCAGTGCACTGGGCAACCATTCCAGCCTAATGTCCAAGACACTAGCCAAACCTTCCAGCCCACTGACAAATGAACTAAACAAACATTTCAGCCCTCTGTCAATGCACCTGCCAAACATTCCAGCCCACTGTGAAAGTACTAGCCAAACATTTCAGCCCACTATCCGATGCACTAGCCAAGCATTTCAGTCCACTGTTTAATGCTCCTGCCAAGCATTCCAACCCACTGTAAATGCAATAGCCAAACATTCCACCCACTGTCCAATGCACTAGCCAAGCATTCTAGTTCAGTGCCCAATGCTACTGCCAAACATTCCAGCTCACTGTCTTTGCAGTAGCCAAACATTCCACCCACTGTCCAATGCACTAGTCAAATATTTCAGGGGAGAGGGACCCCCACTCTGTGGACATTCCGTGTCTTGCTGCAGACTTGCTCTTCCGACTTATACATGAAATAGCATGTGAGTAACTGCCTCACTAGCCTTCTTACAGGCCCCATGCTGTCCTCTGAAGTCGCTTCTCATTTTACAAAGGCCGAGAGGTAAGTAACCTTCCACAACTGCACTATCATGAGCTGGATGAAGCAAAACTTCCTCAAGCTCAACACTGATAAAACAGAGGTCATGGAGTTTGGGAAGGGTCCACCCATATTGAATCCAGCATGGTGGCCTTTCGAGGCAGGCAACTGCCCTCCTCTGTCTACCGAGGTGAGGAACCTGGGAGTGACTTTTGACAACCAGCTAAACTTTGCAGGACAGATTAACCGCCTGACGAACTCCTGCTTCTTTCTATTAAAGATTCTACGTAAGATCCTGCCTTTTATCCCCCTGGATCTTAGGAAAACAGTAATAGGTGCGTTAATCCTCTCAAAAATGGACTACAGCAATGCATTATTCTTGGGCATTGACAAGTATCAGATGGCCAAACTGCAGTCAGTGCAGAATGCCGCAGCGTGACTACTATTCAACATCCCTAAATATCATTCTATTTCTGCTAGCATCAGGCTACTCCATTGGCTTCCGACACAACAACGTGTAGAATTTAAGGCACTTTGCTTGGTACACAAGGCATTGTATGGTGGGGGAGCCTTGGCTATGCAGAAACTATTTTTATGGTACTCCCCGAAACTAAATCTCAGATCAGCCAACACTGGGTTGGTTCAGGTCCCTAAAATTCGGAAAGCAAAGTGGGGAGGCAGGAGCCTATCCCACCTAGCCGCTAGACTCTGGAACACGCTCCGACCACCATCAGGTTGCAGCAAACAGGCTCCAGTTCAGGAAAATGATTAAGACTTGGCTATTTCCCCCCAAATAAGCCTCATGGTTCGCCTGAACAACACATGTCACACTCCTCAGTGCCAAGACGCCTCGGCATTCGTGCGCTTTACAAAATCACTACTTTCTTACTTACTAGTAAAGTCCTCTGCTCTAGAAAGGACATGTCCCTGGCCAGACTCCATATCCTGGATACTTACACACTCTTCAGTGGCCACCTATGCTCCTATACATGACAGCACCTGGGGAGCCCCTGCAACTGGTGACGACCAAAGGTCCCTTTCCCAACACTCTTCAGTGGCCACCAATGCATCTATACATGACAGCATTAGGAGAGCCCGTACAACTGGTGACGACAAAAGGTCAACATCCCACCACTCGTCAGTGGCCACCTATGCGGCTATGCATTCCAGCACCTGGGGAGCCTGCCAACTGGTGATGGCCAAAGGTCAACATCCCACCTCTCGTCAGTGGCGACCTATGCGCCTATTCATGCCAGCCCCTGGGGAGACCCTGCAACTGGTGACGACCAAAGGTCCCCTTCCCAACACTCTTCAGTGGCCACCTATGCGCCTATTCATGCTAGCCCCTGGGGAGACCCTGCAACTGGTGACGACCACAGGTCACCTTCCCAATGCTCTTCAGTGGTCACTTATGCTCCTATACATGACAGCACCTGGAGAGCCCATGTAACTGGTGACGACCAAAAGTCCCCTTCCCAACACTCTTCAGTGGCCACCTATGCACCTATGCACCTATGCATTCCAGCACCTAGAGAGCCAGTGTAACTGGTGACGACCAAAGGTCCACATCCCAACACTCTTCAGTGGCCACCTATGCTCCTATACATGCCAGCACCTGGGGAGACCCTGCAAATGGTGACGACCAAAGGTCACCTTCCCAACGCTCTTCAGTGGTCACTTATGCTCCTATACATGACAGCACCTGGAGAGCCCATGTAACTGGTAACGTCCAAAGGTCAACAACCCACCACTCTTCAGTGGCCACCTATGCTCCTATACATGCCAACACCTGGTGAGCCCGTGTAACTGGCGACGACCAAAGGTCACCTTCCCAACAAACTTCAGTGGCCACAAATGCCCCTATACATGCCAGCACCTGGAGAGACCCTGCAACTGGTGTCAACCAAAGGCCACCTTCCCAACACTCTTCAGTGGCCACCTATGCTCCTATACATGACAGCATCAGGAGAGCCCGTACAACTGGTGACGACCAAAGGTCAACATCCCACCACTCGTCAGTGGCCACCTATGCTCCTATACATGCCAGCACCTGGAGAGACCCTGCAACTGGTGTCGACCAAAGGTCACCTTCCCAACACTCTTCAGTGGCCACCTATGCTCCTATACATGACAGCATCAAGAGAGCCCGTACAACTGGTGATGACAAAAGGTCAACATCCCACCACTCTTCAGTGGCCACCTATGCGGCTAGTCATGCCAGGACATGTGGAGCCTGTGCAACTGGTAATAACCGAAGGTCCCCTTCCCAACCCTCTTCAGTTGCCACCTATGCTCCTATACATGCCAGTTTGTGGAGAGCCCCTGTATCTGGTAACGACCAAAGGTCAACATCCCAACACTCTTTAGTGGCCACCTATGATCCTATACATGATATCATCATGAGAGCCTGTGCAACTGGTGATGACCAAAGGTCACCTTCCCAACGCTCTTCAGTAGCCACTTATGCTCCTATGCAGGCCAGCATCTGGGGAGCCCCTGCAACTGGTGACGACCAAAGGTCCCCTTCCCAACACTCTTCAGTGGCCACCTATGCTCCTATACATGCCAGCGCCTGGAGAGCCTGTGCAACAGCTGATGACCAAAGGTCAACATCCCAACACTCTTCAGTAGCCACCTATGCTCCAATACATGACAGCACCTGGAGAGCCACTGCAACTGGTGACGTCCAAAGGTCAACATCAAACGACTCTTCAGTACTCACCTATGCTGCTATACATGCCAACACCTGGGGAGCCCGAACAACTTGTGACGACCAAAGGCCACCTTCCCAACACTCTTCAGTGGCCACCTATGCTCCTATACATGCCAGCACCTGGGGAGCCCCTGCAACTGGTGAAGACCAAAGGTCACCTTCCCAACACTCTTCAGTGGCCAGCTTTGCTCCTATTCATGCCAGCACCTGGTGAGCTCTTGCAACTGGTGACGACCAAAGGTCAACATCCCACCTCTCGTCAGTGGCAACCTATGCTCCTATACATGCCAGTTCGCGGAGAGCCCGTGTAACTGGTGACGACCAAAGGTCACCTTCCCAACACTCTTCAGTGGCCACCTATGCTCCTATGCAGGCCAGCACCTGGAGAGACCCTGCAACAGGTGACGACCAAAGGTCCCCTTCCCACCATTCTTCAGTGGCCACCTATGCTCCTATACATGCCAGCACCCGGAGAGCCCGTGTAACTGTGGCGACCAAAGGTCAACATCCCAACACTCTTCAGTGGCCACTTCTGCTACTGTGCCTGCCAGTGCTTACAGAGCTTGCACCCAACTGGGGCCAACCGAAAGATACCTTCCAAACACTCTTGTCATGTATAGGGCCACCTATGCTCCTATACATGACACACAGGTGTACTGCCTCAACAGATAGGAGACCTCCCTGGTGCTCTAGTCCTATACACACAGGTACTAAGACTTCTCGGTGCTCCTATATACACACAGATACAGGAGCAGCTCATATTAGGGAAAGGAGGCAGGGCGGGAAATGGTCCGGGGAGAGGGGGTGGGGGACAACGGCAAGAAAAACATTTTTTACCAAAGAGGCGGGAGGGGAGTGTCGTGTAGTTCTTATAAATCTATATAAGATCTGCGCGTTTAGACAACATACACTGCAGGCTTGGTGTCTGAACTGATTCCAGACACCCCCACCGGGTATGTTGGCCTGTATGCCAACTAGCTCACAGTGCCACTAGAAACTCCTCTTATCAAGGAGAGAATAGTTCTTGGCAACTATCGAACATGGCAACCCTGATCCCTCAGAATCTTGAGAACAGTGCAATACTTTTCGCTCAGTCAATCGTGCTCACTTAGTCTCAGAAATATACACAGAATAAACGAGATGGACGTTTTCAATATGTATTTATTGAACATTCATCATTCTAGTGTAAAATAGGTGTGCTGAGACAATCATCAGACAGAAACAGATATAAATGATTAGAAGCACTAAAAACGTGAAAGGATGGTAAATCTCTACCATGTTGCTATAATCATGAATACAGGCAAGTATATAAAATGCATGACAATAAAATGCATACTCCTACGATGCAATCCTAACTAGATGTACCTCAGTGTACCTAGCATGTGTGTAGGTGTTAAAGCCAAGAATCCCTCTAGGATAAAGTCAACCCCATTACCTGAAGTGAGAAACTGTGGGACCCCGTCTTGGTCTCGAGTTGGACACCCCGCAAGGGATGTTCAGACCACTGCGAGCTGGAGTGTCTGCATGCAGGAATCTCAGCATCTCACGTCAGTGTGTCGGCCTGGAAGTCGGGATCTCCTCTGACTATCTCAGCAAGATGTGTTGTTTATATACCCGAAGGTATCCCCAGGGGTTCTACCTTGCTGTCCCACTGTCGGACTTAGGATGACGTTGGGAATGAACCTTGTACATAGTTATTATTCAGGAGATGATAGTCCTGCTGAATTTCTGAGAATCCTGAATCCTCATGCATAATATATGAGGGTATTGTTCAGGGAAAACCCCACGTTTTGTAAGGAGTACTGTAACTAGGTAAAGGGTCAGTCCTAGCAGGCGTTATGTATGTAATGTATGGACGAATATAGGTGAAAGGTTGTGATGTTACCTGGGCCTATATTGGGGTACCTATATGGAATATAACAGCCACTCCTCATCCGACTGGACGACATAATCAGATTCTAACGTGCTACCTATCTAGGTACTGGTACGCAAACATATGTAAAAACAATAGTTCCATTAAAAAAATGTAACTTTTTTTTTTTTTTTTTAACTCTAAAGAGGTGCTAAAAACAGAAATTGTCACTCAAGCAATAGCTCTAATGTGTCCGTATATATAGTTCGAACTACTACAAGCATTAGAAAGCCATGCAGGTCAAAAAAGTGTCAATTTGTCTTGGAGTTTCGATTTGGAGTTTGTTTCAAAAAGGCTGAATTTTTTCCCAGCACACGACGGGCCAAATGTTTATGTGTCCTGGCTGGTAGACACAACATCGCTGTTGCCTGCCTTCGCAGATGACGATCCCTGTAACACCTCGCACATAATGGCAATCGAGCACAGATGATCTTCCATACTGCCTGCAGCAGATGCTGGGGCAGCCTGTGTGCCATCCAAAGCCTGGGTGTTCGTGGAGGAGCCGGTGTCCATACCAACAGGAGCAGAAATTTCCTGCAGTGGCTCCAAGAATACCGCCATCAACATAGGAATATGCTGGGGACACTGCAGAACATGGGCCGTTATCGGGTCCAGCAATGCATCAACGTCCGTTTGCACAACTGATGCAAGTGTCAGACCCAGATCTAACACGCATTCCTCTCCGCAGAACAGGCATCGGAGAACAGGTAAGATGCAGTCCATCCAGACTGGTCTAAATGACAGAAACCAAGAAGCACTTAGTTCTCGTAGGAGAGGTGTGCCCAGATGTTGTACCATGCAATCACGGTATTTGCGCTCCAGGAGTGCCTTTTCCAGCTCATTGGTGACTGGGACGTCCATTGCGTAGCAGAAAAATTACAATCAGGATACCTGCTATTAGAAACAGGATCAGCGGAAGTCCTCCAAAAATGCTTCTGAATACGGAGTGTATAAAGTTTGGTATAACTCCGAGGACCATCTGAAAGGTGCTTAATAGTCCCGAACCTATGGTCTTAAATAGGTGGACTATACCCGTTGTATCAGACATGTTAAAGATACGATTGACCATTTCTGCGAAATGGAAAGGGCAGTTTGTACGTATTAGAGGACCTTGCTATCTGGAGATCAAAAGTCTCCCGGGCGGAGGTTAAGGGCACGGTTTTCTGTAAAAGCATGGCTTTCATTCTGCTCAGAGTATCAAACCGTATAAGCGAAACATTTAATGAAGGCCATAGCAGCGCCTCCCTGACTGTATGTGTCGGTGGAAACAATACTTGCATACAGCAAGTAACCCTGGAGATCACGGTTACCAGATATGCGATGCCCTTTAGCATCCCACAACAACCTTGATCGTTCAGCATCAAGTAACTCCCATTCGAGAGAAGCCTGAATACCGGAGTGATCACAGCTGCCGGGGTACCTTTCAGATGGCAGGATAGGTTTGCCACTGAACCATTCCAAGCTCAGTGTAGCATAATATTCTGGCATATGAGAGATCCACTCAAAGCGTTCTCACAGTTAGTGCCGCTTAGGAACACTTCAAGATCCCCACTCCTGCATCGAAATCTGTACGGTAATTCCCAAGATTCCCTGATGAATTCATTACCCATCTTTTCATATCTGCCCGCCTGTTGTTGTTCTAGGCAATATTGAAACTGGAAAGTTGTGACCGGTAGCGTTATGTGGCCATGGATTGACCATTCTGTGGACGGTGACTCAGCCACAGTAAAAGGTAATCTGTCCAGTTTTTCAATACGCAGTATTGTATACTTTGCTCCCCTCTGTGCCATCTTCATCTGTTTTTCTGTGAGATTGTATGGAGAAAACAGGGACGTACTGTTTATAAACCGCCAAGGCACGTAACCAGCACGCAATGAATGCAGCGTCCAGCTTAATAACATAATAGAACGTAATTGTGATTGCCCGTTCTGTAATATGGACAAGTCCTGTTCTAATACGTCAATAGCAGAAGATACAATGTTGCCCAATGAATAAATCCTGGATGTTAACGTAGTCATGCCATTGTCGACTACGGCTAATGCCTTTTCTAAGTTAATCCTATCTATTTCTCGCAGTCTCTCAGCTGCTTCTTGTTGGGATATTTTCCATATTTCATTATAGACAGCATATATGAAACGTTTCTGAAGTGGTTTTCTGGGGCCTAATAAAAAATTCCTTAGGTCCACATCCTCTGATAGTAAGGATAAGTGTTGTTTCACCTGTGTTAATGTTGAGGTTTTTAGTCAATCGAGGCATACCTTCCCAACACTGTAGGATGTCACCACCCCCAGATGTTCTCTTTGTACATAGCGTGGGTCTGGCCTATGGATACTGTACCCTTCGGTGGTACCCCTGAATCTTTCTTGACATCTGTTAGTGTCTGTGGGCCAAACCAACCATCCATTCCAATTTAGGTCTGATATATTGTATTGTGGGATGTCATCTAGCTTAGCCCCTTCATCTGATGTAATATATTTCTCGGTATGTGCTGGTGTAGGAATCCGAGGTGTGTTCAAGTCCTTATTCTTGGCTGTACCAAGACAGGAAGTCTGTTGCACAGTTTCTTTTAGAAAAATCATCTGTTGGGGAATGAGGCATGCTCTAAATAGCACTTCAGTTCCCTGGACTTGCCAATCCCTAGAACCCCAGACTGATTTTAAGTCTATAGTGTCTTTCCATAAGTCGAAACCCTGTTCAGACAGTTGGGTAATAAAGGAAGCAGAGTAAATCTGTTTGGGGTTTGTTAGCATATTTTTCTGTGCTGATGTAGGTGCAACCTTATAGTAATATGAGGTTGGGTCTGAAATGTTAAACCCTAAAAAATCTGAAAATTTCCGTGCAAATGTTTTTGAACTTCTTTTTGGTGGTGTAGGGCAATGTTCCCATTGGTGATAAGTGAAAACATTCCTAGGACTACTGGATTTGTGTAGAAAATTATTACCATAATGTTGATAACAATACATAGGGGCCGATTCCGATTCCGGCCGGAAATCTCTCCGACCGAGCCGGACCCGGAGAGAATTCCGACCGAATCGGACCTTAGCAGTCCGACCGGACGAGTACGATGCATTCGCATGCTATCGGACTCGATTCGGTCGGACTCCCATTGAAGTCAATGGGAGCCGGTCGTACAACGCGTACGCGGGCTCCCATTGACTCAATGGGTGCGAGGCGAACAAGGGCGCCCCCTACAGCGGGTACGCGTCCATGCGCATCGCGGCGTACATGCACAGGTAGGGGGGACCCATGGTTCCCCCCTGTGTGCGACTCGCGCACCTACGCGTACAGGGGGGTCCGACGCGGACCCCCAAAGTCCGGCTCCGACAGCTCTTTCGAGCCGGACGGCGCGAGTCGGTCGGACTGCTCGCGGCGCGCATCGTACTTACCCGGCCGGGAAACGTCTCCATAGCGCGGTGCGAGTCGAGTCCGAGCGAGTCGGTCGGTGCGGTTCGGACCCGTGAACGAGTCGGTCGGCGATTTCGTGTGCGATCGCATCGTACTCGCTCGGCCGGACCCGCGTACGATTCGGTCGGGAAACAGGGCTCCGAATCGGATCCGGTAAATCCGAATCCGATTCGGAGCACTACCGGCCAAGATCGGAATCGGCCCCATAGTGTTAAAATCTGATGTGTCTTCCAACATTTCATTGCTAGAAAATGCAGCAGATTGTTCTAAATCAGACAACATATTATTCACAGTTTCATAATCCCAATCATCGGAAAATGTACTGGAGGTAATGATATCATTTAAGGAAATTTTAAATAAATGTGGTATTTTTAAAAGTTCTGTCGGGCCAAATATATCATAATCAATCTTGCCCAAAACTATACCATCGGGTATAGGAACTGCTGTAATGTTCACTGATGACAAGTCTCTTTGTTCACGATGTGATGAAACATGAGGTTTCAGGATCAAGTTCACTTTCGATGCTGCAGAGCTTTGGCTTAGATAAATTCCATTAATTAGTAAGTGGAAAGTAGTAACTAGGCCTATCCAGAAAAGAAAGAAAAGTATCCCAGTGATTATCCAAAGTTCTATCCAAGGTGACACCAGGTAAGTCTTGTTAAGAAAAGTTATAAAGTCTTTGATTTGTTGTTGATGAGTTTTTGGGGCTGGCGTCGTTTCAGGTTCACTTGGATCCAATGAAAAGGTATCAAAGTCAATGAAATAGCCAGATGCATTTCGATCTATCTTTGGTAGCTCAGCAGGTTTTGTTGAACTTGTAGATTGCTCTTGTTGAGGCATGTTTATGTAGACATCAGTGTTAGGTCGAATTGAAATTTCTCTTTCATTTTGATTTTGATTTTCTGTTGCAAGAGGAAAGAGTTCCATCGCATTGTTGTTTATTCCAGTGCTTTGCAAGTGCCACTCTTCAAACAGGATGAGCCTTTCTGTCTGAACTTCCTGTTTGGTAGTGAGAGGAGGGCATTGGCTACCCAGGAGCCCACGAGGCCTACTATTCAGTATCGGCCACATAGTGTGGTTTTATCAGATCAATGGAGACAAACCTTTTTTCCTTTTTACCGGCAAGAAGTACAGTTCTTGTTCCTTCAACTGCCAGGACAGGTACAGGCTTCCTGTAAGATGGTCCAAATTCTCTTTTGTCCGTTATCTTTTCTCTGACCAGATCCCCGACTTTAGGAATCCAGACAGGTCTTGCCGAGACTGACTTGACTTCCCCAGTGGCAAACCTTTTCATCTGGAGATTGCTCTGTAGAGCCCTTGATTCATTTAGTTCCTGTAAAACAGCCAAACGTTTATTGATGTCAAAAGGTTTTTCATCCACCACTGTGCCTTCACAATCTAGGTCAGGTACCCACATTCTCGTCCCGAAAAGGACCTCATAAGGAGTGACCCCCTAGAGAGCTTCTTGGCATATTATTTAAGGCCCTCTGGACCGCGCCTAATAGTCTAGCTGTTAACGATTGCTTTAAGTCCCAGTTTTTTATTTGCACAACCAAATTTCCCTCAGGATGGTACAGAGAGGAGGTACCGCAATGCTACACCCAAACCTCCCATGGCCTCCTTGTATGCCCTAGAGCTAAACGTGGGGCACGGTCAGAATGTAATGTGCCAACTGCGTATGTCCCTATAAAGACTCGCAAATCTTTGATAACAATTCGAGCGTCAGCCGAGCGCTGAGGCCATACCCATAGGAATATTGAGCAGAAATCCACTGCCACCATTATGTACTTGTAAGCCTCATCAGATTGTAAGGGGCCGCAGTGGTCCAAATAGACACACGCGAGAGGTCTGTCTGATATCAATATTGGTGTCTGCGCTGGACGTGTTATGGTGGCGCCTTTCATCTGTTGACAGATGCTGCACTTTAAGACATAGTCTTTGGTCTGCTTCGTTAACCCTGGCCACCAATAGCGTTGTTTCAGTAAAGAAACTGTTGCTGTAACTCCTGCATGTGCAGAATCCAGACCCTCGTGTGCAGCTAAAATTAAGCCTAATCTGCGATCCATGTTTGGTATTACTCTATCCCCCACTCCTGGAATCTGAGCAAATGGAACGTTGTTTGCATCTAACTTGTAGGAGTACTTGAGTGGAAAACCGTTTGGAAGTGCTTTGTAACTTGTTGTCTTTGCGTGAAGCAATGACAGCTACCATTATCTGTCCGTCTTTTCTCATTTTTGAACGAGTGATTGCAGCTACGGACGCAGTTCGTACTGCCCCCTTCGCGGCTTCATCAGCCAATGAATTCCCTTCAACGTGAACGCCATCACGTTGATGACTCAGTGTGTGTATCACGTGAGCTCTTGGTAGCTCATTTTTCAACTCCGCTACCTGTTCCCATAGCATTTTGTGCTTTATTGTGCCACCTTTTGAGTCTTTAAACCCATTTTGTTCCCAATAGTGTAGATATTCATTGTATGACTGGACACAGTAAAACGAATAGCACACAATTAGTGTGGGGAATTCTCGATCCGTGTTAACCAGCACTAGTAAAAGAGCTTTTAGTTCTGCTAACTGAGCCATGCAGTCTCATAAGGACTGAGTCTTTGTACAGCTCGGATGGAATTTGTGAGAAGTTGGCCTGGTATATGCTGTCCACTAATTAAAGTGGGCACCTTGCACCAGTCCAAACGACCCTTATGATGTCTGAGGTCAAAGATAACCTTTAGAAAGCTATCCTAGTGGTAGCTGTGTAGAGCAGCCTTCAGGCTTAATCTTGAAGGAATGTAAAGCAGCTTGTTTTACCAGAATATCACCTCCTGAATGACTAAATGAAAGGAGAACCACACAAGTGTTATGTAAAAATATCTATTTATTACTAAATCACTCTCTACTAACCTCTACATGAGATTAGAACACAAAGCACACAATACTTAATCAGTAGAACATACGTAAGTGGCAAAATGTACAACGGGCTACAGGGGGAGACCGAACCATATACTAAAAAAATGGTATAACAACAACGACTTCAATAGACACAGTGCCTAGAGCACGTAGAATCACTGGGACCCCAAGGAACCACCTAAGGCAGTGACACAGGGCGCCCACGGACGGGTGCACTGAGGAAACACGACCGCGTGCTCCGTGCAACTCTATGGGAAAGTTGCGGTTGGAAAATTACAGTTTAAGGACACTTATATGAGGACTTCAAGCAAACGCTTTGGAACATAATAGGTTCTAAGGCCAGCACCCTTGTGAGTACAGAGGTACCCGTGTTACCTATCCCAGAGGAGCCGGGTGCATAGGGGTCAAGTGGTGTCGGAAACCTCCGTCGTTTTCAATGGAGAGCTGCAAGAAAGTACTGCTGCCAGGCAGGCAAAGAGTGTCTGGTGGAATCCAAGCCTGGATGTTAGGTGAGAAGAACCTGAAAGCAGAGGGGACAGAGTCTGGGCCACTTCAGGTGACCAGGGGCTCGGTAGTCGAATGCCCACCGATGTCGGGTGCTTCAGGTGAAGAGAAAGGATGTTTGTCTCTGCAGCCACGGGGACCAGGAGACGTCGACGATGACCAGGGTCCGGAGGTGAGCTGTCCTACAAAGGATGTCGGGAGCTGAGGGGCCAGTGTCCGGCTGGAGCACCAACAAGCCTTGGCAACGGCAACCCACGCAGGCAGAGGAAACAGGTTACGGTGTGGACCAGCAAGGTCCAGGGGACTCTCCAAGTAATGGGGAGTCAGGGGACGTCTGGAGCAACCAGAAAAGCCCAAGAACAAACGAGATGACTCTCGCCAGGACCCACAGGCCGATGGACCAGGGATCGCGAGGAGACCTCGAGTGAATTGACAAAGCACCAGCCCACAGAGCACTTGTGGAGTGGAGGCCGGATATCTTTGGTGCAAATGGTGCTCGGAGTTAGGACTACACGCAGTCCAATGCACAAGCTCAGGGATTGCCAACAAGCATATGCACTTGCAAATAAACGCGGTGCACAGGGGTACGGGTTTCATGGCCCCCACAAGGGATACTGATCTCAGAATCGCTGAGAGGTCAGATCTACCTCGGGGACCTTCGGGAACCCACCTCCTGTGTTGCAGAAATCTTCGGAGTCTGCAGGAGCTCTGGAGATGCAAGCCGGTCAGATGCGCTTAGGTGCCTGCTGCTGCAGGGGAGTAACTCCTTTACTCCAAGGGAGATTCTTCTGTCGTCCAGCGAAGTGTAGACCGTCGAAGTACTTGGTTTCTTTGCAGAGTCTTGTCCAGGTATAATCCAAAGTCCTGTATTCAGGTTTTCCACTTTATACCCAGGGAAGGGGTTGGACTGACTCTGGGGACCCTCCTAGGGGAGGGGCAGGACAGAGGGGTGGCTACACCCATGTCCTTTGTCCAGTTTCGCGCCAGAGCAGGAACCACTGGCTCCCAGAACTGGTTTGAGCTGGACTATGCACAGGGACACCAAATGTGCCCCCAGTGCAGACTTTTTGGCACTCTCAGAGTGCACCCACCCAGCCCCAATACACTAAACCCTGTCTGGGAGGTGGTCACACCTCCCTGTGACAGGATACCTATTGTCAGGCCTTCCTCTGCTCGAGCTTGGCTCAGCAGCAGGAGGGCAGACTCGTGTCTGTGGCTGGCAGCATCCATTTTGTGCTGCCCAGGTCGTGAAAGCTGGTACCGGGTAGACCGGTGACCCACAGTAGTGGTTCTAGAAGGGTGGAATCATACCTCCCACACCAGTTACTGGTGTGGAGGTATGATTCCAAGGTGTTTGACACCAAACACGACATGTTTCTAAGCAGCCGTTTTAAAGTTAGCATTTACCACAAGGTTATAATGCACTTAAACATATATGTCTGGCTGCATCACAGACAACCCCAGAGAATGGTCTCCGAAGGCTGCAGAGGGGCTCTGCTCATGCAGGGGCACCCTCTCACATAAAACCCAGCACCCTGCCTTCAGGATTGATAAGGCCTGCCATAGGGGTGACTGATAGGTGTTTAAGTGTAGTGATTTAGATAGATATAGGGAACCTATATCTTAAGTAAGTGGTGCAAGCACCAGCTTTCGCAGTCTGCTGTAGCAGGCTTGTCATGTCTATTTGAATGGCCTCTCAGGGGTGGCATAATACATGCTTCAGCCCATGGGAGGCCTCTGGAGTACCTATGCCCTGGGTACATGGTGTACCATATACTACGGACTTATAAGGGTACCCCAGTATCCAATCTGGAGTGTACCTAAGGTACATGTTTTTGCAGTTTACAGGAGAAAGCAGATAGACTGGGGTCCTGAATAGGCCAAAAACTGTGAGACATCAGCAAAAAGCGGGGGTAACTATAAGAAGCAGATCCTACTCTCCTACACAACCCCCCCCCAAACGAAAGGACATTAAACTAACCTTAACCAGTTGAGTCTTCATGTTCTAAGTGGAAATATCTGGAGAGTCCATCTGCATTGGCATGGTTACTCCCAGGTCTATGTTCTACTGTATAGTCCATCCCCTGTAGGGAAATGGACCACCTTAAAAGTTTGGGGTTTTCACCCTTTATCTGTTTTAGCCAGAAGAGGGGCTTATGGTCTGTCTGAACAATGAAGTGAGTGCCAAACAAGTATGGCCTCAGCTTCTTCAAGGCCCAAACCACAGCAAAGGCTTCGCTCTCAATAGCTGACCGACGTTTCTCTCTGGGGGTCAGCCTTCTGCTTCTGAAAGCTACTGGCTGATCCTGACCCTCTTCATTCAATTGTGATAACACAGCCCCAACCCCCAGTTCAGATGCATCAGTTTGAACAATGAATTGTTTGGAATAATCAGGACTTTGCAGAATGGAAGCAGTGCACATGGCCTGCTTCAGGTCATCAAATGCCTTTTGACAGCTAACTGTCCACTGAACTTTCTTAGGCATTCTTGTGGAAGTTAAGTCATTTAAAGGGGTCACTATGGATCCATATCCTTTGACAAACCTCCTGTAGTACCCAGTGAGGCCCAAGAAAGCTCTGACCTGAGTCTGGGTAGTTGGAACAATCCAGTCCATGATGGTCTGGATTTTGCTCTGCAATGGTTGAACCTGGCCTCCACCCACAAGGTGGCCCAGGTACACAACCTTACTCTGCCCTGTCTGACACTTGGTGACCTTGATAGTGAGGCCTGATTTTTGCAGGGCCTCCAGAACATTTCTCAGGTGGACCAGGTGATCCTCCCAGGTGGAGCTAAAGACAGCAATATCATCTAGATAAGCTGCACTATAGGCTTCCAGACCTGTAAGGACTTTATTCACCAACCTTTGAAAAGTGGCAGGTGCATTTTTCAAGCCAAAAGGCATCACCACAAATTGGTAATGCCCACTAGGGGTTGAAAATGCTGTTTTTGGTTTTGCTTCCTCAGCTAATCTGATTTGCCAGTAACCAGCTGTCAGGTCAAATGTGCTTAAGAACTTGGCTGAGGCCAAAGTGTCAATCAGCTCATCTGCCCTTGGAATAGGGTGAGCATCAGTCCTACTGACTGCATTGAGACCCCTGTAGTCAACACAGAACCTCATCTCTCTCTTACCACCCTGGGTGTGAGGTTTTGGTACCAAGACTACTGGACTAGCCCAAGGGCTATCTGAGGGTTCAATTACTCCTAATTCCAACATTTTCTGGACTTCAGTCCTGATACAGTCCCTGACATGGTCAGGTTGCCTGTAAATCTTATTTTTAACAGGCAGACTGTCACCTGTGTCCACCTCATGGGTGCACCAGGTAGTCTGACTTGGAGTCAGTGAAAACATGTGTCTGTACTGATTCAGTACCTTCCTGCAATCAGTTTGCTGCTGGTCAGTGAGGCTGACTGCCAAGGCTACACCATCAACTGAACCATCATCAGGGTTCTGTGAGAGCAGGTCAGGGAGTGGGTCACTCTCTTCCTCCTGTCCTTTATCAGTAGCCATGAGCAAGCCCATGTCTGCCCTGTACACATATAGCTTGAGCCTGTTCACATGGAGCACCCTGTGGGGACTCCTGGGAGTACCAAGGTCACCAGGTCGGTAACCTCTCCCTTCTGCTCAAGAATAGTATGGGGCCCACTCCACTTATCTTGGAGAGCTGCTGGGGCCACAGGCTCCAACACCCATACTTTCTGTCCTGGCTGATACACAGTCAAAACAGCCTTTTGGTCATGCCAGGCCTTTTGCAATTCCTGGCTAGACTCAAGGTTTTTGGATGCCTTCTTCATATACTCAGCCATCGTGGAGCGGATACCAAGTACATAGTCCACTATGTCCTGTTTACGTGGTTTGAGAGGTAACTCCCATCCCTCCTTCACTAAACATAAGGGACCCCTAACTGGATGTCCAAACAGAAGTTCAAAAGGGCTGTAGCCAACCCCCTTCTGAGGAACCTCTCTGTAGGCAAAGAGAAGGCAGGGCAAAAGGATATCCCATCTACGCCTAAGCTTTTCCGGGAGACCTTTTATTATGCCCTTGAGGGTTTTGTTGAATCTCTCAACTAACCCATTGCATTGTGGATGATAAGGGGTGGTGAATTTGTAATTCACACCACACTCCTTCCACATTGCAGGCAAGTAACCAGACATAAAGTTTGTAGCTCGGTCTGATACTACCTCCTTAGGGAAACCCACTCTGGAAAAGATTCCCAGGAGGGCTCTAGCCACAACAGGAGCTGTGGTAGTCCTTAGGGGTATTGCTTCTGGATACCTAGTGGCATGGTCTACCACCACTAGTATAAATCTGTGCCCAGATGCAGTTAGAGGATCCATGGGACCAACAATGTCAATCCCAACCCTCTCAAAGGGAACCCCCACCAGAGGTAGTGGTATCAGGGGGGCCTTTGTAGTTCCACCTGCCTTACCACTGGCTTGGAAAGTGATACAGGAGCGACAAAACTCCTTTGTGTCCTCTGACATGTGAGGCCAATGAAAGTGAGGGACAATTCTGTCCCAGGTCTTGTTTTGGCCTAAGTGTCCTGCTTATGGGATATCATGTGCCAGTGTTAATAGGAAGCCTCTAAACTTCAGAGGTATAACCAACCTCCTGGTAGCACCAGGCCTGGGGCCTCTACCCTCTGAGTATAAGAGTCCATCATCCCAGTAGATCCTATGGGACCCACTGCCACTCCCAGCAGCCTCAGCAGCAGCTTGCTGTCTGAGGGGTTCAAGAGAGGGGCAGTTCAGCTGCTCCTGGCTCAGATCTGCCCTGGAAGGGCCCCTGTCCCCAAGAACTCAACCTGGTCAGGTTCAAGTTCCTCTGAGACAGTTCCTTCTTCAGGACTAAGATCAGCTCCCTCAAGGGACTGATCCTCACTCTGAGGCAGGGGGGAAGACACTGCCTTACCCCTACTGCGCCTTCTCTTGGAAGGCACCTGTTCCATTATTCCAGGATCCAGGGCCTGTTCAGTGGAAGACATTTTTGCCTGAGACCTAGTCATAGCAAACACATCTGCAGGGATGCCCAGCATTTCTGCATGTGTCCTGAGTTCCACTTCAGCCCAAGCTGAAGTTTCCAAATCATTGTCCAATAAGCATTCTACTTACTTACTAAGAACTTACCACAACCTTCTTAGGGCCAGTTACCCCTCCCCAGGTGAAATTCACAACTGCCAAGGAATGGTCTGTCCTGACATTGCTTGCATTGGTCACTTGGTACATCTCATCAAGTATGATCTGGTCAGGGCCCACAAGTTCTTTTGTCACCATTGTGACACTTGCACCTGTGTCCCTGTATGCCATGGCCTCCTTACCATTGATTAAAGGCTGTTGTCTGTACTTGCCCAAATTACTGGGACTTACAAATAAGGAGGCAACATCCATGCCTCCATCACAGACTAACACAGCCTGAGTTGGAATTCTGACTAGGCCAGAATCCATCTCAGATCCCAAGGTTAACCCTACTATACCCTTGTTCTGGGTACCACCACTTGGAACTGAGCTAGGGGGAATAGTTGCCTTAGGGGCAGTGGTGGTAGGAATAGAATCCTTGGCCCTTGGACAAGTGGCATCCTTTGTCCAATGGGTCTTCTCTTTACAGATATGACACCAAGGTTTCTTTTTGCCTTTACCCTTGTTTAATTGTAACTCCCCCCCAGATGCAGGTTTTTGGGGCCCTTGTGAAGACTTCTGGTCTTTACCCTTCTCCCCATCCTTATCTGAGGTCTTAGCATCTTGCTTCTTAGAGTCACCACCTTGGTTCTGAGCTTTCTGCTTCACCCTGGTTCTGACCCATTTGTCTGCCTTCTTTCCCAATTCTTGGGGAGAGGTCAGATCAGAGTACACCAGGTACTGATGCAACAACTGATTTTGGCAATTATTAAGGATCTGCTCCCTCATAATTAAATTGTACAATCCTTTAAAATCATTCACTTTACTGCCAAGTAACCAGCCTTCCAGAGCCTTAGTAGCACAATCTACAAAGTCTACCCAGTCCTGAGTCTGTGTCTTCTGGGTGTCTCTGAACTTAATCCTGTATTGTTCAGTGGTTAAGCCAAACCCATCAATGAGAGCACTCTTCAAGACTGAGTAATTGTCAGCATCCTCTTCTCTAACAGTGAGGAGCTTATCTCTACCTTTGTCAGCAAAGGAGAGCCACAAGATAGCTGCCCACTGCTCCTGAGGGACCCTCTGTACCTTACAGGCCCTCTCTAGTGCAGTTATCCATTTGTGGATGTCATCCCCACTCTGGTAGGGAGGGACTATCTTATTCATGAGTATGCTCCCTACTCCTAGGAACACTGTTGCTGCCACCATGGGACTCTAGTCCCAATCTCTTTGTAGCTCTTTGGAGCTCTAGGGATTCCCTGTCTAGGGCCAACTGCTCCTTCTTGAGCCTAAGCTTGATTTTCTCAAGCTCCAGAAGTTGGCACTTTCTATCATAAGAGGATTCCCTCTTATTTGATATGGAAGTCCCTACAGAAGAACCTGAGTGATTAGACTCCATAGAGGGAGTTCTGGATCTCCTAGGCAAACTCTGTACTCTTTCTGGTGGAGTAAAGAGAGGGCCACTGGGGCCTTCTCCCCCACCTAAAGGAAGTTCTGTATTTTCCAGGTTAGAATCATTTTGATCCTCCTGGCCAGGGTTTGAGTCCAGATCAAAGAAGGTTTCACTTCCTGGCCTTCCCTCATTCCCTGTCCCACCCACTCTTTCTACTTCATCAGACCCTGGGGTCTTTCTGAGGTCATCCAAGAGCAACATCTCTATGAGACGTTGGGTGCTTGCAATTCTCCCTGTCCTCAGCTTCCTAGATGTACACATGATTCTCAATTCCTGGAATGAGAGATGGTCATACCTAGTTGGCAGAGAGTCACTGGCTTCTCCTCTAGAAGACATACTAGTGTTATGTGGTGTAGGCACCTACCTAACCTGGTGGAGACTAAACTCTCATGAGTTGGAGAAAGGGTGTGCTAGACCCTTGACTTACCCAACTCCAAGTTCAGTAGAACTTACTTATTCAATCTTGATGTATTATATGTGCCTAATACTCAGTGGTTTTCAGTTAATCACTCAATGAGATTTATCTGGTAAAACAATAGCAAGCTTGAATCCCAACCGCTGCACACCAATGTGAGAAGTTGGCCTGGTATATGCTGTTTACTAATTAAAGTGGGCACCTTGCACCAGTCCAAACGACCCTTATGATGTCTGAGGTCAAAGATAACCTTTAGAAAGCTATCCTAGTGGTAGCTGTGGAGAGCAGCCTTCAGGCTTAATCTTGAAGGAATGTAAAGCAGCTTGTTTTACCAGAATATCACCTCCTGAATGACTAAATGAAAGGAGAACCACACAAGTTTTATGTAAAAATATGTATTTATTACTAAAACACTTTCTACTAACCTCTACACGAGATTAGAACAGAAAGCACACAATTCATAATCAATAGAACATACGTAAGTAGCAAAATGTACAACGGGCTCCAGGGGGAGACCGAACCATATACTAAAAAAATGGTATAACAACAACGACTTCAATAGACACAGTGCCTAGAGCACGTAGAATCGCTGGGACCCCAAGGAACCACCTAAGGCAGTGACACTGGGCGCCCACGGAGGACGAATGCAGTGAGGAAACACGACTGCGTGCTCCGTGCAACTCTTTGGGAAAGTCGTGGTTGGAAAATTACAGTTTAAGGACACTTCTATGAGGACTTCAAGCAAACCCTTTGGAACATAAGAGGTTCTAAGGCCAGCACCCTTGTGAGTACCGAGGTACCCATGTTACCTATCCCAGAGAAGCCGGGTGCATAGGGGTCAAGTGATGTCGGAAACCTCCGTCGTTTTCAATGGAGAGCTGCAAGAAAGTACTGCTGCCAGGAAGGCGAAGAGTGTCCGGTGGAATCCAAGCCTGGATCCGAGGTGAGAAGAACCTGAAAGCAGAGGGGACAGAGTCTGGGTCACTTCAGGTGACCAGTGGCTCGGTAGTCGAATGCCCACCGATGTCGGGTGCTTCAGGTGAAGAGAAAGGATGTTTGTCTCTGCAGCCACGGGGACCAGGAGATGTCGTCGATGACCAGGGTCCGGAGGTGAGCTGTCCCATGAAGGATGTCGGGAGCTGAGGGGTCAGTGTCCGGCTGGAGCACCAACAAGCCTTGGCAACGGCAACCCACGCAGGCAGAGGAAATAGGTTACGGTGTGGACCAGCAAGATCCAGGGGACTCTCCAAGCAATGGGGAGTCAGGGCACGTCTGGAGCAACCAGGGAAGCCCAAGAATAAACGAGATGACCCTCGCCAGGACCCACAGGCCGACGGACCAGGGATCGCGAGGAGACCTCGAGCGAATTCACAAAGCACCAGCCCACAGAGCACTCGTGGAGTGGGGGCTGAATTTCTTCGGTGCAAATGGTGCTCGGATTCAGGACTACATGTAGTCCAATGAACAAGCTCAGGGATTGCCAACAAGCATATGCACTTGCAAACAGACGCTGTGCACAGGGGTACGGGTTGCACGGCCCCCACGAGGGATACTGGTCTCAAAATCGCTGAGAGGTCAGATCTACCTCGGGGACATACCGGAACCCACCTCCTGTGTTGCAGAAATCTTCAGAGTCCGCAGGAGCTCTGGAGATGCAAGCCGGTCAGATGCGCTTAGGCGCCTGCTTCTGCAGGGGAGTAACTCCTTTACTCCAAGGGAGATTCTTCTGTCGTCCAGCGAAGTGTAGACCGTCGAAGTACTTGGTTTCTTTGCAGAGTCTTGTCCAGGTATAATCCAAAGTCCTGTATTCAGGTTTCCCACTTTATACCCAGGGAAGGGGTTGGACTTACTCTGGGGACCCTCCTAGGGGAGGGGCAGGACAGAGGGGTGGCCACACCCATGTCCTTTGTCCAGTTTCACACCAGAGCAGGAGCCACTGGCTCCCAGAACTGGTTTGAGCTGGACTATGCACAGGGACACCAAATGTGCCCCCAGTGCAGAGTTTCTGGCACTCCCAGAGTGCACCCACCCAGCCCCAATACACTAAACCCTGTCTGGGAGGTGGTCACACCTCCCTGTGACAGGATAGCTATTGTCAGGCCTTCCTCTGCTCGAGTTTGGCTCAGCAGCAGGAGGGTAGACTCGTGTCTGTGGCTGGCAGCATCCATTTTGTGCTGCCCAGGTCGTGAAAGCTAGTACTGGGTAGACCGGTGACCCACAGTAGTGGTTCTAGAAGGGTGGAATCATACCTCCCACTCCAGTTACTGGTGTGGAGGTATGATTCCAAGGTGTTTGACACCAAACACGACATGTTTCTAAGCAGCCGTTTTAAAGTTAGCATTTACCGCGAGGTTATAATGCACTTAAACATATATGTCTGGCTGCCTCATAGACAACCCCAGAGAATGGTCCCCGAAGGCTGAGGAGGGGCTCTGCTCATGCAGGGGCACCCTCTCACATAAAACCCAGCACCCTGCCTTCAGGATTGATAAGGCCTGCCATATGGGTGACTGATAGGTGTTTAAGTGTAGTGATTGAGATAGATATAGGGAACCTATATCTTAAGTAAGTGGTGCAAGCACCAGCTTACACAGTCTGCTGTAGCAGGCTTGTCGTGTCAATTTGAATGGCCTCTCAGAGGTGGCATAATACATGCTTCAGCCCATGGGAGGCCTCTGCGGTTCCTATGCCCTGGGTACATGGTGTACCATATACTAGGGACTTATAAGGGTACCCCAGTATCCAATCTGGAGTGTACCTAAGGTACATGTATTGCAGTTTACAGGAGAAAGCAGATAGACTGGGGTCCTGAATAGCAGGATCCCAGTCAGACTAGGCCAAAAACAGTGAGACATCAGCAAAAAGTGGGGGTAACTATAAGAAGCAGATCCTACTCTCCTACAGAATTTGCCATCCTTCATCCGACCCTTAACAATCACACACACGGTGCTGTATTGTTGTGTACTCTCTATGGCCTGTTGAGCAGATCCGTCAGTGTAAATTATAAATTCATACCGATCTAGAGGCATAATTTCATTCCGGAGAGGATCTTCTTGTTTGTGATGCAGGAATGCCTGTGTATTTAGACTTGGGTCATACCTGTACTCTACATCTGATGCAGTGAGAGAATTAGCCCATTGTATCCATTGCGGCTGTAAAGCTTTAGCATTGTGAACGCTCGCCTTTGTAGCATCCTTTAAGGCCGGTACTGGGGTCACGACAATAATTTGTTTCCCCTGAGCCAATGCTCTTTCTCTCACTACAGCAGTCTGTACGGCTGTCAGAAGTTTTTTCTGTGGATGCAGAAAGCATCTCAGCATGTGTGTACAAGTGTGATTTGTATGCTATTGGTACAGTTTCATCTTCATTGTATGTTAAGTAGGTGTACCCAGATTGACCCGCAACTATACGGATCACCAGATTGCGGACATTTACACGTGTCTGTAAGTGTTTGGATGCTATCATGTCAGCTTGTAGGGAACGAAGAATTTCTGTGTGTTCCTGTGTCCATTGCCTAACTGAAAAATCAGGTCTTATGAGGTCGTAGAAAGGTTTAACCCTTTCTGCGTAATCCAAAAAGTATGTTCTGCCGAAATTTAGGAATCCCAGTATTGATTGTAATTTAATGATTTTGGAGGCTGGAGCAGCGCACATTTTTCTAAAAAAATGGCTGCTAAGCTTTTCCCTTCACTTGATAGCTCATATCCCAAAAACTGGACATTGAGGTGGGCTATTTTTGATTTTTTAAAGTTAAACTTGTAGCCCTCGGAGGCAAATCCCAAAATTATGGTGCTTACCCTGGTCAAGTGTTCCTCTAGGTCATCATCCGTCAGATAAATATCATCTACATAGGATAATGCCTCTTCGTCCAGATTCTGAAGTATTTCAGTTACTCTGGAGGAAAATAACCCCGGGCTGTTTTTATACCCATGGTCGACAAAATTGCCATTGGGATCCCAGCGCTGAGAATGCTGTCAAATATCTGCTCTCAGGTGCTATATTTTGGCAAAAAGTCCATTTGAGATATCTAATGTAATTTTGTATTTTTTCCGCACAATGTCATTAATGCTGCACTATGTGCGTTTTGTACTGCAAATGTTTTTGTGCATGAGTTCAGATGTCTCTAATCTAGAACTAGACAAAATTAATTATCGGGTTTCATTACGGGAAATAAAGGATTATTCATTGATGAGGTGCAAGTTTCAATCACACCTTGGTAAGATCTACCTGACCTATTTTTTCGCTTCCTGTTTTATCGGATACTGTCTCTGTGGAATTGGAGTAGATTTTAATGGTATCACATGGTGAGCTGATTGTTCATCCCACCCAACATGGTTGCGATATAGTGCAGGAGCAAGAGCCACCGCCCACTCCCGCGCGTATGTGTGTTTTATGTATTGGGGACGAGGTCGGAAAAGGCTGGCATAATTACCATCTCTCCCTTTGGGCAATCCATAACAAAAGCAGGCGGCCAATCCTTCTCAGCTAAGAGAATGTCATATCCAAAAGTCAGGTTCTCCCAAAAGAGACCTTTAATTCTGTTGGGGGGCGAATTTCTATGGTCTCGGGGCACTGGACATGGGCAGCTTAATTTGAGGGGGTGCCTCTACATAATATGAGAAAATACACGTGTAAACGATAGAAATTGAATCAGGTTTGTTTGCACTTTATTACAATGAAACCACTTCCAACACGAAGTGTAAAGAAACACTTTAAAATTCAATTATGAAATGCTGTGTCTTAGCAAAGACAAAATGGAACACAATGCATGCTAAAAATATGACAGGAGTATAGCATGGAATACTGCAATGCAATAATGAAAGAAGAACAGTATTCTGTAAAATATGACAAGGCATGAAGCAAAAATCACATATAGAGGGAAGCCTTTGTGCATACCATTGCATGTAAAGAAACAAAGAACACCATATATGGAGAGGATGAATACTTTAAAGCGTTATGAGAAAAATATATCTTTTGATAAATGCAGTGAGAAAATCACACATTTACATTACACATGGAGAAAAAGGCATTATCTGACAAGTGAAACATATGCCAAGAAAAAAGCTACCTAGAAATACATTTGCAAATATACAATATTTAAGACAAGAATTCTTATAATGTGCACTTAACGATCGATCGGGGAAAACCCACATGTGACTCACGAACACAGTGTAGGGTAATCCAACGAGTGGACTGTGGGCAGGCGTTTTATAGTTGTTTAATATGGAACAGTTAGACCGCAAGTTCATCTTTTGACATTTTGTGTACGTCAATCCTACCATTATTTGGACATCTTTATCGGAATCGTTTAGCATCATTTCTCAGAATTCTTATAAAAAGCAGAACTGACCATAAGGTTAGAGGTGATATTGGCACGCCATGATGCTGTCGTAAGTTTCGATAAGGCTAGCTAGCGAGAATAATTATAATAAATTGGGAAAGTGCAAGATTTGCAAGTAGCTCTTGCCCCAACGTTTTCCTCTTAAGTTAGTAAGTTCCGTGTTCTCGTGGTCTTGTGGGTAAGCGCAGGCTGAGAACATCCAAGGAGAGGGGGTTTTGGGCTGTTGTTGACTAAGAAAGACAGAAGCTGCAGCTTCGTGTGTGTCGCAGACGAAATATGTGAAATGCTGTTTACGAATCACTGGGCCTTTGAAGCTAAAGGAATCAGTGAGACAGTTTGGTCAACTTAACAGATCCCTGTTCACTGGCAGGTGGGGCCTATATGAGGGGCTCATGTTTCAGGTGTGGCAAGGTGAGCCTACTGTGTTCTATATAGTAAAACGGGACCCTGCTTCAATTCTCCTGGGCTTGTCCCCTTCCATTTTCAGTATTATTTCATATAATCTATGTGGGACACTTACCCTAGTATCAGGTGTTTCCACCGTGATATACTCACTCAACTCCGCTGTCACCAGAAATTCCACCAGGTTCTGGCGAGCTATTGTTACTTCTGCTGCGCTGTCTAGCATCGTCAGAGCCCATTCCCCGTTCAGTAGTTGAGTCCTCAGAATTCTGGGCATGTCTAACTTTGAGACCTGCTACCTTCTTCTTTTTGAATTGAGGTTTTGCTTTAGGCTTTTCTTCTTTTTCTTGAAGCGAAGTCTGAAGTGCGTTGCTTGTCTCTGGGCTTTGTACGCTCTTCTTGTCTGTGTTCTGACCGTCCTTCTCTCTCGGAGTTTTTTGATGAACCCTGAAAGGAACGAGAGGAACGTGTATCACTGTCCTGATACGTGTCAGGTTTTTTAATGTTATCTCTATTCCTAAGGTTATACCTCCTTTCGGAGGGCTCCTGCTGAGGAGACCTACCCCTGGAGTGAGATCTATTCTTTTGTTGTTTGTTATTATCCCATTTCTTTTTGGAAGAAACTGGTGTTTGCTTTGCCTGTTCCTTATCTGGACCTGCCACTAGTTGAGGTTTTACTGGTCTAACTCCCAGACTATCTCTACCTAATTCTGCATATGCAGTTTCAATTATTTTAGGTAGTTCTGTCTTCTGTTGTAAAGGAGTGAAGTCTCTCAGGCGTTGGCGTATTGTCACTGATGCTGCTTACCCTTTAATATTTGCTAATATTATCGCTGATACCTGGGCAAAGTTATTTAGTTTACTTCATCCCTAAGTTCAGAGCAGGCTCTGCTCCGTACTCATTCTGTATTTGTCTTAATACATCGGGTATTACTGCTAATGAAGGGATACCTGGTATATGCCGCAGCGAAGACTGTACCCCAAGAAGTACAATTCTCTATAGAGGGAGCTATCCCCATCGGCAAGCAAATTGTTAGTATTCTATGCTTTTCTTGTGGACCAGTGTGTGGGAATACTGCCTCTAGCTGTGTGATTTTTTGAGCTATCCAGAAAGGCATTTGTTGACGTTTAGTGGGCATTTTACCCCTCACTGTGTGTAACGTTTGTGATGTAATTTTGGTTGTAGAAGTTTGGACTGGTCCTGGTTGTGTAGCCGGTGTTGGCTGAAGTGTGAGTGTTCTCATCACGAACTGTGTCATGTTTCTGTAAAGTTTTATTAATTCTTTATGATGTATAAGTAAGTCTCCTCCTGGCAATGTGTCAATGTCAGGGTGTGGTGTGTAGGCCGCTAGTACCGGCCATGTTTCTCCGTCTCTTCCGAGCGGACCGAGTCTTACTCTATTTCTTGTATGGGGGAGGGCGCCTTTAAACCAGTATAAATGTTCCTGGTAAGTTAGTGGAATTTCAATGTCCTCTTATGGACAATATTCGTTTGGTATGTCATCTTCGACATAGTAATGAAATGTTTTTATTTGTGCATTTGCCTGCGGGAATCTAATCCATGAATAGAATACCTCCGTTCTGTATGATTCGTGTGCCTCAATCACAAATGTTACTTGCCCACCCCTAGATGTAACACCGTATGCTACTAGTTTTAGGGTGATGGCATTTCTAACGCTTTCTACAATGTGTATTGCATCTGCATCTTCTTCTTCTGTTGAGAAGTTTACTTGCTCTACGTCTCCCTGCTCAGTCATTGTTTTTAGAAAGGAGAGCTTTTCAAGGGAACTGAGATAAGGTGTTATGCACAATAGGAACACTGTATCCTTCAAGCTTGATTAAACCAACAGCCAATACATAGGATTATTGCCTACTCAGCTGTGGTGGATTTTGTTCCCTCCCACTCCAGACGTCTTTGGGGAAATGTGAGTAGGGGTCTCTGAGAATAGCACAACTGAACTACTCAGATTTGACCGTTAAATAAGTACCCAACCAACATTGGCGGTGCCATGTCGTGTAGTTCTTATAAATCGATATAAGATCTGCGCGTTTAGACAACATACACTGCAGGCTTGGTGTCTGAACTAATTCCAGACACCCCCATCGGGTATGTTGGCCTGTATGCCAGCTAGCTCACAGTACCACTAGAAACTCCTCTTATCAAGGAGAGAATAGTTCTTGTCAACTATCGAACATGGCAACCCTGATCCCTCAGAATCGTGGAAACAGTGCAATACTTTTCACTCAGTCAATCGTGCTCACTTAGTCTCAGAGATATAGACAGAATAAACGAGATAGACGTTTTCAATATGTATTTATTGAACATTCATCATTCTAGTGTAAAATAGGTGTGCTGAGACAATCATCAGACAGTAACAGATATAAATGATTAGAAGCACTAAAACGTGAAAGGATGGTAAATCTCTACCATGTTGCTATAATCATGAATACAGGCAAGTATATAAAATACATGACAATAAAATGCGTACTCCTACGATGCAATCCTAACTAGATGTACCTGAGTGTACCTAGCATGTGTGTAGGTGTTAAAGCCAAGAATCCCTCTAGGATAAAGTCCTGAAGTGAGAGACTGTAGGACCCCGTCTTGGTCTCGAGCTGGACACCCTGCAAGGGATGTTCAGACCACTGCGAGCTGGAGTGTCTGCATGCAGGAATCTCAGCGCCTCGCGTCAGTGTGTCGGCATGGAAGTCGGGATCTCCTCTGACTATCTCAACAAGATGTGATGTTTATATACCCGAAGGTATCCCCAGGGGTTCTACCTTGCTGTGCCACTGTCGGACATAGGATGATGTCGGGAATGAACCTTGTACATAGTTATTATGCAGGAGATGATAGTCCTGCTGAATTTCCAAGAATCCTGAATCCTCATGCATAATGTATGAGGCTAAACCCCACGTTCTGTAAGGAGTACTGTAACTAGGTAAAGGGTCAGTCCTAGCAGCCGTTATGTATGTAATGTAGGGACGAATATAGGTGAAAGGTTGTGATGTTACCTGGGCCTATATTGGGGTACCTATATGGAATATAACAGGAGGAGAGTACGGGGGAACAAGGAAGACAAAAAAAAAAATATTACCTGCTGCCCTCGAGCATTGTATCGCGCTTTTCAGCTCCTCTCCCCAGCTGCAGGCAGTCACAGGCTCCCAGCCTGCCCTGTGGCCAATCCTGAAGCTGCTCTCGCATAAGAGCAGCTTCAGGATTGGCCTGAGCGCCGATGATGTGCGCTCCAGGACAGACTGGGAGTCTGTATCAGCTGGGTTTGGAGAGGAGTCACTGCGCATGTGATTTTTGGCCGGACTCAGACCGCCAGCCATAAAGCACATGCGCAGTGTAGGTGGAGCCCACCACTCGCCCTCCAGCCTATCATAACCCTGATCCCTTCCTAAGCCCCAGCACAAGCTAAATAAAACGATAATAAAACGGGTACACTGCCTCCACAGATACTGTGCCTCCACAGATATGAAGGCAAAAGACACACAGATAATGGACGGAATGCAGAGCAAATCAAACATTCACCCCCAGTCAATAGATCAGGGTTAAATCCATAGTTCTTTTGCTCACCATGCCACCCCAGTTTGGACCCAGCCATATGCAAATCAGTCTTGACCCTGCTCCCCATGGAAAAAGTCAAGCCCAAACTGCAAGGCCAGGTCCTCCCTGGAATCAGAAACAAGCATCCTGGGAGTGGTTTCGGGGCATTACCCCTCATCAGCCAGGCTAGCTTGAATACAGTAACACAGTGAGCCCGGGACCCACGTCTGGGCATTCCCAGCGCACTTAGGGCGAGAAAGCAAAAGACACACAGATAATGAACAATATGCAGAGCAAATCAAACATTCACCCCAGTCAATAGATCTGGGTTAAATCCATCGTTCTTTTGCTCACCAAGCCACCCCAGTGTGGACCCAGCCATATGCAAATCAGTCTTGACCCTGTGCCTCATGGGAACAGTCTAGCACGAACTGCCAAGCCAGGTCCTTCCTGGACCAGAAACAAGCTTCCTGGGACCGGTTTCGGGGCATCACCCCTCATCAGCCAGGCTAGCTTGAATCCAGTGACTCAGTGAGCCCGGGACTCACGTCTGGGCATACCCAGCGCACTTAGGGCGAGAAAGCAAAAGACACACAAATGATGAACGGAATGCAGAGCAAATCAAACATTCACCCCCATTAAATAGATCTGGGTTAAATCCATCGTTCTTTTGCTCACCATGCCACACCAGTTTGGACCCAGCCATATGCAAACCAGTCTTGACCCTAGGCCTCATGGTAACAGTCCAGCCAAAACTGCCAATCCAGCTCCTGACTGGACCAGAAATAAGCATCGTGGGACCTGTAGGAAAGTAGTATCTGCTTCTTATGGTTACCCCCATGTTTTGCTGATGTCACACTGTTTTTGGACTAGTCTGACTGGGATCCTGCTATCCAGGACCCCAGTCTATCGGCTTTCTCCCTTAAATTGCTAAGTATGTACTTTAGGTACACTCCAGATTGGATACTGGGGTACCCTTATCAGTCCCTAGTATATGGTACACCATGTACCCAGGGCATAGGAACCCCAGAGGCCTCCCATGGGCTGAAGCATGTATTAAGCCACCCATGAGAGGCCATTCAAAATGACACAACAGGTCTGCTACAGCAGCCTGTGTAAGCTGGTGCTTGCACCACTTAATTAGATATAGGTTCACTATATCTATCTAAATCACTACACTTAAAAACCTATCAGTCACCCCTATGGCAGGCCTTATCAATCCTGAAGGCAGGGTGCTGGGTTTTACGTGAGAGGGTGCCCCTGCATGAGTAGGGCCCCTCTGCAGCCTTCGGAGACCATTCTCCGGGGTTGTCTGTGATGCAGCCAGACATATAGGTCTAAGTGCATTATAACCTCGCGGTAAATACTAACTTTAAAACGGCTGCTTAGAAACATGTCGTGTTTGGTGTCAAACACCTTGGAATCATATCTCCACACCAGTAACTGGTGTGGGAGGTATGATTCCACCCTTCCAAAGGGACATCTGTGGGTCACCGGTCTACCCGGTACCAGCTTTCTCGACCTGGGCAGCACAAAATGGATGCTGCCAGCCACAGACACGATTCTGCTCTCCTGCTGCTGAGCCAAGCTCGAGCAGAGGAAGGCATGACAATAGGCATCCTGTCACAGGGAGGTGTGACCACCTCCCAGACAGGGTTTAGTGTATTTGGGTTGGGTGGGTGCACTCTGAGAGTGCCAGAAAGTCTGCACTGGGGCACATTTGGTGTCCCTGTGCATTGTCCAGCTCAAACCAGTTCTGGGAGCCATTGGCTCCTGCTCTGGCGCAAAACTGGACAAAGGACATGGGTGTAGCCACCCCTCTGTCCTGCCCCTCCCCTAGGAGGGCCCCTAGAATCTTTCCAACCCCTTCCCATGGGTATAAAGTGGGCTACCTGGCTACAGGACTTTAGATTTTACCTGGACAAGAGTCTACAAAGAAGAAACCAAGTACTTCGACTGTCTACACGATGCTGGACGACTGAAGAATCTCCCTTGGAGTAAAGGAGTTACTCCCCTGCAGAAGCAGGCACCAAAGACGCATCTGACTGGTTTGCTTCTCCCAAGCTCCTGAGGACTCCGAAGATTTCAGCAACACAGGAGGTGGGTTTCCGAAGGTCCCTGAGGTCGGTCTGCCCTCTCAGCGATTCTGAGACCAGTATCCCTCATGGGGACCGTGCAACCCGAACCCCTGTGCACCACATACATTTGCAGTTGCATATGCTTGTTGGCGATTCCTGAGCTTGTGCATTGGACTCCGTGTAGTCCTGACCCCGAGCAGTATTTGCACCAAAGATATCCGGCCTCCACTCACCGAGTGTCCTGTGGGCTGGTACTTTGCAAACTTGCATGAGGTCTCCTCACGATCCCTGGTCCGTTGGCCTGTGGGTCCTGGCGAGGGTCACCTTGTTTGTTCTTGGGCTTTCCTGGTTGCTCCAGATGTGCCCTGACTCCCCATTGCTTGGAGAGTCCCCTGCTCACCTCCGGATCCTGGTCATCCTCTACGTCTCCTGGTCCCCGTGGCTGCAGAGTCAAGCAACCCTTCTTCGCACCTGAAGCACGCGACATCGGTGGGCATTCGACTACTGAGCCCCTGGTCACCTAAAGTGACCCAGACTCTGTCCCCTCTGCTTTCAGGTTCCTCTGACCTCGAATCCAGGCTTGGATTCCACCAGACACTCTTCGCCCTCCTGGCAGCAGGACTTCTTTGCACTCCTCCATTGAAAACGACGAAGGTTTCCGACACCACTTGACCCCTATGCACCCGGCTCCTCTGGGATAGCTAACACGGGTACCTCGGTACTCACTGGTGGGTTGGCCTTAGAACCTCCTATGTTCCAAAGGGTTTGCTCGAAGTCCTCGTAGAAGTGTCCTTAACTTGTAACTTTACAACCACGACTTTCCCATAGAGTTGCAAGGAACACGCAGTCGTGTTTCCTCACTGCACCCGTCCTCCGTGGGCTCCCTGTGTCACTCCTCTGGGTGGTTCCTTGGGGTCCCAGCGTTTCTACGTGCTCTAGGCACTGTGTCTAGTCAAGTCGTGATTGTTATACCATTTTTTTTAGTATATGGTTCGGTCTCCCCCTGGAGCCCGCTGTGTATTTTGCTACTCATGAATGTTCTATTGATTCAGTATTGTATGATTTGTGTCCTAGTCTCGGGTAGAGACTAGTAGAGAGTGTTATATTAATAAATACATATCTTTATATAACTACTGTGTGGTTCTCCTTTCATTTAGTCATTCAGGAGGTGATATTCTGGTAAAACAAGCTGCTTTACATTCCTTCAAGATTAAGCCTGAAGGCTGCTCTCCACAGCTACCACTAGGATAGCTTTCTAAAGGTTATCTTTGACCTCATACATCATAAGGGTCGTGTGGACTGGTACAAGGTGCCCACTTTAATTAGTGGACAGCATATACCAGGCCACCTTCTCACATTGGTGGCAGCGGGTGGGATTCAAACTTGCTATTGTTTTACCAGATAAAGCTCATTGAGTGATTAACTGAAAACCACTAAGTATGAGGCACATATAATACATCAAGATTTGAATAAGTAAGTTCTACTGAACTTGGAGTTGGGTAAGCCAAGGGTCTAGCACACCCTTTCTGCAACTCAAGAGAGTTTAGTCTCCACTAGGTTAGGTAGCTGCCTACACCACACAACACTAGTATGTCTTCTAGAGGAGAAGCCAGTGGCTCTCTGCCAACTAGATACAATGGCCTCTCATTTCCAGAATTGAGAGCCATGTGTGCATCTAGAAAGCTGAGGACAGGGAGAACAGCAAACACCCAACGTCTCATTGAGATTTTGCTCTTAGATGACCTCAGGAAGACCCCAGGGTCTGATGAGGTAGATTAATAAATTACAGAGGCTTCAGAATGCCGCTGCAAGGCTACTCACGGGGACACCTAAGTTTGCCCCTATCTCCAACGAAATCAGAAAACTACATTGGCTCCCGGTGAGGAACCGTGTGCGTTTTAAATCCCTGTGCATGGTTTTCAAAGCACTTCAGGGAAGAGGACCAGCTTACCTACAACAACAGTTTAAGTGGTATTTACCAAATAGAAACTTACGGTCATCTGGGGCCAGGTTGGTCAAAGTTCCAGCCACAAAAAGGGTGAGGTGGGGCGACCGAGGCTTTATTGCGGGGGCAGCCAGGGCCTGGAATGATCTTCCAGTCTATCTCAGAAATACAACAGACCTGCTGGTCTTCAGGAGGGGCCTGAAGACATGGCTGTTTGACAAATAACCTTCTTTTTCTTGCTTTGGCTGGGGGAGTGGTAACTAGCGCCAGGACACCCTCGGGTAATCGAGCGCTTAATAAATATCCTTAACATAACATAGAGTATGTGGGGCAGGGAATGAGGAAAGGCCAGGAAGTGAAACCTTCTTTGACCTGGACTCAAACCCTGACCAGGAGAATCAAGAAGATTCTAACCTGGACAACATAGATCTTCCTTTAGGTGGGGGAGAAGGCCCCAGTGGCCCTCTTTTTACTCCACCAGGAAGACTGCAGAGTTTGCCTAGGAGATCCAGATCTCCCTCTGCAGAATCTCATCACTCAGGAACTTCTGTAGGGACTTCCATATCAAATAAGAGGGAATCCTTTTATGATAGACAGTGCCAACTTCTGGAGCTTGAAAAATCAAGCTTAGGCTCAAGAAGGAGCAGTTGGCCCTAGACAGGGAATCCCTAGAGCTCCAGAGAGCAACAAAGAGATTGGGACTAGAGTCCCATGGTGGCAGCAACAGTGTCCCTGGGGTTAAGGAGTATACTCATGATCATAGGAACCTGAACAAGATAGTCCCTCCCTATAAAAGTGGGGATGACATCCACAAATGGATAACTGCACTAGAGAGGGCCTGTAAGGTACAGAGGGTCTCTCAAGAGCAGTGGGCAGCTATCTTGTGGCTCTCCTTTGCTGACAAAGGTAGAGATAAGCTCCTCACTGTTAGAGAAGAGGATGCTGACAATTATTCAGTCCTGAAGAATGCTCTCATTGATGGGTTTGGCTTAACCACTGAACAGTATAGGATTAAGTTCAGAGACCCCCAGAAGACACAGACTCTGGACTGGGTTGACTATGTAGATTGTGCTACTAAGGCTCTGGAAGGCTGGTTACTTGGCAGTAAAGTGAATGATTTTAAAGGATTGTACAATTTAATTATGAGGGAGCAGATCCTTAACAATTGCCAAAACCAGTTGTTGCATCAGTACTTGGTTGATTCTGATCTGACCTCTCCCCAGAATTGGGAAAGAAGACAGACAAATGGGTCAGAACCAGGGTGAAGCAGAAAACTCAGAATCAAGGTGGTGACCAAAAGAAGCAAGATGCTAAAACTTCAGATAAGGGTGGGGAAAAGGGTAAAGACCAGAGATCTTCACAAGGGCCCCAAAAACCTGCATCTGGAGGGGAGTCACAATCTAACAAGGGAAAAGGCAAAAAGAAACCTTGGTGTCATATCTGTAGAGAGAAGACACATTGGACAAAGGATGCCAATTGTCCAAGGGCCAAGGAATCTAATCCAGCCACCACTGCCCCTAAGGCAACTGTTCCACCTAGCCCAGTTCCAAATGGTGGTGTACAGAACAAGGGTATAGTAGGGTTAACCCTGGGATCTGAGATGATTTTGGCCTAGTCAGAATTCCAACTCAGGCTGTTTTGGTCTGTGATGGAGGCCTGGATATTGCCTCCTTATTTGTCAGTCCCAGTAATCTGGGCAAATACAGGCAACAGCCTTTAATTAATGGTAAGGAGGCCATGGCGTACAGGGACACGGGTGCAAGTGTCACCATGGTGACAAAAGATCTTGTGGCCCATGAACAGATCATACTTGGTGAGATGTACCAAGTGACCAATGCAAGCAATGTCAGGACAGACCATTCCTTGGCAGTTGTGAATTTCACCTGGGGAGGGGTAACTGGCCCTAAGAAGGTTGTGATTAGCTCAGACTTCCCTGTAGAATGCTTGTTGGGCAATGATTTGGAGACTTCAGCTTGGGCTGAAGTGGAACTCAGGACACATGCAGAAATGTTGGGCATCCCTGCAGATGTGTTTGCCATGACTAGGTCACAGGCAAAAATGTCTTCCACTGAACAGGCCCTGGATCCTGAAAAGATGGACCAGGTGCCCTCCAAGAGAAGGAGCAGAAGGGGTAAGGCAGTGTCTTCCCCACTGCCTCAGAGTGAGGATCAGTCTCCTGAGGGAGATGATCTTAGCCCCTGTGAAGTAACTGTCTCAGAGGAACTTGAACCTGACCAGGTTGAGTTCTTGGGGACAGGGGGCCCTTCCAGGGCAGATCTGAGCCAGGAGCAGCTGAGCTGCCCCTCTCTTGAATCCCTCAGACAGCAAGTTGCTGCTGAGGCTGCTGGGAGTGCCAGTGGGTCCCACAGGATCTACTGGGATGATGGACTTCTATATTCAGAGGTTAGAGACCCCAAGCCTGGTGCTACCAGGAGGTTGGTTATACCTCTGAAGTTTAGAGGCTGCCTATTAACACTGGCACATGACATACCATTAGCAGGACACTTAGGCCAAAGTAAGACCTGCGACAGGCTTGTCCCTCACTTTCACTGGCCTCACATGTCAGAAGACACAAAGGAGTTTTGTCGCTCCTGTATCACTTGCCAAGCCAGTGGTAAGGCAGGTGGTACTACAAAGACCGCCCTGATACCACTACCTCTGGTGGGGGTTCCCTTTGAGAGGGTTGGGATTGACATTGTTGGTCCCATGGATCCTCTAAACTGCACCTGGGCACAGATTCATACTAGTGGTGGTGGACCATGCCACTAGGTATCCAGAGGCAATACCCCTTAGGACTACCACAGCTCCTGCTGTGGCTAGAGCCCTCCTGGGAATCTTTTCCAGAGTGGGTTTCCCTAAGGAGGTAGTATCAGACAGAGAGGCAAACTTTATGTCTGGTTAACTTACTGCTATGTGGAAAGAGTGTGGAGTGAATTACAAATTCACCACACCCTATCACCCACAATGCAATGGGTTAGTTGAGAGATTCAACAAAACCCTCAAGGGCATGATGAAAGGTCTCCTTGAAAAGCTTAGGTGCAGATGGGACATCCTTTTGCCCTGCCTTCTCTTTGCCTACAGAGAGGTTCCTCAGAAGGGGGTTGGCTATACCCTTTTGAACTTCTGTTTGGACATCCAGTTAGGGGTCTCTTATGTTTGGTTAAGGAGGGATGGGAGTTACCTCTCAAACCACCTAAACAGGACATAGTGAACTATGTACTTGGTCTCCGCTCCCGGATGGCTGAGTACATGAAGAAGGCATCCAAAAACCTTGAGGCTACCCAGGAATTACAGAAAGCCTGGCATGACCAAAAGGCTGTTTTGACTGTATATCAGCCAGGACAGAAGGTATGGGTGTTGGAGCCTGTGGCCCCAGCAGCTCTCCAAGACAAGTGGAGTGGGCCCCATACCATTCTTGAGCAAAAGGGAGAGGTTACCTACCTGGTGGACCTTGGAACTCCCAGGAGCCCTCACAGGGTGCTCCATGTGAACAGGCTCAAGCCATATGTGGACAGGGCAGACATGGGCTTGCTCATGGCTACTGGTGATGAGGGACAGGAGGAAGAGAGTGATCCACTCCCTGACCTCCTCTCACAGAACCCTGATGATGGTTCAGTTGATGGAGTAGCCTTGGCAGGCAGCCTCACTGGACAGCAACAGACTGATTGTAGGAAGGTCCTCAATCAGTACACACACATGTTTTCACTGACTCCAAGTCAGACTACCTGGTGTACACATGATGTGGACACAGATGACAGTCTGCCTGTTAAAAATAAAATTTACAGGCAACCTGATCATGTCAGGGACTGTATCAGGACTGAAGTCCAGAAGATGTTGGAACTGGGAGTGATTGAGCCCTCAGATAGCCCTTGGGCTAGTCCAGTAGTCTTGGACCAAACCCTCACACCCAGGGTGGTAAGAGAGAGATGAGGTTCTGTGTTGACTACAGGGGACTCAATGCAGTCACTAGGACTGATGCTCATCCAATTCCAAGGGCAGATTAACTTATTGATACTTTGGCCTCAGCCAAGTTCTTAAGTACATTTGACCTGACAGCTGGTTACTGGCAGATCAGACTAGCTGAGGATGCTAAACCAAAAACAGCATTTTCAACCCCTAGTGGACACTACCAATTTGTGGTGATGCCTTTTGCCTTGAAGAATGCACCTGCCACATTTCAAAGGCTGGTGAATAAAGTTCTCACAGGTCTGGAAGCCTATAGTGCAGCTTATCTTTATAATATTGCTGTCTTTAGCTCCACCTGGGAGGATCACCTGGTCCACCTGAGAAATGTTCTGGTGGCCCTGCAAAAGGCAGGCCTCGCTATCAAGGCCACCAAGTGCCAGATAGGGCAGAGTAAGGTTGTATACCTGGGCCACCTTGTGGGTGGAGGCCAGGTTCAACCATTGTAGAGCAAAATCCAAACCATCATGGAATGGGTTGCTCCACCTACCCAGACTCAGGTCAGAGCTTTCTTGGGCCTGACTGGGTACTACAGGAGGTTTGTCAAAGGATATGGCTCCATAGTGACCCCTTTGAATGACTTAACTTCCAAGAGAATGCCTTAGAAAGTTCAGTGGACAGTTAGCTGTCAAAAGGCATTTGATGACCTGAAGCAGGCCATGTGCACTGCTCGCATTCTGCAAAGTCCTGATTATTCCAAACAATTCATTGTTCAAACAGATGCATCTGAATTGGAGGT
Organism: Calotriton arnoldi; assembly: GCA_963921515.1. Taxonomy (NCBI): domain Eukaryota; kingdom Metazoa; phylum Chordata; class Amphibia; order Caudata; family Salamandridae; genus Calotriton; species Calotriton arnoldi. Next base: position 624,868 of record CAWUFW010000544.1, on the reverse strand, counting down.
AGGGGCTGTGTTATCACAATTGAATGAAGAGGGTCAGGATCAGCCAGTAGCTTTCATAAGCAGAAGGCTGACCCCCAGAGAGAAACGTTGGTCAACTATTGAGAGGGAAGCCTTTGCTGTGGTTTGGGCTCTGAAGAAGTTGAGGCCATATCTGTTTGGCACTCACTTCATTGTTCAGACAGACCATGAGCCCCTCTTATGGCTAAAACAGATGAAGGATGAACCCCCAAACTCTTGAGGTGGGCCATTCCCTACAGGGGATGGACTATACAGTGGAACAAAGACCTGGGAGTAACCATGCCAATGCAGATGGACTCTCCAGATATTTCCACTTAGAACATGAAGACTCAACTGGTCAAGGTTAGTTTAATGTCCTTGCGTTTGGGGGGGTTGTGTAGGAAAGTAGTATCTGCTTCTTATGGTTACCCCCACTTTTTGCTGATGTCACACTGTTTTTGGACTAGTCTGACTGCGATCCTGCTAACCAGGACCCCAGTCTGTCTGCTTTCTCCCTTAAATTGCTAAGTATGTACTTTAGGTACACTCCAGATTGGATACTGGGGTACCCTTATCAGTCCCTAGTATATGGTACACCATGTACCCAGGGCATAGGTACCCCAGAGGCCTCCCATGGGCTGAAGCATGTATTATGCCACTCATGAGAGGCCATTCAAGATGACACCACAGGTCTGCTACAGCAGCCTGTGTAAGCTGGTGTTTGCACCACTTATTTAGATATAGGTTCGCTATATCTATCTAAATCAATACACTTAAAAACGTATCAGTCACCCCCTATGGCAGGCCTTATCAATCCTGAAGGCAGGGTGCTGGGTTTTATGTGAGAGGGTGCCCCTGCATGAGTAGGGCCCCTCTGCATCCTTCGAAGACCATTCTCCGGGGTTGTCTGTGATGCAGCCAGACATATAGGTCTAAGTGCATTATAACCTCGCGGTAAATGCTAACTTTAAAACAGCTGCTTAGAAACATGTCGTGTTTGGTGTCAAACACCTTGGAATCATACCTCCCACACCAGTAACTGGTATGGGAGGTATGATTCCACCCTTCCAAAGGGACATCTGTGGGTCACCGGTCTACCCGGTACCAGCTTTCTCGACCTGGGCAGCACAAAATGGACGATGCCAGCCACAGCCACAGACACGATTCTGCTCTCCTGCCGTGAAGCCAAGCTTGAGCAGAGGAAGGCATGACAATAGGCATCCTGTCACAGGGAGGTGTGACCACCTCCCAGACAGGGTTTAGTGTATTGGGGCTGGGTGGGTGCACTCTGAGAGTGCCAGAAAGTCTGCACTGGGGGCACATTTGGTGTCCCTGAGCATAGTTCAGCTCAAACCAGTTCTGGGAGCCATTGGCTCCTGCTCTGATGCGAAACTGGACAAAGGACATGGGTGTAGCCACCCCTCTGTCCTGCCCCTCCCCTAGGAGGGTCCCTAGAATCTTTCCAACCCCTACCCATGGGTATAAAGTGGGCTACCTGGCTACAGGACTTTAGATTTTACCTGGACAAGATTCTACAAAGAAGAAACCAAGTACTTCGACTGTCTACACGATGCTGGACGACTGAAGAATCTCCCTTGGAGTAAAGGAGTTACTCCCCTGCAGAAGCAGGCACCAAAGACGCATCTGACCGGTTTGCTTCTCCCGAGCTCCTGAGGACTATGAAGATTTCAGCAACACAGGAGGTAGGTTTCCGAAGGTCCCTGAGGTCGATCTGCCCTCTCAGCGATTCTGAGACCAGTATCCCTCGTGGGGACCGTGCAACCCGAACCCCTGTGCACAGCGTACATTCGCAGTTGCATATGCTTGTTGGCGATGTAGGAGAGTAGGATCTGCTTCTTATAGTTACCCCCACTTTTTGCTGATTTTTCACTATTTTCGACTTAGTCTGACTGGGATTCTGCTATTCAGGACCCCAGTCTATCTGCTTTCTCCTCTAAATTGATTGCATGTACTTTAGGTACACTCCAGATTGGATTCTGGGGTACCCTTATAAGTCCCTAGTATATGGTATACTATGTACCCAGGGCATAGGTACCTCAGAGGCCTCCCAGGGGCTGCAGCATGTATTATGCCACCCCTGAGAGACCATTTAAAATGACACCACAAGTCTGCTACTGCAGCCTGTGTAAGGTGGTGCATGCACCCCTTACTTAGATATAGGTTCACTATATCGATCCTAATCACTGCACATATAAACCTATCAGTCACCCCTATGGCAGGCCTTATCAATCCTGAAGGCAGGGTGCTGGGTTTTATGTGAGAGGGTGCCCATGCATGAGCAGAGCCCCTCTGCAGCCTTCAGAACCTATTCTCCGGGGTTGTTTGTGATGCAGCCAACCATATATACTTAAGTGCATTATAAGTAACCTCGCGGTAAATGCTAACTTTAAAACGGCTGCATGGAAACATGTCGTGTTTGGTGTCAAACACCTTGGAATCATACCTCCACACCAGTAACTGGTGTGGGAGGTATGATTCCACCCTCCTAGAGGGAGAAATATGACAGCACCGGTACACCCGGTACCAGCTTTCTTGACCCTGGCATCACAAAATGGATGCTGCCAGCCACAGACACGAGTCTGCCCTCCTGCTGCTGGACGAAACTCCGCAGGGGAAGGTTTGACAATAGGTTTCCTGTCACAGGGAGGTGTGACCACCTCCCAGACAGGCTTTAGTGTATTGGGGCTGGGTGGGTGCACTCTGAGAATGCTTTGATGTCTGCACTGGGGGCACATTTGGTGTCCCTGTGCATAGTCCAGCTCGAACCGGCTGCAGGAGCCATTTGCTCCTGCTCTGGCGTGAAACTGGACAAAGGACATGGGTGTAGCCACTCCTCTGTCCTGACCCTCCCATAGGTGGTTCCCCAGAGTTTGTCCCACCCCTTCCTTGGGTATAAAATAGGAACCCCTGACTACAGGACTTTGGATTTACCTGGACTAAACTCTGCTACAGAAACCAAGGGACATATTATCAAGCGGCAGCGATAATTATCGCTGGCCGCCCTCAGCGTGAAAATGTTTATCTCCGGCTATCGCAGATAATTATCGCCATGCTAGCGCTGTATTAACAACGCATAGCGCAATGGCGATAATTATCCCAGCGAAAGCGATAGTTTCATGGAACATCGCTGGTTTTTCAGCGATGTTCCATTGAAAACGGCGATAACCTTGCTGATACGACCCTGTGGTCGTATCAGCATAATCCACCCCCAAAGGTAAGTATGGCTAAGTCAGCATTTTAGCAGACGTTAGTTTTGAGCGAAAACCGCGGTTTTCGCCAAAAACTAACGTCTGCTAAAATACGTGGGCCTCCTTGTAAATATCGCGATGTGCACATCAGCGATAATTTACAGGGAGTACTGCCTAGTGACGCTCACTTTGCATCTCATTAGAGATGCAAAGCGAGACGTCGGGAAACGGGTGCTAACATGCGCTAATGCATGTTAGCATACCCTTGTAGATAGGGCGATAATATTATCTCTGCTTTTTTGGCTTTTAAAGCCAAAAAAATGGAGATAAGGCCCTTGTTAATATGCCCCTAAGTACTTTTAATGATCTACACTTCGTTGGACGACAGAAGAATCTCCCTTGGAGTAAAGGAGTTACTCCCCTGCTGAGCAGGCACCTAAATGCATCTGATCAGTTTGCATCTATGAAGCTCCTGAAGGACTCCGAAGATTTCTGCAACACAGGAGGTGGGTTCCCGAGGTCTCTGAAGTCGATCTACGCTCTCAGCAATTCTAAAGCCCATATCCCTCGTGGGGACCGTGAAATCCGTACCCCTGGGCACCATGTACATTTGCAGCAGCATATGCTTTTCGGCAACCCCTGAAGCTGTGCTTTGGGCTACTTGTAGTCCTAACCCCGAGCAGTAATTCCACTGAAGATTTCCGGCCTACACTCAACGAGTGTTCCGTGGGCTGGTATTTAGTGATTCCGCTTGAGGTCCCTTCGCGATCCCTGGTCCGTTGGCCTGTGGGTCCCTGTGAATGCAACTTTAACTTTCAGTGGGCTTCCCTGGTTGCTCCAGACGTGCCCTGACTGTCCATCACTCGAAGAGTCCCCAGGACCTTGCTGGTCCTCACATAAGCATCTTTCCTCTGACCGCGTGGGTTGCAATGGCCAAGGCTTGTTTGTGTTCAATCTGGACACTGACCCACCAGCACTCGACATCCTTTGTGGGACATCTCGAATCCAGACTTTGGTCATCGTAGACATCTCCTGATCCCCGTGGCTGCAGAGTCAAGCTTCACCTCTACTCACCTGAAGCACCCGACATCGGTGGGCATTCGATTGCTCCGCTCCTGGTCACGTGAAGTGACCCAGACTTTGTCCCCTCTGCTTTCAGGTTCTTCTCATCTCTGATACAGGCTTGGATCACACCGGACACTTTTCTTCTCCACGGCAGCAGTACTTTTACGCATCACGCCATTGAAAACGACTAGGGTTTCCGACACCACTTGACCCCTATGCACCCGGCTCCTCTGGGATAGGTAACACGGGTACCTCGGTACTCTCAAGGGTGCTGGCCTTAGAACCTTCTATGTTTAGCTGGGTTTGATTAAAGTCCTCTCCTAAGTGTCCTTAATCTTTAAATTACCAACCGCGACTTTCCCATAGAGTTGTACGGAGCTCGCGTCTGTGTTCCCATACTGCACCTGTCCTCCGTGGGTCCCCTGTGTCACTACCTTGGGTGGTTCCTTGGGGTCCCAGCGATTCTATGTGCTCTAGGCACTGTGTCTAGTCAAGTCGTGGTTGTTATACCACTTTCTTAGTATATGGTTTGGTCGCCCCCTGGAACCCACTGTGTATTGTGCTATTTACTGTCGTTCTAGTGATTTAATATTGTGTGCCTTGTTCTCTAATCTCATAAAGAGGTTAGTAGAGAGTGTTTAGTAATAAATACATATATTTTATATATTCCTGGTGTGGTTCTCCTTTCATTTGGTCATTCAGGAGGTTATATACTGGTAAAACAAGCTGCTTTACATTCCTTCAAGACTTAGCCTGAAGGCTGCTCTCCATAGCTATCACTAGGATAGGTTTCAATAAAGGTTGTCTTTAACCTAATCATCAATAAAGGTCGTTTGGACTGGTGCAAGGTGCACACTTTAATTAGTGGACAATATATACCAGGCCAACTTCTCACATTGGTGTGCAGCGGTTGGGATTCAAGCTTGCTATTGTTTTACCAGATAATCTCATTGAGTGACTAAGTGAAAACCACTAAAGGTACTTAGGTACATATAAATCAAGTCTAGAATAAAGTAAGTTCTACTGAACTTAGAGTTGGGTAAGTCAAGGGCCTAGCACACCCTTTCTCCAACTCAAGAGAGTTTCAGTTCCCACTAGGGTAGGTAGGTGCATACACCACACCACACTAGAATGTCTTCTAGGCCTGAAGCCAGTGGCTCCTTGCCAACTAAGGGGCATATTATCAAGCGGCAGCGATAATTATCGCTGGCCGCGCTTAGCGTGCGATTTTTTTATCGCCGGCTATCGCTAGAAATTATCGCCATGCTAGCGCTGTAATAACAACGCATAGCGCAATGGCGATAATTAATCTAGCGATAGCGGTGTTTTCCATGGAACATCGCTGGTTTTCCAGCGATGTTCCATGGAAAACGGCGATAACCTTTCTGATACGACCATGTGGTCGTATCAGCATAATCCACCCCAATGCAAAGTATAGGTAAGTCAGCATTTTAGCAGACGTTAGTTTTAGCGAAAACCGCGGTTTTCGCCAAAACTAACGTCTGCTAAAATGCGTGGGCCTGCTTGTAAATATCGCGATGTGCACATCAGCGATAATTTACAAGCAGTACTGCCTAGTGACGCTCACTTTGCATCTCATTAGAGATGCAAAGCGAGGCGTCGGGAAAACGGGTGCTAACATGCGCTAATGCATGTTAGCACCCACTTGTAAACAGTGCGATAGTTTTATCTCCGCTTTTTTGGCTTTTAAAGCCAAAAAAGCGGAGATAAGGCCCTTGTTGATATGCCCCTAAGTATGACCATCTCTCATTCCAAGAATTGAGAACCATGTGTACATCTAGGAAACTGAAGACAGGGAAAAACACAAACACTCAACATCTCATAGAGAGTTTGCTTTTAGATGACCTCAGAAAGACCCCAGGGTCTGATGAGACAGGCAAGTTGGGTGGGGCATCAGAAGAGGAAAGGCCAGGAAGTGAGAACTTCTATGACCTGGACTCTGATGCTGGCCAGGAGGATCAAAATGATTCTAACCTGGACAATCCAATTCTTCCTGAAGGTGAGGAAGGAGGCCTCAGTGGGCCTCTCTTTACCCCACCTGGAAGGGTTAACAGTTTACCAAGAAGATCAATATCTCCTTCTTAGGAATCTAATCATTCTGGTACATCTGTAGGGAGCTCTGTTTCTCATAGGACCTCTGCCTCTCAAAAAAGGGAGTCCTCTTATGAGAGGAAGTGCCAACTGCTTGAGTTTGAGAGAGCTAAGCTCAGAATCAAGAGAGAGCAATTGGCCTTAGATAGGGAATCCCTGGAGCTTCAGAGAGCTTCTAAAAAGTTGGGGCTAGAGCCCCATGGTGGCAGCAGCAGTGTCCCTAGAGGTAGAGAACATACTCGTGACCATAGGAACCTGAACAAGATTATCCCTCCCTACCAGAGTGGGGATGACATCCACAAATGGATAACTGCACTGGAGAGGGCCTGTAAGGTTCAGATGGTCCCTCAGGAGCAGTGGGCAGCAATCTTGTGGCTCTCCTATGCAGACAAAGGTAGAGACAAGCTCCTCACTGTTAGAGAAGAGGATGCTGATAATTACAAAGTCTTAAAGAGTGCTCTGATTGATGGGTTTGGCTTAACCACTGAGCAATACAGGATTAAGTTCAGAGACACCCAAAAGGCACAGACTCAAGACTGGGTTGACTTTGTAGATTGTGCTACTAAGGCTCTGGAAGGCTGGTTACTTGGCAGTAAAGTGTGTGACTTTAAAGGATTGTATAATTTAATTATGAGAGAGCAGATCCTTAATAACTGTCAAAATCAGCTGTTGCATCAGTACCTGGTGGACTCTGATCTGATCTCTCCCCAAGAATTGGGCCAGAAGGCAGACAAATGGGTCAGAACCAGGGTGAGGCAGAAGGTTCAGAACCACGGTGGTGACTCCAAGAAGCAAGATTCTAAAAACTCTGATAAGGGTGGGGAGAAGGGTAAAGACCAGAAGTCTTCTCAAGGGCCCCAAAAATCTGCATCTGGTGGGGAGTCACAATCAAACAAGGGTAAAGGCAAGAAGAAACCATGGTGTCAAATCTGTAAACAGAAGACCCATTGGACAAGTGATTGTACCAAGTCCAAGGACTCAACTCCAACCACCACTGCCCCTAAGGCAACTGTTCCCCCTAGTCCAGCTCCAAGTGGTGGTACTCAGAATAAGGGTGTAGTAGGGTTAACCCTGGGATCTGAGATGGACTCGGGCCTAGTCAGAGTTCCAACTTAGGCTGTGTTGGTCTGTGATGGAGGCATGGATATGGCCTCCTTGTTTGTAAGCCCCAGTAATTTGGGCACATACAGACAGCAGCCTTTGCTAAATGGAAAAGAGGCCTTGGCATTCAGGGACACAGGAGCAAGTATCACAATGGTGACAAAAGATCTTGTGGCTCCTGAGAAAATCATACTTGGTAAGATGTACCAAGTGACCAATGATAGCAATGTCAGGACAGACCATTCCTTGGCAGTTGTTAATTTCACCTGGGAAGGGGTAACTGGCCCTAAGAAGGTTGTGGTAAGTGCAGACCTCCCTGTTGAAAACTTGTTGGTCAATGATTTAGAAACTTCAGCTTGTGCTGAAGTGGAACTCAGGAAGATCTGGGCAATGAACTTGAGATTTGTTAATTAGGCATTCCAGAATTCAGGCAAAAATTCAGTCAGCTACTAAACTGCACCCACAAATGCTTTGATAAAGCAACTTTACATGCTAAAAAGCATATAACCAATTCACAAAAGTGAACTTTGAAAATGAAAAATAGCAGGCAATGAGAGAGGTGATGATTTTGGGGCCCCCCCTAACCTAGGGGGAGGACCAAGCAGATGCCTTGAACACAAAGAGCATATCATGCTGAACGATTCAGTGGTGGTCCCATCCTCTTAGGACCACCCCAATCACAGTTATGGGCAAAAATACAATCCCAACCAAAGGCCCTGCAAAGCATTATGGGACGAGATTAGCAGCGGGCAGTGAATATTATAGTATCCAATATCAAAATAATTCTACAAAGAGCTGCAGTTCAACTAGTCGTTACTAGGTGTCCCTCACGAGTCAAATGCAAAAGCATTGAAATTATTACATTAAGCTGCAGTTCAACTAGTCGTTGCTAGGTGTCCCTCATTTGACTCATGAGGGACACCTAATAACGACTAGTGGAACTGCAGCTTCATGAAAGGGTTTCAATGCTTTTTGCATTTGACTCGTGAGGGACACCTAGTAACGACTAGTGGAACTGCAGCTTGATGTAATAATTTCAATGCTTTTGCATTTGACTCGTGATGTTGTGTACTTCATAGGGTGTCCTTAAACGGGCTTTCTAGAATCATGACCATATATAGGCACAATCCACCTTGCCCTTATATAGGCATAGAATCCCAGACCTTATTTAGGCATAAACTATGCATACCAAATACAGGCATGGCTTCCAACATCCGTCCACCCTAGCGTCTCAACGAGTCCATGAAAAAACAGACCCTCTGGCGGCGGGAGTTTCCCTTGCCCAGGACTATTGATTTCTTCAAGGTCTCATACATTATGCATGAACCTCTTATTCCCTAAGGGATTCATTCATGACGTCTTTCGCTACCCAACTCACGTCAATGCTAACATTTCCAGGTATAAATATACCTTCCCAAACCCCTGTAAATCAGAGGAGACCTCGACTTCAGAGGAGCCCGATTCCCGGCCAGACGCACTGAGAAGACACTGCCCTTCCTGCACGCAGAGAGTCCAGCTTCCAGTGATCTAACTTCCCTTGCGGGGTGTTGGAGTTCGAGTCCGGATAGAGATTCCTACCTCTCTCATTCTTCAGGTATGGAGCAGACTAGAACCTAGAGGGACTCTTGGCATAATAGACTCTTGGCATGCTAGGCGTAACTTACTCTTAGTATACTCTAGTCAGGAATACAGCACCTACTTCTACTTCTCCCTACACCTAGGACAGGTTAGGCACACTGGGTAGAACTAGGCTAGAAACGCATCGTATGAGTACTCGCATTTTTAGGTTGTGTCATTTTATGTAAATACATATATGCTAAAAAGATAATGCTGACGCAGTATTATTTATTTCTACTGCTCACCTTGTACATTATTTATCTTGCATACTGTCTTGTGATCGTAACAGCACATATAACTTACAACAGAAACAAGACTGTTCAATAAATCCTTTATTGAAACGCCGGTCTGGTTATTTCTGTGTAACTCTGAGAATAACTGAAACATGCACGACTGAGCTGAGTGAAATGGTTATCTATTGTTTCTACGACTCTGGGACACATCCTGATTCTGTGAGGGAAACACAGTGGTCATGTTTTGCGGCTGCCAGAAACTACTCCCTTCTTGTTTATCAAGGAGTTTCTAGTGGCCTCTGAGCTAGCTGGCACAAGTAATTAAGTTTAATATACTCGATAGGGACATACTGACCTTAGTCCTATGTCAAACCTATAGGATATATTATTCCAATGCGCAGAGCCTATAAGGGAAATAGGAGCTACACTACATGGCGCCCAACGTTTGGTAAGGCAGTAATTCAACGTTAGATACTGAGTAACTCAGCTGTGCATATATTCTTTTCTCTCTCAGAGACCCCTACCTATATACTCCAAAAGACGTCTGGAGTGGGCAGGGATGGTATCCGCCACGGCTACATAGGGCAGTACCCTATATATTAGCTGTTTGGTTTGCTCAACGTTGAAGGATACAGTGTTCCACAATATTGTGCACCTTATCTTTGTTTCCTTGAGATTTGTTCTACATTTTTCATAAAACAAAATGAATGAAGACGCCGGAAACGGTGTAGCTGCGGCTGATCCAGCCCAACCAGCGTTATTTAACAACACAGGTTTACATGAAGCCGAAGAGGGTGTCATAGACATTCCTCCTAACTTAAGAAGAGCCATCACTCTAAAACTTATAAAACATGGCCTACCACCAAGAGGAGGTAGAACAGTTTTCGTGATAGAGGCACACGAATCATTTCAGACAGAGGTATTCTATTCATGGGTAATTCTTCCTGAATCCAATCCAGTAACACACTTGTTTCACTACTACAAAGAAGATGAAGCACCAGAGGAATACATTCCTTTCGAGGATATTGAGATTCCATTAACATACCAGGAGCATCAGCTCTGGTTTAAAGGCGCCCTAAAACATCACAGAAATATAACCAGGCTCGGTCCACTAGGTAGACCAGGAGCAACATGGCCGATTCTAGCCGGCTACACACCTCATCCAGACATCGAAATAATGTCAGACGAGGAAATACTTAATCAACTCACAGAGTTAATAAAAATCTACAGACAATTGGTTCAATATGTCATGCGGACTTTCACAGTCCAACCACCATTAACAATTACAAATCATACTCCTCCACAGGGGAGTACACTAAAAATTACACCACAGACTCTATACGCAGTCATGGGTAAAATGCCCACTAAGCGGGAGCAAATCCCATTTTGGATAGCTCAAAAAATTACTCAAATTGAAGCAGTATGTCCAAATACTAGCCCACATGAGAAACACAGAATCCTAACCATCAGTTTACCAATGGGGATCACACCACAACTGGAAGACTGCACCACTTGGGGCTCAGTCTTTGCTGCCATCTACACAAAAACACACGGCATTCCGTCAATTGCGGTAATACCAGATGTCCTAAAACAAATTCAAAACGAATATGGAGCAGAGCCTGCTTTAAATTTGGGTATGAAATTACTGAAAAATTTTGAACAGGTCTCAACGATAATATTATCTATTATTAAAGGGGAGGCAGCAGCAGTGGCGATCCGGCAAAAACTAAGGGAATTTGATGCTACAGAACATCAGACAGAGCTACCCAGAATTATAGAACAATCTTATGCAGAATTAGGCAGAGATAGTTTGGGTGGGAGACCAGCTAAACCAAAACTATCGGAAAGTCTTGAAAAGGACTCAATTAAACAAACTCCTACATCTTCTAAAAAGAAGTGGGAATCTAACAATCAAAATTCAAACGAGAAAGGTTCTCAATCCCGAGGCAGGTCTCCTCAAAAGGAGCTCCTCTGAAAGGAGGTACAACCTCAGGAATAGGGATAATTTGAGAAAACCTGATAGGTATCAAGACACTGATACACGTTCCTCTCGTCCCTTTCAGGTCTCATCACAGACTTCGGAAAGAAGAGGACGAACAGAACATAGAGAAGAACGCGTGAAATCGAAAGACGACAAGCACGCAACAAAAATTAAAGCTAAACCTCAATTCTCCAAAAGAAAGTAGCAGGTCTGAAGGTAAGACATGCCGAGAATAATGAGATCGCAACTCAAGAACGGAGAATGGGCTCAGACAATGCTGGACAGTGCAGCAGAAGTCACAATAGCTCGCCAGAACCTGATGGAACTTCTGGAGATAGTGGACTTGAATGAGTACATTACAGTAGAGACTGTAGACAGCAGGGTTAGTACTCCACAAAGGTTATATGAAATAACACTCCGGATGGAGGGAGACAAACCTAGACAGGTTAAAGCACTTTTTGGGAAAGACTATCAAAGGGTTATGACATACTTCTAGCAGAAAAAGACTGGCCACCACAATTTGTCAGGGAGTGCCCACACGGCGAGGACATGATTATGCCTGCCTTCTCCAATCACATTCCAATTCACTTAAAATATACTTTTGCCAGAAAATGGGCAGTGGCCCAGGCTCCAGCATTATATAAAAATCATGTAGGATGGGATGAGGACTCCCCTCACCATAAAATACATCTGAAACATGAACCTACTGCTCAGAGGCAGTATCCAATTAAGCAAGAAGCTAAAAAACAGGTCAGGGAGATTTTAAATCAACTTGAATACCAAGGGGTGATTGAAACTAGCACCTCATCTATGAACAATCCTTTGTTTCCTGTCTCCAAACCAGACAATACATATCGTCTAGTTTTGGACTACAGACATTTAAACACTTGTTCTAAAACTTTTGCAGTGCAAAATGCACACAGCACAGCATTAATGAATAACATTGTGCGCAAAAAATACAAAACAACATTAGACATCTCAAATGGATTCTTTTGTCAAAATATAGCACCTGAAAGTAGGTACTTAACGGCATTCTCCATAATGGGGACCCAGCGTCACTTTTGTCGACTCCCACAAGGGTTCAAGAACAGCCCAGGGTTATTCTCAGCGAGAGTAACGGAGTTACTACAAATTTATGACAACGAGGCATTGTCCTATGTCGATGATATTTATCTGACAGACGATGATTTGGAAAAACACTTGAACAGGGTGAGCACCATTATATTGGGATTCGCCTCTGAGGGCTACAAGTTCAACTTTAAAAATCCCGAATTGCCCATCTCAATGTCCTATTTTTGGGATATGAGCTTTCAAGTGAAGGCAAGAGCTTGGCAGCTAACTTTCTAGAGAAGTGTGCGCTGCTCCAACCTCCAAAAACGCTAAACAATTTACAATCACTACTGGGATTCCTAAATTTTGGTAGAACATACATTCTAAACTATGCAGAAAGGGTTAAACCTCTCTACGCATTAATCAAACCTGATTTTTCAAATAAAAACTGGACACAGGAACACACAGAAATTTTGCGTTCACTCCAAGCTAACATGTTAGCAACAAATCACTTACAAACACGCGTAAGTCAAAGAAATTTGGTGATTCGAATAATTTCGGGTCAATATGGATTCACTTACTTAACCTTTAACGAGGGTGAGAAAGTACCAATTGCATACAAATCACATTTGTACACACAAGCGGAAATGCGTTTCAGTTCAACTGAAAAAATTCTGACAGCAGTTCAAACAGCTGTAGCAAAAGAAAGAGTCTTAGCCCAAGGGAAACGCATAATTGTCGTTACCCCAGTACCGGCTTTAGAAGCGGTCACAAAGCGAGCATTCCGAATGCTAAAGCTTTACATCCGAGATGGATACAGTGGGTTAATTCTCTTGCTGCAACTGATGTTGAATATGTATTTGATCCAGATTTAAAAACACAGGCATTTCTCCAATATGAACAAGAATGTCCTCTGCCCACTGAGATTCTGCCTCTCGATCAGTATGAATTCGTAATTTACACTGACGGATCCGCACAGCCCGCAACAGGGAGTAAGCAAGCTTACAGTGCAGCGTGTGCTATCGTTAAAGGTCGCATGCGAAATGGCATCTTCAGACCTATGGTCACAAAAACTCAGTCACTAGGTGATTGTACAGCTCAGCGAGCTGAACTACAGGCATTCAAACTGGCACTTGAAAGTACGGATCGAGAATTCCTCACACTAATCGTGTGCGATTCCTTTTACTGTGTTCAGTCGTATAATAACTATATACGAACCTGGCTTGAAAATGGTTTTAAGGATGCAAAAGGTGGCACAATTAAACATAAATTGCTTTGGGAACAAGTAGTTCTGTTGAAAAACGAACTACCAAAGGCTCACGGTATCCACACACTGAGTCATCAACGTGATGGCGTTCACGTTGCAGGGAATTCATTGGCTGACGAAGCCGCGAAGTGGGCTGTGCAAACGGCTTCCGTAGCTGCGATCACTCGTTCAAAAACAAAAATAGACGGTGAGATAATGTTAGCTGTCAATGCTACAAGCAAAGGCAGCAGTGCAGTGTTACCAAAAAAGTTTCCACTCAAGTACTCTTATGTAATTGATGCGAATAACGTTCCTTTTGCTCGAATCCCTGGAGTGGGGGATAGGGTAATTCCAAACAAGGAACGCAGATTAGGACTTATCCTAGCAGCACACGAAGGAATGGCTTCTGCCCATGCAGGTGTTTCTGCTACAGTATCTTTACTCAAGCAAAGATATTGGTGGCCTGGCATTCGGAAACAAACTAAGAACTATGGGGCCCATTACGATACCCGGCGTAAATAAATCCGCCAGGCATGGAAGCGGCAAAAATCCGCCCGCACACACCGTCTGAACACCGACCACGCCATTACGATTACACAAACCGAAAACCGCCATCGGCGAAAAATCACACAAAATACCGCCCGCCATCGTCCGAGTCGGAGTCAAACCGCCCGCCACGGACGGAAACACGCACGACAACACAAAACCGCCCGCCCTCACGGCCGACACACCGCACGTGAAATTACGATCGCACCGCCATGAGCGCGGGAAAACTACAAATATACCGCCCGCCAGCGCAAACTACGCCGATGAGAATCGACACAGCAGAAGCCATGGCGCCCACGTCCCTGCACAGAAACCATCCGCTCACAAAACCAATAGCACACAACATGGCCAACAAGTCCACACAGCAAGGCACGCACAAATACACAAGCACAGTACACATCCCGAAAACACCCCCGGACAAACAAAAACTACAAAGGCCAGAACCCCAGACACAACACACCTGAAAACAACAGACCATGAGGACACACCCACATAGGTAAGTACAAAAGCAGCACTCCCACAGACCACAACCCCTTGCAACATTGCAAACCAGAGAGAGGAGAGGACACAGTGACACAGCAAGGACAACAGCACACCACAGAAACGCACACATCACAACCACCACCACCACCACCACCAAACACCGGCACCACAAACCCCCTGCACATTACACAACACACACCGCACCAGCACCACAAACACCATGGCACCACAAAGAATGCCCAAGTTCACGCCCATTGAGCTGACGGTCATGGTCGACGAGATCATCAAGGTGCACCCACAAATCTATGGGAACATGGTCCAACACACACCACTAGCCACCAGAAACAGAATGTGGAACCGGATCGTAGACCAGGTCAATGCAGTCGGGACCCTGCCCAGGAACAGAGTCGAAATTAACAAACGGTGGAATGACGTCAAGAGCCTGGTCAAGAAGAAGGAGGGCAAAAACAGAGAGCTGGCTGCCGTCACTGGCGGAGGGAATCCCGCGCTCTTCAAGACCTTCAAAGCGTGGGAGGAGAAGGTGCGAGTCATCATACATCCCGAGATCCTCGCCGGATTGGCAGGGGGAGTGGAGGCTGGTAAGTACAAACTAATGTATACCAGCACACCGCTATGTACTCACATGCACTACCACCATGCCACAGCTCCCAGGGACAAACACCCCCATGTCCAGCACACAATACACGACACACACATGCAACATACACCACCACACACAGCCCAAACAGAACAACTGTAAGATGCGTGGGGACATGTGTACATTCAGCCAGCCACGTAACCACCAACAGGTCCCCAAATATGCCAGAAGCGCCACAACGAGCACCCACCACACCCATGTGTCCGCCACAGCTGCACAAACCGACAAGTAACAGGTAAGTGGCAGGAACACAAAGTGCAGTGGGTGGGACGGTGGACAGCCCAAGTACAACACACACCAGGCCCCTAGTCCCACAGCACAGCAAGGAGGAGCATCCCCCACACCCCACAGCCACGTGTCAGCCACCGCAGTGCACAACGACAGCCGAAAGGCAGACATCACGGTCCACAGCAATCGGTGTCAGTGGGTGTCCAGCCACCCCCACGACCCACAACACCCCCCACCCCCACAGACCTGCAACATGGAGCACCCCCGCTTAGAGCCATGTGGCATCCAGTACAGTGCACGCACGAACAACCTGCAGGTGGGAAACTGGACAGGGCTGGATTACTGGAGGCATGAGGACCGGTACACGACCAACACATGGGACATGTCACGTAGCAGACGAAAACGCAGCACCGCCCACCGTCACGAACAAGTGAACAATGTGCACACGGACATGAACAACAGACTCACACCCCACATGACCCATCACAGACATAGCAACACCCAAGGAGCCACGTCTGCATACACAAGCCACACTGAAAATAGTACCACACGGCAGCCACTGTGCAACTCATCACACACAACCGAAACACCATTGAAGTCCTGTCCATGTAGCCCCTACTGCCTGTCAACCACACACCCCACAACTACGCCTATGTAAGACAAACAACACTAGACGCAACAGAGCGGAACAACAGAAATGTACACGAACACCACTGAACCCATCAAACACACAGACACACCATGCACATACAACATACCATCCATCCCATCCGTCAGCCCCAGTCTCATGAAAGGCATGTCATCCGCACAGCTGCCACACATACAGCAGTCACGCTAAGATACATGCCCATGACCAACCATGTGCCAGAAGTCAATGAAGCGCACAACACACTGTGAGCAACAACACACAACATGGGCCACACCCCCCACGAGCACTGCAGTGATGCACATGGCACAGGGCAGCACGCACACCAAGGAGATGGGACAACTGCAATACGTTGGCTTTCACACACAACCATCACTCACTCATAACGATGCGTCCAATGCCATGTCCAGTAATCACAACAGACAGCAAATATGCAGGCCATGTCAAGCATGCACACACCTCAAACCATGCACTGTCATGCTGCCACAACACATGTCACGTTCGGCACCCATGGCTCACAGCATGTACCCCAAAAGCATATTCCCTCCCAAATGCGAATCTGGGGCATGGCCCCCATGTTGCCATATGCGTCCCTAAGCGTTCCATTTGAACCCCAAAAGCATATTCCCTCCCAAATGCGAATCTGGGGCATGGCCCCCATGTTGCCATATGCGTCCCTAAGCGTTCCATTTGAACCCCAAAATCATATTCCCTCCCAAATGCGAATCTGGGGCATGGCCCCCATGTTGCCATATGCGTTCCTAAGCGTCCCATCTGAACACCAAAAGCAAAGTACAAACCAGACCCAGGATGGGCCAGGAGCCCGCATACACCAGAGTCACAATGAGTAGGGGCACAGCAACACACCCATCGGCATGGCCAATCCGTCCCATGCCACATGTGCACAGCACACAGTCCCATTGCCAAGCACACACAACTACAAATGCCACAGCCACACACACGCCTCCGGGAAACCCATGTACGAGATTGCACGAACTGTCAATGTCAGACGACAAATACATACTTCGCCAGGTGCAACACAATAACAAATCTCATTCTCTCCACAGGTGACGAACTGCCGGATGCTGGGGATGGAGACAGCAGCCAGCACAGCCAGCCCACAAGCCCCCAACGAGGACACACAGATGTGGAGGATCTCACCTCCTCTTCGGACACGGACCACCAAGCAGGCCCATCTGGTGTGGCAGGGCCCAGCCGCTCCCCAGGACCCCTCCTACCCACCAACCCATCATCCAGGGCTGCTGAACAGTCCCAGCCCCCTGCTGCCACTGTCGTTGCGGCCACACCCACGGTCATTGCGGCCACACCCACGGTCATTGCGGCCACACCCACGGTCATTGCGGCCACTACCACTGCCGCAACCGCCACCATCGCCGCACCGACCACCACCGCCGCCACCACCACCACGTCTTCGCTGGCACCAGCCCCAGCGCAGGTGGTGGCCCGGCCGACTGGATCCACCCTGGGAGCCACAGCGAGGACCGTGGTGAGCAATGTGGCTAGTGGGCAGGCCGGTGGCAGCAGGACTGGTAGGAGGAGCAGGGTCAGGGAAACGCCAGCCTCCCCTGGGAGCCATGCCCTGCCTCAAATGGCCAGAGTCCTTGGGGCCTATGAGGAGGCCCAAGAACAATGGGTCAGGTCTGCTTCAGACACGCGGGAGGTGCTGGGGGTGCTGAGGTCCATGGACGCCCGTATAGGTCAACTCGTGGACCTCATGGGCCAGCTGGTGGTGGCGGTGAGGACACGGCCAGGGATAGCAGCTCGCCCCTCCGCCACCACCTGCCGGGGCGCAGGGTCGAGCAGCAGTGTCCAGTTCCCCTGCGTCCACAGCCAGTGAGCACACCTCAACCACCAGCATGTCGCAAGCAGGCACCCCCCCTCGCAAACGTGGAAGGGGCCGTCCGAAGTGGAAACCGATCTCCCGGGAGGACTTCGCACGCTCCAAACGCAAGTGAGGCAGCCAGCCAGCCTTCCTTGACCAGCCACTGCATTGACTTGGACTACGATCCCACTCCACACAGCCATCTGGATGGCATGTGTGTGTTGGACTATGGACATAGAACCAGTGGGTACACCCTGAGCATCACGCAGCCATGACCGACAGCTCATTGTCACTGCACGCACCACTTTTGTCATCACCTTACACACAATCACATGTCACAGTTTGTAATAAATGCACCTTTTTCACTAACTGCTGTTTGTGCCCTGTGTTTTATTTGTACGGAATACAACGGCCACCTTGGGCGGAAAGGCACCTGATGCGTGGCATGGCAATGGAATCCGGAGGGCCTGTAGGGACCTAGGGGTGGGAGACAGAACAGGAGCACATTCAATGAGTGTGTCACACACCCATCACACAGTACATGTCAACAACTACAAGCAATGTACACACATCGCACAGAGCAATAGGGCACAATGCCACAGCCACCATCAGTGGCATACTAACCTGGGCATGGAGCGTTGACACACAGCACGCAGTGAACAAAAGGCCACCCTGACACAGCACACACACACCTGCACAAATACAGCCACATCAGCCGTCGTACATGGACACTCACCGTCAAGTGAAGTAGCGGGCGATGAGCTGCTGCCGCACATTCCCAGCTTCCTCCTCTCCGCTGTCCTCCTCACTCGAGCTGTCCTGGTCTGCGGGCTGGGGCCCTGGTTGATCTCCGTCATCCACAATGAGGGGGATCTGCTTCCGAATGGCCAGATTGTGCAGCATGCAGCACGCCACCACTATCTGGCACACCTTCTGTGGGGAGTACGCCAGTGCACCCCCGGTGCGGTCCAGGCACCTGAACCTGGACTTGAGGAGGCCAAAGGTACGCTCGACCACACGTCTGGTCCTCCCATGTGCCTCATTGTATCGATCGTCTGCTGGGGTGCGAGGATTCCTCAATGGACTGAGCAGCCATGCCCCATTCGGGTACGCAGAGTCACCTGGGTGTGAGGGACACAGAGAACCGTTGCTATTCCAACTGGACAGGGGACAGCATCGCACAACCAGCACGCTACACCACTCCACATACTCACCGACAATACAGCCACGATCCTGTTGCAGATTGGCCATCAGTCGTGGCAAGATGCTGTTGCGCATTATGTGTGCGTCATGGGCCGAGCCTGGGAACTTTGCACACACGTGGGTGATCACCATGTCCGCAAGGCACACCACTTGCACATTCAGGGAGTGCGTGTGCTTCCTGTTGCGGTACAGGTGCTCAGTGGCCTGTGGTGGAACAAGGCCAACATGTGTGCAGTCAATGGCTCCAACGACGTGTGGGATTCTGCCAAGGGCATAGAATGCACCCTTCACTGCCGCCAATTCACGAGCCCTGGGGAAGCGGATGTACCTGTTTCGGTACAGCATCATGGCTGCCAGTACATCCCTCAGCACCTTGCTGAACATGGGCTGGGACATCCCTCCTCCACTGCCCACTGTGTGCTGGAATGACCCAGTGGCGAAGAAATGCAGGGCAGCCATCACCTTAGCCGTGGGGGTGAATGCTGTTGGATACACCCTGCGGGAGACGGAGATGGGGTTCTAACATGGCACACAGTCGATGCAGGGTTGGCCTGTCCAGCCGAAACTTCCTAATAACCTCTGTATCGTCCATGTCCACCAGCAATTGGTATGGGCGGTCAATGTTCGGTCTCCGCCTAGGGAAATTGCAGAGGACACATGTCAAAGCAACACAACACATAGCAATTTCGCATACACATCACTGACATGACTGAGCAAGCACATGAGCCACAGCCCAGCTGTCAAGCTGGGACGGCACGACCACAATACACTTACACAGGTCTCCCAACAATGGCAATGGCTAGTGAGACATACCACTGCCATGTGCATGCACATGGGGATCTAGGCCCCAATGACTTGCGGGGCGTGCTGATGGGGACTGACTGCATATTCGTCAAGCGGCAACGCCACGGCAACATGAGTGTCTGCTGAGCATGGAACTGCTTCCGAGGCTGGATGAGTATGGCACACGACGACGACGATGTGGGCACAGGCTGAGCGGCCAAAACAAGTGGGACCTGTGGCACGAGGGGATATGAGACAGTAGTAGGTGTCAGCACTGCACCCTATGTACAGCACTGTACGGATCACACCTCCCGAAACATTGACAGGTGTCCACATTGACAGCCCCATGCCAAGACGGCTGTGTGCTTGCAGTCACACGTCACAGGTGAGAGGTTACATTGCACGTGCCAGGTGGCAGACGTACATAGTGGGAGCTGGCATGTGTGTGCATGTGTCTCCTGTTCAGGATCCACCAGATGGGCGCTGACTCTGTACTGACCATTGGACACAGCATGTTCCGTGGAAGGCTTGTGTGTGTGGGATGGTGGCACTGGATGTGCCTCCGTTGGGTGGGGGGCCATGCACAGGGCGGGTACGTCGATGATTGCGCATTGTTGGTCACGGTGGGTGCACCAACTAAGATGTGTTGCCCTGTGTTCAATTCCTATGTCCGCATGATGATGGACTGTGGATGTGGGCAGACTACACATTGGTCGATGTGCTGTCTATATGCATGTGCCTTCACACCAGGCACAGCTGCCCCTGCACATGTGACCCCTGCTGGACTCGCTGCTGGGTCTGTGGAGCTGATGCACCTTCTGTGCGTGGGGCGGACAGCTCTCCTCACTTCCCTCATTGCGCATGTCATGTCTTTGCCGCAGGTGACATGGATCATGGAGGGCCCACATGTACGCGTGGGTAGGCTACACATGATTGTTCACTGGTCGCCACCCCCAGTCAGTGTTTCGAATGGGAAGGTTGTCGTGCTGGTGGTATGTTCGATGTGGCGGATGGGCGGGCCTAGGTGCGGGCTTACATTCCGGACATGGGGGGTAGTTGGATTGGCGACTAGTTGCAGTACACACGGGACACGTCTCTTCCTTTCCACATCTGGGTCATCCCTTATACTAACTGACAGTGATACAGTCATCTTCGCCCCAGCCCTCATGTCCTCCCCTCGCCCCCCAATATGCATGCTCACCTGCGAGGCTAGCGCTTGCACAGGCAGCCCCAAGCTCGCACCAGAGAGGGCAAGGAGTGTATGTGTGGGTCCAGTTGCACGAGTGGGCTGTCTCAGGGTATGATGTGTGGCGGGACGCCGTCCACCTGCGTGGTGCCCCAAATGGAGACCCGGCCTGCATGGACTATGCATCACAGTCTTCGCCTTCCGGATCCGCCACCTGCGACACCCAGTGGCTGTGGCTGCCCTTGCGGCCAGGCCGCGTCCGTCTGTGGCTGATGGCCCACACATTCACTCTTTGGCCTCTCTGGGGAGGGCTCAGGGGTGGTGGCGCACGCGCTTGCACTTAGTCGCAATGGCATGTGGCGTGGTTGGTATGATGGGCAATGGATGGGATGGTGCGAGCCACCTCCCGTGACGTCAGTGCTGCTCGTGCTGTGGTGCGTCCCCCTACACTTCCATTTGACTTTTTGCCATGCTAGACGTTGAGGTTCTATTGCCTGCGTGATATGACCAGGAGGAGCGCGAGGAGACCTCTCACACACCATGCTCCACTGCCATCCCGTGCCCTGTATCGCCTGTGCGGATTGACTATGTTGGGGTTACACCTGGTCGACTGGGGCTGTGTGTGCCTTGTCAAGGGGCATGGCGGGCGCACAACAGGATCCAGCTTGTCCACAGAGGGTGGGCTGAGGTGCGCCTGGTACCGCTTTGTACGTGTGCCCGGCTGCTGTGCACACACGTGTTCACTCCCCCCGACAGGTGTCCTCTCACAATGCCCAGGGAAGCGGTGGTGTACTGTTCATGACCCCTCCCAACACGGCGTGCTCCAACTTGGCATGTGCGCATCTACCCGTCACACCCACCCACCTGAGCACTGCGTCCATACGACTTCACACGACACATGTGTGTCTTCCACAGTTGTGCTACTCATTTGCGTTGACATCCAATACCAGTGGACTACATGGTCATGTCACGACTGCCGTATACTTCACATACTCTCATCCTCTCTCATTCGTACTTGTGAAATGAGTCAGCGGAGACAGTTTTGGTTTCATACATTATATTGAGTCTTCTGTCCTCTGTGATGCAGTATAGTGGACACTACTGGCAGCGGAATACATGTTGAGGATATACTGAGCATGATTGCAAATGGGATAGGGTGTGGGGTTACATGTGATTGGCTGTTGCATGTGGGATGTGGGCTTCAGAGTGACATCTGCTTGGCCAAGGCTGTGCTAATGTACATTTACGTATAGCTGCGGAGCTGCGGACTTTGACACAGACGGTATACATGTAGCCTACCAGACCGCTTGGCATCATGGGCACAGTCCATCTCAGTTCCATGTGACAGGTTTGCTGCGGTTGTTCCTCATGCACGCGTGCATGTGAGATGACATCAGGGCATGTGCTTGCGTGCATGCAGCGGCGTGCCACTTGTTGTTGCACTGTGGTGGTTACTGGACATGTCACAGTCACTGGGGTCGTGTTGTTGTTGAATGCACTTGACGTCCATGCAAAGGTCCTGGTATGGGATTCCCGGGCGGGGGTGGGAGGGGTGCAGCACCCACAGACTCCAGGCGACCTATTCATGTCCACTGAGCGGTGTGTGTGTCCATGTGCGCTGGATCCATGTCGTGTCCTGGTTGTTCGTGCAGTTCCGTCCATGTGGGTGCGATACACAGAGCCCATGCCACTGCCTCCCACGATGCATGCGGTGTTCCTGGATGTGATGGGGAACAGTGTGCATGTCCCGGTCATATCCGATGTCATGGCGATGTCGTTGATGGTGTGGTTACAGTTGCCGGTCGTTTGGTATGGCTGTTGTGGTGGTGACTGGCCAGTCCGTGCGGAAGCTAAGCATGGGTGCGGGGTTGGACATCATAGGTCACTCGGGGAACCTGCGTTGTGGTCCGACGTATTTACAGGTTGTCAGGTATGCGATGCCATCCAGCAGGGCTTCCATGTCATTGGTGGTGTACATGTTTGCCAGCCAATGTAGTGGATGGTGGCTGTCAAGGTGTTGTTCGTAAGTTGTCCCTTGGAGGACCATGATGGGGCATGCTGGGTGACATTCGATGTAGCTGTTCTCGATGATCCGTCGTGTGGAGGCACAGTGGTCCCATTTCAGTGCGGGTGCGATGTTGGCCACATACGCCATGCCCCCATAGGCAGAGCAGGCCCTGTCGTGTGCGTCCAGAGGGAGGAGTAGTGGTAGCAGGTCCGCCTTCAGACATGCCGGGTTGGAGAGGCATATCTCGACGGGATGCTGGTAGGGACACCTCCGACAGTAGAAGACGGGCATGACGCAGCTGAACAATGTGATGCGGTAAGTCAGTCGGTAACTTACGTTCAGCAGGGACAGGAGATCGCATCCCAATGTATGTAACAGGTTGGTTTTGTACAGCTTGAGCTGTTCGGCGTAGTTGGGTAGGTGTGTTGCGGTTGCCATTTCGCAGCAGTGCGTTGTGGTGGCGTGCTCCGGCTGTGTGTGCAGTCTGCAATGTGCACGCTCCGAGGTTGCTGTGAGCTCTGTGTAGTCGTAGGGAGACAGGACTTGTGTTCTGTTTGCTTGTTTGGAGGACACGGGCCCTCTTCCCACATGCTTCTCAGACAGTTCAAGGTCAGTGATGTGTGACTCCTTCCAATTAACTTGCATGTGGCCGACATGGGGGAGTGTTTTCTTCTTTCTTCCCCGTCCGTTGTGTGCTTCTGTGATATGCGCTATCTGCCCTGTGGTCGGTCTCCTCGGCATGCCTGTGTTGGTCTATTCTTGGACAATGGCTGTATTCACCGGCTTCTGTCGTAGGGCTGTGGTTTCGGTGTTGGAATGGAAGGTCATTCAGTGCTGTCTGCTCTCCCTTGTGTGGGCGGCAGGCTGCCTTTCCGCTCTGCGTTGGGCCTTGTGTGTGAATGTTATTCTTGGGCCACCTGTTGTCGGTCCCCGTGCTCTTTGGTGTTCTGTTTTATATGTCTTGTTCATATGTGCAGGGTGGTATGGGTTTTTCAGTGTGGTACTGGCGTTCCTCTTCCCGAAGGAGCCCTGCTTCTCCTAGTTGGTGTTGCCGCCGCTGTGTGCTACGCCATGTTTGTTACACTGGGGTGTGTCCTGCTATTGCGTGACTTCACTGACATGTGTGCGTCGGTTGTGTGGCGTTGGGTGTTGTCCGTGAATTGGGCGTTGGGGACATGTCTGTGGCAGGCCTGTCACGTGTCATGTGCGTTCGGGGTGGGGCTGATGTGTGTGCTGCTTGGTTGTGTCCCTGTGTCTGTGTGCGACGCATGCATGGCACTGCGGTTGGCCTCTGCGTTGTGCGCATGTGTGGCGGCGTCATCGGCGCTTTGGGGCCGTGACGGGGTGGTTGGTTCCTAGTCCCAGGTGGTGTGTACACATGTGTTCCGCGATGTTACGATTTGGCCTGTGTGTCATATGTGGATGCAATGGTGGATGTGTAGTGTACACGCGCTGGTGGGGGGTTGTCCGCTTTTTCCGCCCTTGCACTGTGTGCGCTGTTTGCGTGCACTTGTTGTGTGTGTGCCTACCTGTGTCTCCGCGGTACGTTGCGTCCTTGGTGGTGCATCAGCAGAAGCATGGGAAGGGCCTGCAGTGCTGGATTCATGCTCGGGGTGCCGCTTCTTCGTTGTCCGTGCTCTGCGTCCGTGTTACCGCCTCTCTTTCACGTGCGG